>OY757543.1:12001865-12045375 GCA_963584105.1 Alviniconcha strummeri
GCATAGTGTTAGATTAGTATGCAGATGTTGCTCTTTGACAGTTTGGCAGGCACCCAACCTTCAATTTAGTTCAAAGTTTAAAGACAGCTCAGTCCAGGGGACTAATACACTAGATCCAGCTTCAGCTAGTTCAAAAATAACAGGCGACAAAGTATCAGTTTGTTATCTCTGTCAGTGGTCTTGTGAAGAGTGCTAGGATGGCTGTTCATCTGATCACATCTGTTTGCAAGTGCTTGTCCATCCATAGCTTTAGCCTGCTTAAATGATGTGTGACCAGCAGAGGTGAGGTTGCTTATTTTTGTTTCAAGACCCTAAACCATGTACTGACTTATGGGAGTGTCACAGTATTACATTTCCTGAGTCATCATTCATGTCAAGTTAGTGCTTTTACTAGTTTTAGCAGTGAGCCTTGTGTGTGCTCAGGTGTGTGCTTTTTTGGGTGTGGTCTAGAGGCTTGCTGTTTTTGAATCCCTCTGTTTCTCTGTCTTTCTCACTTGCTCTGTGTTTCTCACATATGCCCACACTTGCATGCAGACATTTATCAGTTGTCATATTAAAATCTATTTCTGTTAATTAGTTGTGTTATTAACAATTGTTTCTTAACTAATCTCAGCTGTTTTTGTAAACATCAGCTGTGGGACTGAGTGTGCATATATATACTGTATAATAATTAATGTTCATTATGCAGTGTCACTCATAACACCGATACAGATTTTCACCCCTTTGTGCCATTATGCAGTGGATTACTGCAGGTGGTTGTCACAAATAGCAATACACATTTTCTTCTAGATACTCCCTTTGAAAACCACTCTACTCTGCCTTGTGTTCTTGTCCAGGTCTGGTGTATATATCATATGTAATGTAAATTTGTTGGTAGTGAACATGCTCTTTTGTCTTACAAACTATGGTTCTGACTCCCTCTGAGTCTGAATCAGGGCCCCCAGCTAAATTATTAGGTGCAGGGTCAGGGAGGAAGAAGATAAGTGGGGCAGTGCACATTACAGCAGACAGCTAAGGCAAGCACAGGCACATGTCACTAGCTGAAGTTTTTATCATTAATAGTAGTAGAATTAGCATTTATCAGTATGTGCATTATGTCTCTAGAGGTCTCTTTTGAAGAACAGGAAACTGTATTAAATGTGTGCAGCACCTGTAGTGTGATAATGAATACTGGGACCTAAGTCCGGATTGCAGTCAGGAGGGGAACTTGCAGACAGTGCTTGGTAACAGACTGATGAGTCAGGCTGGGAGTTGGTTGTGGTTTAATCTTGAGCTGTTCAGTTGGGGGTTGTTGAAGAAGACGGATATTGGGTGGGGGGGGGGGGGGGGGGGTGAATATAGGCTTAATCCTGAGCTGTTTGGGTGAGATTGTTGAAGAAGATGTGGGGGGGGTGGGGGGTGTATAGGTTTAATCCTGAGCTGTTCAGGTGGGATTGTTGAAGAAGACCGAGATGTGGGGAAGCATTACTGAATTGTTCCCTATGGCAGGGGGTGTTGAGGCCACCCCTTCATAATGATTACTGGCACTGTCAGTGTGCACTGTGTGACATACTATAAACTGAATGAGCTAAAAGCAGATGCATTTGGAATATTTGTTACTTGTAATTCCACTCTGACAGAAACGCTCTCTCTCTAACCAAGAAACTTTTCTAGGTTTATTTCTAAGTCATACCTTACCTACAGAGACTAAGTCTTTTTGTAAGCAGTATTGGCTTGAATATATTATATATATTGTGTTGCTTTTGTGTTAACAGTCATAGGTTGTTCATAGTGTTTTGAGTTCCAAGGATTTAGAGAGAACACGTTATTTTGAACTTCAGTCACATTTACTTAACCTTGAACCAGTTCTTGAAAATTAAACAGGACATCGACTTTTAAGTCTTTCACTAGTGTCAGCTGTGCCAGCAGAGCTTGTATTCATAAACGTGGTCTAATGCAGTTTCTTTGTCACAGTTTAATACAATAATAGCCTTAAACCCAAAGTCCACCAACTAAAAAAAAAAAATCATTGCCCCCAGAATTCCATCTAGCCACTTGATGCCCTCTGAACAGTCACATATTGCCCCCAGAATTCCATCTAGCCACTTGATGCCCTCTGAACAGTCACACAGACTTGGAAGGCAATAGTGGCTGCAATGATGGGGGAAATGCAGCACATTTGCTTTAGTGGCCCATTGGTGATTGCAGTAAGTGGTAGAACACTGCAACAGTTTGGCAGCTCATTGGTGCTTAGTTCAGGGTTTTTTCAAGTGTAATTTTTTCAGTGCATGACAACAGTTTTTGTCATGGGAAAAAGGAATCATTGTGTAATGAGATTATGTTGTTTTGTTTTTGTGTGTGTGTGTGCTATGAGACATGTTGCTGCAGTGAATGTCATAACCGGTTTAAAATAGAAACAGTACCTGTGCCCATCTCTCCCTCCCACTCCCTCCAGAATCCTTCAGTGCTGTTTAAAATATTCTGTCAGATAGTAAATATGTTGTCAGTTAAGAGTGTAAAACTAAAAGTGGTCTACAGAAGATAACTGTAAGAGTGGGCGCTCCTTAGAGTCCATTACAGAGGTGCAGGAAGGAGGTCAGAGGCAGGGCTCTCCTCATCAAGGATGTGATCTATCTGTCCCTATGCCTGTTGGCCTCTTGAGGTCCATCCCACACAGAGCAAAAATCCTACAAGGGCTGTGCCCACTTTTCTTGTTGACCCAGGCCAGGCTGAAGTGATGATCATATTGTTATAGCTGATTAAGACAGGAGTCGGTCTTGCTGGCCCTTATTATAGGGAGGACAGGGGGCTTGAGGAGTAAGGATTTTGTCCTTGGCTGTGCCAGCTTGGGGCTGGGGAACCTAAGTGGGGTGGGGGTGCCAACACTGTGGCACAGGAGATAGAATAGGGAGATCCAGTAGGTGTGTGGTCCAGATTAGCATACCTAACCTTGAACTACAGGTACAATACATGGATCTGCCACTAGCACTGGTGGTCAGAAACCTTTGAACTATTGTTCACTCTCAAAGATTTGCCTTTGCTACACTTCGTCACAAACCCTTGAACCATTGTTCACTCTCTTCCCAAAGATTTACCTTTGATACAGTCATGGGAAGGGCACATAATGCATTAGTATTACTCTGTGATTTGTACAACTACAGGCAGAAATATCTTGCTAAACTGTATAAATACATCTTCATGAATCAGGTTTGATACCAACATCCTTTCATAGTTAAGCACTCACAAACTCGTAGTACTAATAGTAGCATCATTTCATCAGTAAATTGTGTTTAAAAAATATGTGCCGCAGAAAATAGCCATTTTACATACATTTAATGTATAGAATTGAGCAATTTCAGTTTTTGTTGTATAAAAATATTCCCTGGTTGAATTATGGAGGGCGTTTATTAATTCAGTCCCTGGTACTGGTAGTCACTTTGAATATTTGTGTCCAGCGGTTGTTGTAGAGTTCCTCAGCTGGATGCTTTGGGGGGGTATTCGGTATATCTCTATAGTATTTATATATATTATATGTATGCAGTTGCACATTGCTAAATGCCTTTCATAGGATGAGAGGATTGTGTGTGTGGCTGTCTTTTATTGGCCTGTCAGTGCGCAGCAACACTCTTTGTCCGAGGATTTATCACCATTTTTGGAGGATGGATGCTGTTAAGTGTTACGCAAAGAGCTTATGGCTGAAGTAGTCTTGTGCAGCAGTCCTTGAGCACTCCAGACAATGGATTGCCACCTAAAGCACCTTCTAATCCACTGGTGTGCAATCCCCCACCCATTGCGTTTATACCTAAAGTAAGGTCCTGCCACATACCAGATCAAGATCAAGATAAGAACTTGCTGATATAGCCTTGGTGTTCTTGCTGGTGTTGGTGTGTTGTGAGACAAGTTTACCACTACCAGTGAGTTATTAAATGCAGTGATTTTGTAGTAATTATGTCAAAAGTCACTTTACAAAAAAACAGAGGGGGGGGGGGGGGGGGGGGGGGGGCTGTATTTGGTCAGGTATCACTTATGCCAATAAAAACTACATATAATCTATCATGCACTCTACAACCAGCTGGGCATGAAGAGTTTTGGTTTTCAAAATCTTGTAGACCTGTTGTGTAGAATTTTACATGGAGAGTGCAGGAAGGTCAGAACAGAGTATCCCATCAATCAGCATCGATTGGGTAGCAGCCTCAAGGGCTGGTGGGCAGGCACTCTCTGCACACCACAGTTAGTCTGCAGCTTGAAGCATTGTCCACAGAATACTTGCTCAGCACTTCCAGAATCAGCTGTACCACTACCAGGGTTAAAGCTTCCCTGTAAGTGTAATGATGATGATGTGGGGCTTAATGTCCTCAGATGTCGGGTTGACATATTAGGGAAAGCATGCACTTTGTATTATACGTTTCAAGGCCATGGATAGAGGCTGAGTAAGTGGGCTCAGTCCCAGTAACAGGCTTATTGTAATTACCAGGGCTAAGTTTGTGAAGGAGGTGAATATCAGCTGGCAGTTATAAATGGATGAGAATGTATACATAATTAAATTATACATGTTGTATACTTGATCGCTTTCGCTCATGCTGGATTTTAAATGTTGCTGTTCTGTTGTAAAGTCCTGTGTTTTGTAGCTGACTTGATTATGGTCTGACTCTGAGATGTGACAGAGTATCTGTATTGACTTGCATTGGTGTTTGTCCCAAGTTGACCAGGTGCAAATGACAGGACATGAACATTGAAAATAACCAAGAGTTAGGCAGTAAGACAAATTCAAGATTTTGTGCTCATTAAAATTGTCATGATATTTAGTTTATTAAACAAAACAAACAAACAGATCAAAAACAACAACCACAACAACAAAAACTATTAAGAAGAAGAAGAAACACTGCATTGCCAGTATATATGCCACTCACTTCTTTTGTGAGATTTTGCATCAAGCAGCTGTTTTTCTATAAGTTATGTGATGGACATGGATACTTGCACAATTGCAGATAGAGTGTTAGCTGCTTGAATTTAGGCAGCTGCTCACCTGCATCATGTTCATGATTTGTTAAAACAAAGTTCAGTTGCATGAAAATCTGATCCAGCCAGCAAAGAAGTCTCCAGCATCTAAGGTATTCTAGGATTGTCCTTTTTTTTACAAGTTGCAGTTGTCTGGCCAAAAGAACAGACTCTGACTCTCAGCTGACAAGTTTAAAAGTTAGCTGTTCGTTATTATATTAGTCCTCCTGTGTCCCAGACATATGCCAGCCGTGGACAGTCAAGGAATGGAGGTTTTCTTGAGAAGTGAATGCTTTAGCTTTCAGGTGCTTACTGCTTGTGTCGGGCTGATTCAGGCTGGTTGCCCAGAAAAAAAGGAGGCAAGCTGGCAATTGAATTAAGTCAGATGGCTTCAGACCTCCCTTCTGCTAATCTGTTCTTTTGTGTTGGCCTAGTTTAGCGTCAGAGCCCATACTTCTAGGGTTCCTGCTTTGGGGGCATTATTTACATGGCTTAAGTGCAATCTTGTCTGCTTCCAAAGAGATTTTAAGCTGTTTGTGTATAGTGGTGCTGCACAGAAATCATGTAGTATTGCAAAGAAGTATCAGCTGTTGTATTCCCAAACACTGTGTTATTGTGAGTACATCAGCTAAGCAGTCTTAAATTCAGTCTTGTTTGGCTTCATTTACTTGTTCTGATTAATGTTTGCTGTTTGGGGGGGAGGGGGGAGAAGAACTCAAGAACCTTTTTTTTTTTTCTGAAAAAATCGACAGAATCTAGATAATGGACTCTTTATTAGTTATTATCATCTTGAATTGCACATTACAGTGCAGTCTATGAATGCTGTACACCCCCCCCCCCACCCCCCCGACACACACATGCTTGAAGACAACACTTTATTATGAACATTCTTAAGCACAGTTGGCACATTTGTTGTGGTCACAGTAGTTATTTGTGTACCACTTCTATCACTGCAGAAAGTACACAGGCAGATTTTTTTTATTTTTAAATGAGCGTCAGCATTAGAGAAAGCATCAGAGCCTGATCAGTGCAGTTGGTGTCATATCAGTATCAGCACAGCTGTTGCATCATGCTTTTCACAACAAAACCAGCCTAAGTAAATGTCTGAAGAAACCAGAAGAGTTGAAAATAGCAGTATATTACAAGAAGGAATACAACTGAAAGGAGGCAAGATGTACCAAAAAAGGATCATGTCCACAGGGTCAACCATGCTTTCTCATTCCCTCCATCAAATTTGATGTTGCAGAAGCAAGAGGTTCCACCGTTACCGGAATATCATGCAAAGCCTGAAGCGGCGGCTGAGTTTCCGGAAGAAGAAGGACCATGTTCCAGAATGTTCCAAGCCCCACCAGTGGCAGGAAGATGAAAAGAAGGTGCGGGAAGGGACCTGCAGCTTCCAAGTCAGGGTGAGTGCAGACCACTTTCCTTTCTCACTTTTTGTCTGAGTCCCACTAACTTGACTAAGTGGGGGAAAAAACCTTACTAAAACAACAGAAAACAAACCCTGAAGACCCCACCACCACCACCCCTCAACCACCACCATTAATTTGAAATTATTTGATGATGAAGTCAGGAGGAGGGACCTGCACGGCTGCAGCTTCTATTCAAGTCGGGGTGAGTGCAAACCACTCTCCTTTCTGATTCTCTGTCCGAGCCCCACTGACTTGACTAAGCAGACCCCCCCCCCCCCCCCCAAGCTAAAACAGTGATGAAAAACAAACCCCAAATATGCCTCCACCCCCACACCCCATGAAATCTTTTGATGTTTGGTTATTCTTTCAGTTCTTTCCTTAACTTTTTTTGTGTGTGTGTTTGTTGTTGGGAAGAATTATGCCCATGTGCACATAAATTCATTGATTCAGTAATGCTCATTTTTCTCTGTTTTGTATTACTGTGCTCAGTTTTCACTTGAGCTATCATTTTGCATTGAATGAAGAAATAAGCTAGGGGTTGCGCTCATTGCAAAATTTTGTGTAAATACTTCATTTTTCGAGTGCCACACGCATTTTACTATTTTTAGCCACATCATTGCATCACCATACGCAAAATGACAACAAGTTATGGTTCACTGGTGGATGCCATGTCATTCAACACTAGATCTACCCGCAAACTCAGTGTCATCTCAGCCATGCAAGTCCAATCAATGAAGGGCGGAATCTAGATGAAATAAACGTGTAGACTACCATAATTTTTGGTCTAGATAAGGCTATGGTGATACTTGTCCCCCTTAAAATCTGATCCATGCACCTTATTGTCAGTAGCACCCAGTCTGTGAATAAAATCTGCATACTTTTCTGAAAAACGAAAATGGTTAATTTGAAATTGAATCCAAACGAACCCGTATAGATGGTTAATTTGAAATTGAATCCAAACGAACCCGTATAGATCTGGAAGAAGATCGGCCTCTGTATCAGTCTGTCCAGAAATCGTGTATTTTGCCAAACTGATCAGTAATATTTTCTGGTTAGTCGACAGAGGACATGATCCCAGACACTGGAATTTGGAATGACCCAGTATGCCTAATTTGTTAGCATATAATATCAGAATTTACTCAAACAGTCAAAGGTAGAAGACCACGAAACCAAAAGCAAAACACGCGTTAACACCCAAATATGAGTGAGAGAAAATGGCGGCAGCCTCAACTTCAACTTCGTCTCGTTACTAAATTCCGCGGTAGACGAGAACTGGGTTTGTCGACATGTCTGCTGCAGTTCATCCTTGGAAAATGATGCCATGTACGATGTTCCGAGCTGTGCAAACTTTTTGTGAACGGCAGATTTTTGGGGGCACAAATACACCTTTTTATTATTTTCATCTGCTCACTTTATAGCCCATGAGCTACAATCAAGTTACTCCATCCATCATCAGTTTTGGCTTTGTAGGTGCGTTAATTTCAGGTTATGTTGTACGCATTTTTCGTGCCATCGACACAAAATGTGTAATGTTTCGCGTTGGTTGACGCAAATCTCTAGAAGGCAGTGCGACCCCTGTAAGCTGATTTGCGTAAATGTAACTTGTAAGGCTTGTACTGAATACAACTGTGACCAGAGCAGTGTATGCACTCTTTGGTCACAGTTGTATTCAGTACAAGCCTTACTGGACTTGCACATGCCTGAAAATAAGATTGAAGCATTGTGACGTATGTGTTGTCATTATCATGAATATGTTCTACAACCTCTGTTTTCAAATTCAATCCTTCATCTTAAGATGTAGCCCCTCATTGGTCATTGTAAAAAAAAAATCAGCATAAATGTTAGCAGTGATACTGAAGGTAAAACAGAAAGTGAAACTTTGATTTTATTCATGTATGTCATCGGAATGTGCAGAGTCAAACTGGCGATCAGTATTGCTGTCACGAGTTGGCCGATCTGATTGTAATACTAGTTGTACATTATACATCTGTCTTTCTCTTCCAGTACTTGGGATGCACAGAGGTGTTTGATTCTCGGGGCATGCAAGTTTGCGAGGATGCGGTCAAAGCACTCAAGGCTGTAAGTACTCACTCCTTACTCTTCTCAGTCACTTCTTAGCCATGAGACAAACTCAGGTCACTAGCTGTTGGTATCAGGGAGACACAAACACTGGTCACTGGTGCTACCAACAGTGTTTACTCCATCTTGGTCTCTTCCACAAAGCCTGTGGCAGTGATGCATACCATTTTAAGGCAGACATTTTCAGTATGAATTGTAAGCTTTGCTTCCTGCATGGCTGTCATGGCTTAGGGTTAAAAAAAGAAGAAGTGTTTAATTGATGGTGTGAGGTACTTGCCTATTTTGTGAACTGGTGTATGCTATAACCCCATTTAAGAACTAGGAAGGTATTCATTTAGAGCCACAAACTCTCTATTCCTTGCAGCTCCATTGAAGTGGTTTGACATTGGCAGTTGTTGGAAAGGCACAGGTTGTAGTGCATTAAAAAAAACAAAAAAACACTTTCAATAGTTTATTGATTTCATATTCATGCTTAACTCCAAAGCACAAGCTCCCACTTTCTGCACGCAACTTTCTCATTACTGCTCTCCATCAAACAAGAAAAAGACGGGAGGATGAACAGCGAGGGGTGACTGAAATCCATGGAGCTGTAGCAGGGCGCTTCTTGGAAGCAAATGAAGTAGAGGAGATATATAGGGCAGACTCTGCTAGGAGCAACCACCCACTTGTTTGTCAGGCCAGAATAACCATTGAAAGTTGTGTAAGTTGAGATGAAGAGGGTGTGGAAACTGAGGTTTGTGGGGGGGGGGGGGGGGGAGTTTAAGAGGAGGGACAGGGTGCTTGGGTTGCTCCAGAAATATGGCCCTGTCCTGGTCAGAGTGCTATTTATGGAAATTTTTGATGTTTCTACCCACTGAAGCGTGATCTCCTTGGTGAAGGGCTGTCACTTGTCATTTTTTTTTGTTGCTAAGCAACAGCCCAGAACAGGAGATGAGCTGTAGAAAGCTTGTCCTGATCCCAATTTTTGTTCCTTTTAGGTCTAAGTAAGGTGCTGTCTGGGGAGGCTTCTGCTTCTGGGTTCGCTTGGTGTATTGCGTAATGTTGCAAATCCCATAAAGAACAATGAAATCATTATGATAAACAGAATGTGCAGCTGTGCATGTTTCTGAACCTATTCCTAGAAAGAAAAGCCCCCCCCCCCCCTCCCGCCCCTCCCCATGTGTGTACTCGCATGCGAGCTAACATACACAACCTCCAGAAAGTATCATGTTAAGTAAAGGCATTTTTCTGTAATTTTCTCTCTCCGTCTACCCACTTCCTCAGTCAAAGAAAAGAGACTGCTCACACCTATTGCATTATTAGATCAAAATACCCAATAGATTGATTTTTTGGTATATATTTTAATAAGATGGTACACAGTGTGCACATCATTTTGGGTTAAACTTCTTTTTCAAGCAGTGCGTAGACATAAACGCTAACAAACAGTGAGAGGAATTAAATTGGATCAGCTTGTCTTTCATTTGGAAAGTAGGCAGTCAGTATTATTATATAGTTATTAAACATTTGTGCAGAAGGCAAACATAATGATAGGAGTTTACTTTTTGAAATCAGACATGGCCTCTGCGTGTGTGTGCACACTTAGAATTGTCATGGCAGACAGGATTTTGCACCCTACAAATACTTTCATTACTGTTAATTTGTACATATGTGTACGTGTTTTGTCTGTCACTTTGACAGTCTCAGTAGAATCCTTGTGCCATGTTATGCTACAAGGGCTGTATGCAGTTTGACATGTGTGTGAAGCAGAATATGTGTACCTAATGGTTGCTAGCTGTCAGTGAGTATTGATAATGTCCAGAGGGAGGAGAGTGGTGGGAAGCCCCAGCCAGCAGACAATAGGAGCTGCCAATCTGATCACTCATCTCATGTGTCCTGTATTGATCGCCCTTCCTTTGCCCTGTGATGTGTCTGGCACTGCTGTGAGAGGGGGTGGTGGTTATAAAACCTTGTTACTTCACTGCTCTGCTGGCCTTTCCGGTCATCAGTGCAGTTCCCCTTGTCACCACCATGTGTAAATGAACTTCACATGAAGCATATATATATATATAGAGAGAGAGAGAGAGAGAGATATGTACAATATACATATATATATTTTATCTTTTTACCACCAACCCACCCCCTGCTCCCCCCATCTGCCCCAAACAAACGTCAACAAGAAAGCTCCACCATCAAAAAACAAGACCCCCCCACCCCCCCCAAGCCCCACTGCCACCCAGCCACCCACCCAACACACAAAAGAAGAAAAAAAGTGGACAACCTACAAAGTAGACTCTAATCCCAACACCATGATGAAGCACAAAACAGAAACCACACACACACACACACACACACACACACACACACACACACACACACACACACACACACACCCCAAAAAAGAAGAAAAAAAGCCACTAAGATTGATTGCTGGCATCATATAACAGCCAGTAGCTCTCATTGGTTACATCAGGGCAGTGAACCAATGCTGATTACACCTAGTGCAGTTCACAGCAAAAGCAGCAAGGACAGTTGTGCTGAAAACAAAACAAAACAAAAAACACCAACAAATTCTGTTTGATGATGATGTGGCTGTTACTGTTAGTGTTAAAAAGGCATGTTGAATACCACCATACCCTTTCAGCCCCAACCCTCCCAGCCATGTTCTTATAGCCAGAATAGACTTTGTGAATAAATGGTGTGTTCAGATGGCCTTTTGTTCTGAAAGATCCTTACTTTTTTCAGCTGAAGTGAGAGTTTGAATGGCTTTACATACTGATACTTTTGGATTTTTTAGTTTTTGTCGGTCTTGTTTCTTTTCTTTTCTCTTTTTGTTAAATGAAGTGAAGTTGATGACTTCATGTAGTTTTTTTGTATGAATGCTGATGAAGCTTAAAGCCCCAGGTAGCCAGTTTGTATGAAAGCAGCCAAACAGTGCCCAGTGCCATGGGGATGGGGAACAGTGAAGCAGGCACGCCTTTCCTTGTTCCAATCAATATGTCTGCCCGTTTCCCCCCCCCCCTTTTCCTTTTGAAGTTCTTCCTATCAACAATAGACACGCCAAAAACAGATTGTTTGCATGTAATGTGGATCAAAATGTATAGTAAGGCTGTGCGTGCTTGGAATGTTTCCCTTACAAAGGATTGCAAGGCAATTTTCTTGCAAATTGATGCACAAGCCCTTTTCTGACAAGTTTTGAGGAGGGGTGTGAGGGACAAAAGCCACCAGGAAGTTTCTTGCTTTTTTCTTCTTTTTTCTTCTCTCTCTTTGTCCTGAGGTGACCCTGTGCAGTTGACAGGACATTAAATCCAATTACTCCCCCCCCCCCAGCATCTCACTCTGTCTCTCTCACAAAAGCATGTTGTCATAGTCCAAAGTGATTTTAGCAGGTTCCCATGGTGAGTGCCAACAGAATATAGGTACCAAAACGTGTTATTGTGCATTAAAATTTGGTGGAGAGATATGTTGTTGTTGTTTTTCAACATGTGTTATTGTGCATTGACAAGTAGATGGTTTTTAACATTGTAACAGAATCAGGCAAACTTGTGATTTTGTGACTAATGTTTTTAACTGTTGTAAAGGAGTTTTGAATGTGTGATTCATCCTGAGGTGACCCATTGCTGTTAATGGGATCTTAATCCCCAAGAACTGGCTAACTAATGAGACACTAAGTCCACTACCTGGAGACAAAAGGGCTGGGGAAAATGTCGCTTTCCAGGACCCAGTGCCATGACCATTCAGCTACCCCACTTTCTGTGTTGCTGAAATAATATGAATGCTTGCCTTTAGTGTTGAAGATTCAACATTACTTTATTATCTTATCAGAGAATTTAAAATGTGGCTGAACATTAACCACATTCACAGTACACAAAAACACATTTTATATATTTTAAAACTCAAAGAACAGTTACTGAAAATACAGAAGTTACACAATAAACAAACTGGTAATGTACATAATTTACACACACACACACACACACACACACACACACACACACACACACACACACACACACACACACACACACACACAGTGAATGGGTGTACAGCAAATGGTCTGTAGTTCTTGTGAACAGCAGTAATGGTGAGGCTGGCCTACCTGTTTCAGGGGAAGGGCAAGTACCAGCGAGCGGTGCTCTACGTGTCTGGCGATGCTCTGCGTGTTGTGGATGAAATCAGCAAGGTGAGTCTCTTTGCCACCTCTGTGCACTGGTGGTGATACAGTCTACATTGTTTGCTCTGCATGGACAATTGTGGTATAAAGTGATGGCTGTTTACAGGATGCAGATAGTGTGTGCTGTGTGTTGGTCCTCTGCAGGGCAGAGATAAAATGCAGGCCTAAGTGTATCACTATCAGTGGAAAGTTTTATGTTTTCTGTGCTGGGGGTTGTTTGCAGGGTAGGTATGGGTACTAAATGATCAGCCTGTTTGCGACAGTGAGTGTTTAAATGATGGCCCTCTTCATGAAATTATATGTGTTTACAGTAAAAAAGATACGTGTGTGGCACAGATAAGAGATAACGTGTGTGTGAAGTGCAGGAAAGAGATGTATTTATGTGTGCAAAGTTGGTTTCAGACTATGCTGGAAACAGATATTTGTGGAGTGAGGTCTCTTTGCAGAAAAGAGATGTGTCAAGTGATGGTTTTATGCAGGAAAGAGATGTTTGTAAAATGATGTCTGTTTGCGAGAAAGAGAGACGTGTGCAAAGAGAGAAGTGATGTGTGTGTGTGTGTGTGAAGTGACGTCTCTTTGCAGAAAAGAGACAAAAAGATAAAAGTTGGGAACTGGCATGTAACTAATATTTCATTGACATATATATATATAACAGAGCATTTATAGACTTTTTTTCTTAAAAAAACAAATTTCTCAATGTCATGCTCATGTTGAGGCATCAGAGTATGTGTGCTGTCCGTTCTTTGCTTATTTGCTCTGGTTTTCTGTGGACTGAGCAGAGATCAGTATTTGTCTTGCCTTTTGCGCTTGACCGCTTTGTCTCCTTCTGTGTCCTGCTGTCCTCCCCAGTGAAGTCATGTAGGTAGAGCGAGGCAGGAAGAAAGGTGTGAGGGTGAAAATTGAATTTGACTGGGATTTGAAGTTCTTGAGAAACTTTTTTATTTGTCTGGGGGGGTGGGGAGGATATTAAAGCGAGTGAGATGGGGGATGGTATTATTATAATATTAAGCAAGGGGATCAATATCACCGAGGCTGTAATGCGTCCTCAAAGGAACTGTGCTAGGATGTCAGATCGTGCTCTGGAGAGTTTGGGGAGGCTAATTTCCGTCAGGCATGCAATAGGGCAGTGTACTTATGGCCTGTAATCGATATGCCACTCAGCGTCACTGAGTTGTCTCCCACAGCACACCCCCCGCCCCTTCCCCCAACCCCTGTGCATTCCTCCTTCAAGTAATATCAGTAGCTTGGATGTATGTTTTGACTTGTATGTAAAAAACAACACAAAAACAAACAAACAAACAATAAACAACTGAAAATTGAGTAAAAGGAGGGGGTGAACTGTAGTGCAGTCTTGAAATTTGAATCATTTTACTGTTTTGCATTTGACCATTTTTTCTGAGATCTCTGGACCATCACATCTTTGCCATCAGTAGTTCTGTGGTATTGTGTGTGCTGTTAATTGAACTAACTTGGGGTGCACTGTACAGGTACAATAAATAATGAGTTCTGTTACTGTTTGTTTTATACAAAGCAAGTCCTTAACACTGTCATCTCTAAGACAAGGGCAGAAATTCCTACTAAACTTGAGACAAGTCAGAACTGTTGTCTCTAAGGTGACCTTGCTGGCCTGCCCAGTTTACGTAACTGATCTACCCAACTGCAACATTTCTTTGACCTGGAATTATCTGCCTGGCAGGAAGAATAGATGGTGGAAATTTTTGCAATTTGTCCATCACAATGATAGACAGGAATTGGTTGGGGTGGTGGGGGATTTGATCTTTCAAAACACTGCATTCACCTGAATTCTGCCCTCGCAGATCATGAAAGACTACACGCAGGTTGCTTCAACTCTGATGTCAGTAGATTTGTGGCAGGGCTGACTGGTTGTTTTTCCCTGCTGCAAGAGTGAGTCCCGGGCTTGGCCTTATTGCTTGGTGACAGATGAGAATGGACTGTGACAGAAGTTTGATCTCTCATGGATAAAAATTAGAGCTAGAGGAAGCACTGCAATATATGTAAATTGATGTTGATCTTCACCATTTTTGTCTGTTCTAGAGCATGATTGTGGACCAGACCATCGAGAAAGTGTCTTTCTGTGCCCCTGACCGCAATCATGAAAAAGGTTTTGCCTACATTTGCCGTGACGGCACCACCCGCCGCTGGATGTGTCATGGCTTTATGGCCGTGAAAGAATCCGTAAGTGTCAGTATCCCCTTTATTTCATTTTTCTCTCCGTTAGGTGTTGCACGTGCACGCTTCTGGTCTGCAGTGTCATGTGCCTGTGTTGGGCTGTTGCACTAGCCTGCTCCTCCTCCGTGTCTGCTGTGTGATGTTCCTGTGGGTGGAGCCCGCCGTGGTCACCTTTCAGCCTTTCTGCTGACCCACTGCTGGCCCTGTGTGTGTGTGTGTGTGTGTGTGTGTGTGTGTGTGTGTGTGTGTGTGTGTGTGTGTGTGTGTGTTGGTTGATGTGGCTTCTGACCTGTGTGCGTTCCACTGGCATGTTTTGGAAAGGGGGGGGGGGGGGGGGTAGTGGAATGGGTTGCAAGTCATCCCTTTCACAGTGATGTCAGCTTGTGTGTCGTTTATTCCTGTCTTTTTTCTTTTAAGCACTGCTTCTTCTTCTGATTGTTTTAGTTGCAAGCCTAGTGTTACAGGATTGCCAAACCCTTTGTGTAGAACAGGTTATGATCACATGTTAGATATGAATATTTTTCTGTCTAAAGTGTAAAAAGGGAGAAAGAGGGTCCTGTATGCATTTCTGTTGTTTTCAGATGTTTTGATCAGTTTGATATGTATAAACTTAATGGCTTGAAGGTTGAACAGATTGCTTATAATCTTGGTACCATAGTATACTCTGGCTGAAATGATGCACTATTAAAACACTGAAAGTAACAAAAATAAGGCATCAGATAAATGTAAATCACATACCGCTGTTCACATCACTGAATCTGGGTTTTCTTCTACTGCAACAGAAATCTTGCTATTACAGCTTACTTGAGATGGGAAGACTTAAAAGTAAGCTTTCTTGGGCTGCAGAGGAAATACGCAGTTACAGGTTGTAACTTGCATACACCAGATCAGATGACTAAATGAACTTCTCTGAATGTGGGGGAAAAAACTTAGTAACTGTCATGCACTGGAATTGAGGTGACTGAAGTTTTGAAAACCAGTGCCATAACACAGACATAAAATACAGGAAGCTGCTGACCATTGTATTAACTATTATGTGGCCTAGTTCAGAGTGCAGAATGAGCTTTTTTTGGCTGCAACAGAAATGTGCCATTACTGAATGTCAGAGAACATTTTTACTCACATTAATGTACTTTGGATTACCAAATTATATAGCTTTCTTTGGATCACCAGAAATCTGCCAAAATTGGGGTTGTCATGGTGATTAGGGAGTGTTGATGTTTCTAGGAAGTGTTGATGTTTCTCTTTGTGTAAATTTGCAGGATTTTGTGCCTGCAGTTTTTTGTTTTTGTTTTTTTGTTTGGTCTTCTCTACTTCATGAAACAAACACCATGTGATATATTGACACCTTTAATCCACCAGATTATGTGCTTTTTGTCTGCTTTC
Source organism: Alviniconcha strummeri (assembly GCA_963584105.1). Lineage (NCBI taxonomy): Eukaryota > Metazoa > Mollusca > Gastropoda > Provannidae > Alviniconcha > Alviniconcha strummeri. The sequence goes on from OY757543.1 coordinate 12,018,060, forward strand.
CTCACTGCTGTGTAATAACTAATATGTTCAGCACCTTGCAACAATCTGCTTGAATCAAAGAATGTGTGGTGTTTGATGGTGTAGTGTTACTGTGCTGCCCTTGTTGCTCTCTTTGGGTTCAGTGTTGTTTGAAAAATAGAAATAGGCAAAACTATGAGTGGTAAATATTACTTTAGGCTTCTTTATACTCAGATTTCATTAAAAAATAACAGCAACAACAAAAACACCACTGTTGTAGTGGGTTTAAGAAAAGAGGACAGGGGCTGGATCAGTCTTGATGAGGAACTGTAGTTTACCAGATCAGGCAGATGAACCCTGGCTGAAATTGCTTTTCCTGAACTTAAGATGCTTCCTAGTTTTTTTGTTGATGTGTATACCAGATTTGGGATTCAGATTTACACCAGAGGAGCCCACATTCAAAGAAAGTTCAATGCTTGGGGTGTCTTTTGGATTTACATTTTTTTTTTTTTTTTAAGTGCCTGGCTTCTTGTGGACATCTTGCTTTGGCCCAGACTTGTCCTGAGTATAGATTCTACACACCGTGCTGCCAGTCCTATTTTCACTCTGTTATTAATTGTAAAAGATCCAAGCTAATGTTCTTGCTATTACTATGGTTTGTTGCCATATGGAGTTTGACTCATTAAAGAAAGTTTATATTTTTAAATGAGTGTGTGATCAATGTTGAGACTGTGAATGTGATGAATTTAAAACTTTTAGGGAAATGAAAGATGTCTTTCTCTTGGCAAGTACTTACTTACACAGTTGAGTTTAAGCTTTCAATATCACATATGTGGAGATGGTCGTGAATCAGAGTATATTGCTGAAAGTGACTTTAGGGTCAGTTTGATGGAGATAAATAATGCATTTTCTGCATCAGGGTTAAAGTGTTTTAAAACAAACTGTATTTTATTTTTCACTATTTTGAATTTTCTTTGATGTTGTTTAAGGCAACATCTTTGCAAAGTTTCATGATGGTATCCATTGATAAGTTTTGAACATACATGCCATTACCAGAGTTGATGTCCCTGACCCATTTTGAAGGTCACCTGAAAGTAAAAAAAGAAAAAAAAAACTTTTACTGATTTGAATAGGAGAGTGCCTGACCATCTGCTCATTTTGCCCTTTTTTTTTTATGGTTTGTGCCTAAAATTGTAAAATTCTACACTTTGTCACTTTATGTGGTTGAATTTGAGAACGTCGTATATTATATATATAAAATCACAATTGTTGTATGAAAATTCTGTACATGTATGCTGTCACATTTCTTTGGATATGAAATGCAGTTGTTGAGAGGTACTACCACATACAACATGTAACTTTGTAAGCTCCAGAAGTTGAACAAGTGTAAATATCTGACAAACTTATTCATGGATGATGGATTTCTTTTGAGAATGTATGATGTTATTATTGGCTCATAAATTCAGTTATGAAGAAAGCATTCCTTCATATAAACTGCTAAGTGCAAATGCTTGTAGTTTAGATGAAAGCATCAGTCTCGTTCAGCCTGATCCGTTTTTGCTGACAAAGACCTTAAAAAACAAAAACAAAAAACATCTTGATTGAGAATTAATGCATCATGTCATGTTTTTGTCTAAGATTAAGAATTAATGCATCATGTCATGTTTTTGTCTTTGTTGATTTGAAACATTGGGGTGGCTGACATTAAACATTTAAATGAAACTTCTCAGGTTCTGATGAATGCTCAGATAGTCGAAAAGAAATGCAACAGATTTGCTGTCATACATCCGTCAAGCAACAGTTTTTCTTATTTTGTTGTGGCTGTCAGTGTACATGTATGCTGTCACATTTCTTTGGATATGAAATGCAGTTGTTGAGAGGTACTACCACATACAACATGGAACTTTGTAAGCTCCAGAAGTTGAACAAGTGTAAATATCTGAACAGCCATTTGAAGGAGACCTGCCAGAATGATAATATGAATTATCATACGTTTTAGTTTTATTCATTTACATGTTACATTGGTGGCATGGTTCAAAGCAAATTTCCTTTTAAGGACAATAAAGTTCTGTTAGGATTATTTTTCTCTTAGCGCCCACTTGTCAGTTGACCCCTGTCACCCAGATCCCTATAGTAAGATCACATGCAGAAACCGAGACCCACATGCAGGCCTTTAGATCAGGTCTCTAGCTGCAGGTTCACCCACAGTGCCTTGCTGCAGACGTGTAATAGGCGAGAAACCAGTGCAGCAGTGGACTTCACTGCAACCTTGATGCCAGTGCGGCACTGTTGCGAGTTTTTAAGTCATGAATATTTCATAACTGGGGAAGTAATCCCTATCCTGTTCCAGCACCAGCTTAACTGCAGTTTTTTGGGGTTTTTTTTTTTTTTGCCTGGTTGTCATTACTTTGCTGCTGATGTCACTGCAGGCGGCTATCCCCTTAAGCTTCCTACTGACATTAATGGCTTGGGGAGGAAATGCTTTTATTGTAGAGAAAAACAACAACAAAACAAATACCACCCCAGTCCCCCCACAAACCCAGCTTGTTATATATCTGATTTGGTGGTAACTGGTGCAATTTTTGTTTCATAGTGCTGGCCACAGGTTGCAGTGGATTTTTTTTTATATATAATCTTTTTGTCGGAACAACCTGCTGACACAGTTTTGTGTAATAACAAGATTGGCGGTGGAGTTTGGGGAATGAGATCTCTTGGGCATAATCTTGTGAGTTGTTGCAGTATTGTGTGATAATGTACGAGTTCTTTGTGTAACTGGAATGAGAGTTGAAGGATTAAAGGAAACTGTTGGACATGCTTTGTGGGCATTTTGTGGCTGAACCTGCAAGGATTCTGCAGGAAGCTGATACCTGAATCCCCCCCCCCCCCCCCCCCCCAATAAAAACACTGAGGGTGTGTGGGCCATTTTAGCCAGCCATTTCTGAGCTTCAGGTCATGTTGCTGCCATTGACTAGCTGTTTGATGGCATGGTTGGGTGGTTTTCTTAAGGGTGATGTTGAAACAGTTGTCTTGGCCTTTGATGTAATGAAGATGATCTTGGTCAAAGGTAAAGAACTTAGCAGTATCTCTATAAAAAAAAAAAAGGTGGTTGTTAAGAATTCTACAAAAGAGCAATACCCCCCCCCCTTGACACTCCCATTCCATGCCCTCATCTTCCCCCTGTCACACATACATACAGCCAGAAAAGAAAAGGGGGGGGGGGGGGGGTAGAAATAGACCAACATCTTCTTGGGACAAAGGGGTCAGTGGTGTAGATGTTAGCACATCAGCCTAACGAGCAGTTAGCCCAATTTCAATCCTGTCTGGCGGTGTAGACACAGGCGGCAGTTCCTGGTGGTGGGATTTGGGGCAGAATCCCTTCAGGGCTTGATTACTTCAGCCCACTCGGCTGTAAATGAGCGCCTGATGGTGCTGAGTGGGGGAACTTAACCCACGATGCACTGGCATTGTGTCCAGGGGGAGTGCAGCCCTCGTGAGCTCTCATTGGTTTTGTGCCAATGTTACCAGCTCTCAGTATCGGCCTTTGGAGCCAGCGCCGTGGCCTGGGAAAAGATTTGGCTTTCCCCCCCCCTCTCTCTCTCCCCCTTAGTTTTAAACTTAAAGGGGATTCGCAGCACACCAGGCTTACATTGGCAGCTGGGGACATGCTCACCACCATGTGTAAGTAAGGACACATCAGAGGTGACTACATTTGTTGAGGGAGCGCAGGTTTTACTTTTAGGGTGGGTGGACACAAGTCCTTGTTTTTTTCAGCGATTGGCCTGATGGTCTTTCACCCCAGCGTCTATATATTGATCAGCTTTGGGAGGGGGAGGTCCTATCAGTCTTGGTCAGTGGAGGATGTGCTGTGGACACGCAGAATGAGCCTGACGGATGTTCTGGCATAAACTCTTGTAGGTCAATGCCAGATCAGCAGTCCTGTGCTTGGAAATAGGATTGTAGGAAACAGTGCTATTTCCAGTTATTTACAGGGTCTGTGTTCTTTATAACAAGTAAATTAACCTGGCAGCGTTGTACATAATCACATTGTTTAGGCAGAGTGAGAAAGTCTTGTTATGACGCCATTACTGTCCATTTTCATTAATCTGTGTGCTTTGGGTTCTGTCCAAATCTGGGGGGAAAAACAGCCGAATGCGGTAGGTACTGTTTGTTGAGAGTGTTGACAGACGTGTAATCAGAATGTGTTTACTGGGCCAGTGGTCTGTATCATTTCAGAGAAACCTGGGTTTTTGTTGTGTGTGTGTGTATGTGTGCTGGAGTGTCCATTAACACCATAGGTGTCATTATTCATGTTGCATGGATTGTCAGTTGCCCAGATTCTTACCAGAAAGAAGAGAAAGAAAAAAGTTGTACACAGGGCAAGAAGTGGCCCACAGGAAGCTTAATTGGCCAGTAGCACTAGCAGCTGCCATGCACACCACTGTTGAGTGTTTGTGTGTTGTTACGGCAGGCTTTTTGACTAGTGATAACTACAGTGGTATGTTTCTGGTGACTGCATTATTCATTTGCTCACATTTATCTGAAAAGTTGGAAACAGTAACTAAACTTTACATGAAATCAGTGCATGTCTTTTATGCAGTGAACACGCACTTTAACCTTTGAGCAGCAAAATCCCAGAGTTGTCTGTAACGATGAGCATTATGCAACCGTTTGTCCATTTCTTGTCTGTCCTTTTGTTTGTTTTTTGTGGGTCTGTCAACACCTAACCTGTGCTCATTCACTGATCACCTGGCATGCTTGTCACCCACCACGTAAGACCCATCTTTTCTGATTGAAGTACTGTGGTGTGGTTTTCTTACTTTCTGCATTCACCAGGTAAACTTCATTTTGTTGGCCTGTGATATCACCGAGTTGTGTCATATTGATGCTGCATCTCGTTTTCTCTTCTTTTTTTCCCCATCTCTTTTTTTTCTCAATTTTTTCATATTTTTTTTCATTTCTCTGCTCCCTCACCAAGTTCAATCCACCCCATCACATCTGCACCCCAACCCGGACACCCAGTGCTATTGTTCCCAGCCCATGTTATCTCCTGTTTGAATATGTAAAACACTGTGGATTGAATGACTACTGTTACGTTCACATATTACATACAGAGACATGTGGATGCCGCTGTGAGACTTGGGATTTTTGGTTCTGCTTAATTAAAATTTACTTCTTTGCTTAAATTAACATATGATCAAACATGTTTGGTTTGACACATTTTTCTCTTTGATGGGAGATGTGGTTTGTCTGAATTGACCTGTTTCACTCAGTCTTTTGCCTTAACAAGTATTTGTACATATTATCTTCTGGAATCACAGAATGTGGTACAGGGTGTTTGGGTTTCACAATGTTGGCTGTTCAGCTTACTTCTTTGTTCTGTGGTACAGGGTATTCTGTTTCATCATTTTGAGTGACGCAATTAATACTGAATCCTCTCAACTTTTATCTCTTGAGTTGTGTATGGAAGAAGCGCCTAGTGTGTACAGCAAACCACATGACACCAGAAGATGGCTTTGTGTCCTTACTCACAAGCCATTCTTATTGCCATTGGGACGGCTTGTTTTCTTTCGTTAAGAATCTTCAGGACAGGCTCAAGGTCTTGCAGCTGTGACAGCATTGACACAGACTTGTTGAAAAAGTATTTGAAATCCTTGCCAAAGCAGCCTGCTCAGTGTGCTTACTGTGTGGACGGACACAGAGCTGTTCAAAAAATATAAAAATCCAAAATCGTTGCCAAAGCATCTGGCTTGGTACACTTAACTGTGAGGACAGACAGCATTGACACAATTGTCCCCCCCCCCCCCCCCATGTGGACAGACAGCATTGACACAGAGCTGTTCAAAAAATATAAAAATCCAAAATCGTTGCCAAAGCATCTGGCTTGGTACACTTAACTGTGAGGACAGACAGCATTGACACAATTGTTCCCCCCCCCCCCCCCCATGTGGACAGACAGCATTGACACAGTTGTCCCCCCCCCCAACAAAAAAAAAATTCTTGCCAAAGCAGCCTGCTTGGTACACTTACTGTGTGGACAGACAGCATTGACACAGAGTTGTTGAACATATAAAAATTCATAAATCCTTGCCAAAGCATACTGTGTGGACAGACAGCATTGACAGAGTTGTTGAAAAATATTCTCAAAATTCTTGCCAAAGCAGCCTGCTGGGTGTGCTTAATGTGTGGACAGATGTGAGATGTGGACAGACTCAGTATTTGCGAAGCTGATTACATATCACAATGACATCTTGGCAGTTAGCATTACAAATATTTTCAGAGATTATAGCTACATTAGATTTAGAGAATCTGAGACAGCTTTGAAGACAAATGGAGAAAGTAAACCAAGTCAAAACCTACTCATTGTGTAATGTAGATATATATATATGTGACTGTGAATGGTTTCTTCTTCTGTATAGTGTCCAACTTCAAACCTTTTGAAGACTATGACACTTTCAGTGCATGCTGGGTTATTGTTTTAGTAGTTCCATAATCCAGAGAATTCTGACGTGGACTTCAAGACCTTTAATAATCATAGATATATATACACATGGGGGACCTTGGTTTATTGTCTTATCCAAAGGATTGTGGTGGAGTCTGCTCAAAATTTGACCGCAGAGAAGTCCTGGGGTGGGCATATGAAGTGTAGCATGTAATACTAATAGTCACCCATCCATGTGGTGACCACGTTTGATCATACTTGGCTTTCAAGTTTGAGTGGTCTTGCTGTGTGCCTCTCACTCCCTGATTTCCCTCTACATCCCCTGCCTGCAGTCATTGATTTGGCCTTCTGATAGCCGATGCCCTTCTCTTTCGGGTGGTCACTGTATGTATTTTGGGAACTGATGGGGCATAGTTTCAGTGGCCAGGGCAAAGTTATTCGCTGAGCTGTGCGGATGATAGTGGTACTCCTAGCGTGGCTTCCGTCACCATTGAAAGCTTTGTGCAGCAGACTGCATTTTACAGTTGAGGACAGGCTGTGTTTGGCCAAATACACATAGCTGCGTAGAAACCTGTAGGCGCTTGGTTCTGGCTGACCATCTCTTCTTAGCCAGTGAGGTTTAACATGCAAGATCCCGCTTCCTGTGGCTGTGCAGTGAAGGGTGTATGCAGCTGGTTTGTATCCAGTGTCAGTCCCTACAGCCAGCTAGCTTGTAATGAGAATTGTATTGCCTGTTATTGAAAAAAAAAAAAAAAACCCAAAGATTTTGCCCTAGCAGGAAATGTCTGTCTGCTTTCAGGTCCTCTGGGTCTGAGTGGCTTATTGAGTGTTAACCTTTGGAAAAGGGTCAGTGGTGGGGAGGGATCAGTGCTAGCCCTTCGTCTTGATTAGGTGACCTTAATGGGGGAATCCCCCCTGGTGGTCTGTAATTAGCTTATTAGGTGATAGGGGGGCCCAGGGCCCTTTCCCTCCTCCCCAGTAGGAGGAGGTGATGAATGGCGGGGAGACCTGAGGTGTTGGAATTAGCGGCATGGCACATTTGTGTGTATGTGTGTGTGTGTGCATGTGTGTGTAAAAGGGATGGATGCTTGCTCAGGTTCTTTGATGTGAACATTTGTGTATGCTCTCACATTCACTTGTGTACACACATCATGCAGGCAGATGTGCACACACACACACACACACACACACACACACACACACACACACACACACACACGTGCATGGGTGTACATATGCACCAGTTAACATAATTGCGTGTCTTTTCATCAGGAATTCAGAATGTTGTAGTTCAAAATGTTGTGTACTAATCATTACATTGCTCCTATTGAGAATTCTTCCATGGCAAACATGAGTTGCCTTTCCCAGAGGAGCAGTGTAACTACGTCATCAGACAGCATACTGTTTACCACATGTATAAGTGATGACTAACATTTTGTTCTTTTGTTGAATTAAGCATATTAACTAATAGTGTTATGAAATGCGTTCTGCTTTGCATGTGATGATGTGATGCAGCAGTGTGGCTTGATGTTCAGCTGTAGTGATGTTAGTTTGGTCATTAGATTTGGTTCTGTACAGCGAGTGCTGTGTCACATGTAGACTACATAATTATGAGAAAAAGAAATTGCTGCATAGCAGGGCAAGTAGACCCAGTGACGTGGCAGTGCAGGTTGATTGTAGTGCCGAATTGCTGCATAGCAGGGCAAGTAGACCCAGTGACGTGGCAGTGCAGGTTGATTGTAGTGCCGAATTGCTGCATAGCAGGGCAAGTAGACCCAGTGACGTGGCAGTGCAGGTTGATTGTAGTGCCGAATTGCTGCATAGCAGGGCAAGTAGACCCAGTGACGTGGAGGTGCAGGCTGATTGTAGTGCAGCTCTTGGCAGCTTGATTGTAGTGTGTCTCTGATCCTTAACACTTGACTGGTTCAGGGCCAAGTGCAGTATAATGCACCCTACCCACCTTCTCCCTTCCCCTACAGAACTGTCAGATCCTGCCATGTAAATAGTTCTGAAGTTCACCTGTGTTTGATACTTCAGTATGACAGCTGCTACCTCTAAGCAGTAAACTACAGTGCATAATAAAGTAAAACTGTTAATCAGCTTCATGCTTCTTGTAAGATACACTATGAATTGTAAAAACAGCGCTATGAATTTCTGCTTTATTAGTCCCTTTTTTTATTTTTATTTTTTACAGATATGCATCCTTAAGCCTCTGGCATAAGCCTGGAGATAACATTCTTTTGTGGTTATTGACGTACATAGTAGTAAAAATAGTACTGGTATACATTAGTAAAAACTTCAGGATGTTTTGGATTGGATAGTACTAGTATTGCGATGACAGAATAAGTTAGGTGATTTCAACTTTCCTTTGTTAATTTATACAGTCTAATCTTTTCCAAAAATGTATTGATCTGCTAGTTTAGTAGAAGGCCTAAAATCGTGTGGCTCAATTAAGTTAATCATTGAAGCTTGATCAACACCTAAAACCAGCGTGTTTGTCAATTGTCTCTTTTAATGTAATAGAAATAGACAATTTTGCATGTATCTGATGTAAGGTTTATATAAATGAGAATGAGCCTGTCTTTTTTTCTTTTTTTTCTTGTGTGCATGTGTACCAGAGGTAATATTTATGGGGAGAATGTGCCCATGTCTTTTGTTTATGCATGTGGACATCCCGCCTTTGGCTTGCCTGCGGATACCTGTACCTGCTGTGCCGTTGGACCCACAGGGTGAGCGGCTGAGCCATGCGGTGGGCTGTGCCTTTGCCATCTGCCTGGAGAAGAAGCAGAAACGCGATAAAGAGACTGGGGTGACAGTCACCTACAGCCAGGATCGAACCAGCTTCACACGTACCGGCTCCTTCCGACAGACCACGCTGACTGAGCGCATTGTGGACCCACAGAGTGCCATCGTGGCTGGTAAGGGGGAGTGTGTGTGTGTGCGCATGCTGATTGAGCGCCTTGTCAACATACAGAAGAATATTGTAACTAATATGAGTGTGTGTATCTTTGTGACTGCTTCTGTGTGTTATGTGTATGTGTGCTTTCATGTGTGTGTGTATGTGTGCTGCTCAAGCACCTTGTCAACACACAAAATAATATCGTGGCTGATATGAGTGTGTGTATCTTTGTGACTGCTTCTGTGTGTTATGTGTGTGCTTTCATGATTGTGTGTGTGTGTGTGTGTGTGTGTGTGTGTGTGTGTGTGTGTGTGTGTGTGTGCAAGCTGATGGAGTGCCTTGTCAACCCACAGAATACTATTGTGGCTAATAAGAGTGTGTGTGTAGCTGTGTGACTGCTGCTTCTATGTGTTTTGTGTGTGATAATGTGCTGAGTGTGTGTGTGTATGAATGTGTGTGATTGTGGGTGCATGTGTTTGTGTCCATCATGTGACGTGCTTGTTTCTGGTTTTTATGCAGTGTTTTTTGTAGAGTTTGACCACAAGAGAATGGATATATGTGTACAGTTATGACTGATAAACAATGTGGAAAAAAGATATGGTAGGTGCTTGATCATACGATTATGTGTGCGGGAGAGTGATTTGGGTGGCATTAACAGCAAGAAGCATTTTGAAAAAATGATGGAGCATGGTGATGCTGACTAAAACCAATACAATTTGATTTCAGTTGAACCGGTGCCAGTACTGAAAATAGAAAACCCTTTCGCGGTCCAGCGACCGCACGCTTCTGCCAATGCACTACAGCGACAAGGATCCTTTCGTGGGTTTGAAAAACTGCAGGAGGTTTCGTCGCCATTCAAGCGAACACTTTCGTTACGCCTGAATGACCTGCCCTCCACACTTCAGCGCCAGAATGCTGTGCTGGAATCTCCTTCTCAGAATGGAAATGGTGGTCAGTGTTTTGGACATTTTCCAGTCAGTTACTTGATAAATATTAAGTTTGCAGATTCTGTCACCAGTGCAAGTAGAGACCCAAGATGAAACTCAAAGTAAACCAGTTTTGATGCATTTTCTGATTTGTTTTAGCCCCATTATGTCTGCACAAACATTTTGATGAAAATCCAGAAATGTGGCGAGTTGAATGGGGTTCTGGCATCCAAATGTTCTGCATTAACCCATTGTGTCCTTGGTATGACTAAAGTCGACTTAAATTGTACCATGCAGTTGCATTTTGGTGCCCAGGTATGACTATACCTGTACCTCTATCCCAACTTCTTTGGTATTTTTAATTGTATAAGCCCCAAACACAAAAATATGAACTGATACAGAATGACACACAGTCATTAGGAGTAATCAGTTCTGAACAACCATGCCCAAAATCATAAAAGTCTAAGCAGAAAGTAGTGAGAACTAAGCTTTGGTTCAAGGTAACTATGGCAGTGGTGCCAGACTCTGTTGTGGTGCTGGGTACCAGGATGTGCACTGCTGTTGTAGACAAAGGACTCAAAATGTCAATACTTGAAGAGGAATTTGCGGTGTAAATTGGTGAGTTGTCATTTCCCCTTCTGCAGCCATAGGTGAGACGATTCACGAGGTGTCCCCAGAGCACGAGGACTCCATTGCCCAGATGTGCCAGCAGCTCACCCAGGGACTCAGTGCAATGTCCTCGGAGGACCCCTTTGCCAACTTTGGGCGAGGCGGTGCAGGGGGCGCTGCTCAGGGTCACCCAATGAGCTCGTCGACTGGCGCCCATCTAGTGCACCAAGCATCCATGCCTGTTTCATCTGGGATGGGCCAGCAACATGTCCTGATGAGACAGCACACCTCTCCAGCCTCACACAGTGAGTACAACCATAGCTTTTGGCACAGCTCACCCTGATACAACTGGACTGTTTGACTGGGCATAAAACACCAGCTAGCTTCTAGCACTGTATGTACTTTCTGGGAGTGACATCTAAGATCTTGAATGAGACGTTGCTGTCCTTTTGAATTGTTTTTCAGGAACCAGTTGGCCCTGTTGGTGTTGCTGTTGTCATTCAATATCAGCCGCCTTGCTTAATGTGAACTGCAGCAATGGCTAGCAAAATTACACGAAATATCAGCTTCAGGGGTCAGTGCTGGTGAGGCTACATTTTGCATGTCAAAGAGTCTTCCCTGAAAGGATGAGGAAAGTCCATCATGAGCCAGACAAACATTGGAAGTGTTTTAAAGACAACCTTGAGGAAACTTCTGAGAGACTGGGTGGAGCATGTGTGGGCTCTGTCAAGTGAATACATACCATCTTGAACTGAACTGAGCTGTCAAAGCAGTTTTTATTTTGCGGAGTTACCCTCCCATTCATTTTATTTTTAAGTTGCAGCAAAAATTTAATGTTTTGCAAGCATGATAATTGTGTTTTAGCCATCATGCCAGGTGCACAAATATTTTAAACAGTGAGATGATGTGTGTGTGTGTGTTTCAGCCATCATGCCAGGTGCACACAACGGCCCACAGCCGGCAGTCACCACCAACCCCTGGGCCGGCTCTGGCACCAACAGCCGCGTCCCAGACCCCACCATGGGGTCTGCTCCCTTGCCACCCCCCCAGCCTCAGCCCAGCCCCAGCAACCCCTTCGTGGGCGGCGCTCACAATGGAGCGCCGGCCGCCGCCTATGCTTCAGCCTCTCCCACCCAGCAACAGCAACAACTACAGAGCCAGCAACACCAACAACAGCAGCACCAGCAGCGGTTACAGGGGTTCCAGCACAGCCGCAGCCATTCCATAGACACTGGGGAACTAGCCATGCCGGGCAGGGGCTGGGCCCATCCCCAGCAGCCATCGCCCCCTCAACCACAACAACAGTCCCAGAAGCCCACGCTTCTGTCCATGGTAAACCAGGGCGGGACCAACTTCCAGCAACACAACGGGGCGGCAGGCTCCTGGGCGCAGGCCCCCTTGGCTGGAACCACGGGGGCCACGGGAGGCAAGTCCCAGGGAGTGGACCCTTTCGATGTGGCCTGGGCAGCCAAGGCGGTCAACAAGTCCAGCCCTTTTGGCGGGAAGCAAGTCAAACAGTTTGAGGTCCAGTTATGAGGCTGTCCTCCTCCTCCAATTCAGATCCAGTGGGAACTGTTTTTTCTCTGTGAGCTCGAAATGTGCTGGAGGAAAATGGTTCAGGGCGCGTGTTTCTCTCTCTTCTGTTGGAAAAAAATCACGCTAAGGATGCGCGTCGTAACCATTGTGTTGAAGAAACTGTCAGCAACACAGGGGATGCATGTTTATCTTTGTGTTGGGAGACGAGGCTGGGAGGATGCACATTTTCTTCGTGCTTTTGAGAAGCACACTGAATGCGTGTGCAGTCTCTGTGCTGAACGAAGCACACTTCGGCATAGGCACTCCAGTCAAGCGTGTGACATTGCCTACTCATGAAATCAGTTTTTATTGTTGCATTCAGAAATTTGAGGAGACTGCTGGGGAGTTGCTTTTATTAACAAATAGCCACACACATAGAGTAATGGGGAGTGATCAGAAGCAAAAATGTAGAAGAAGAAAAACGCATATATTTTTTATTTTTTATATATGCTTTTAGACAAATTTCAGTGAAAAGCAATGCAAAATTTACATAACAACAAAAACAGTTTGCATGCATTTCATATTCAGCGGAACCATGTGTCATGTTTTGCAAGCATGAAATGCAAGGAGCTGACTGTTATCTCATACTTAGTCATTCCATGTTCCAGACATGGCCAAGTCCAAGAACAAGAAAAGGGAAGAAGGGGGGTGGACGCATGGGATTCATTCAAGAAAGACATGCCTCAAGTTTTGCCATACCAACAGGACTGACCACTTACGCTTCAGTGTTGGCTGGCATATTGTTGTTGAAGTACGTTTTCACAGCAGTGTGCTTTTAAGTTTGAGCTCGAGTACTATAGCAATGTGCAATGAGCTCAAGTATTTCGTGCCAGGGTATGGCATAGTAGGAGATAACTACCTTGTCTGACTTACAAGTTACAGCCAAACAAAGCTAGGATGCTTGCCATGTGTAAGCAGTGGAGGGCCGGCCAGTGTGCACAGTTCCTCCCCCACCGGCGGAACTGGGAATGTGATACTGTGGTAAAATGTGGAGCTTTCAACCAGCAACTGAGTTGTGAAACGAATACCCCACTTTGGTTTTGTGTGCGTGTGTGTATGCGTGTGAGAAATGGTTAGCTGAGGTTCATCTGATCTTCATGTTCATACTTTGCGATAGACCTGGGGAGTGGTGGAAAGTGATGGGCTTTGTAGTCCCTTGTTGTTCTGCCATCAGGAGTGAGTGACGCTGTGGCAGTGGATCAGTTTGATACAGCCCCAGAGACTGGTGAAAGTGAGGTTCTGCCATCAGGAGCGCCTAACACACACTTTGGCGACGGATCATTTTGATACTGACTCAGCAGTGAGATTCTGCCATCAGGAGCGTGTGACACACACTTTGGCAATGGATCATTGACTGGGCAGTGAGATTCTGCCATCAGGAGCGCGTGACACACACTTTGGCAGTGGATCATTTTAATGCAGACCCAGATGGTGCTTGGAAATGATGGGCTTTGTAAACCAGTGATGTTCTGCCATTACTCGGCGTCTATGATGGACACTGTGGTGGTGGATCATTTTTGGGGACAGACGGGTGAAGGGTACAACTGGTGTGGTTGGAACAAGACAACTGACTTGTGTTGTGATGCTCATTTCAGATCTTTATCGACCAAGTGTATGTGTTTTTTTTGTTTTTTGTTTACTGTATTAAAATGTAATATCCATGTATCTTTTCTTTTGTATGCAGATCCTTTAAAAACCTGCTTCAGGGAACTTATCCATAATTCCTCCCCACCCCTGAACCCCCGCTTCCTGCAATGTTTCTGCATTTTACTCCAATGAACCCCCAGGCAAAGTGAGGCGGCAACATTTGTTCTGCATTGCGTGGGTTGGCTGTCATCATCTTGCGTTTCTAGGCAGCTGTGACCGCCGCACCCATCATGCACTGTTTGCTGCTGCTGTTCTCCTCCCCTGCTCTTGATGGTTACGAGTTAATGTTGTTTTTTCTCTTTCCCATCTTTTGGGGGTCTTTTTGGGTGCAAGTTTTAAAGACGTGTTGATTATTTTGGTGCAGCCCATTTCAGCGATTTGCACGGTTCGGAAACACTGTACAGGCTGGTCACACACAAGGAAGAATTGACAGCAACAACCAAATGTTGGCTGAATTTGCCGTGTAGAAGCTGAGTGCAAGCCTTAATACAGTGTTCAGTGATTGGCTGCTGAAATTATTGAGAATGACACTTTTAGGGTTACAACTTTGATTAAAGTGGTCTCATCTCTGTCAGGGCAAATGCTTTTAAAGGGAGTATCGCATTTCTGCAACTGTTCCTAGGACAGATACAGATATTATCAATATTATCCAGCACATTGTTGTGACCGGTTTCTAGAGTCTTGAAACTAACAGAAGACTTGTCATTTTGGTGTCCGGTGGATGGTCAGTCAAAGTGCTTTGCAGTAGCAGCTGCCACTTAATGCCACCCTCTAGCATACTAGTTCTAACTTCTATTGTGTAACAGTATTGAGAGAGTCTGGTACCAGTTCCAATGACCCCCCCCCCCCCATCACCTTTCATATATTTATATGTACCCAGTACATGGAATCCATTGTTGCAACGCATAGCATGCATGATTCACTTCTTTTTTTGTGTAATTTATGTATGTGTACAGTTACTTCACAGAGAAATCTGTGACTTTGTTTGTCCTGCTGATTTGAGACTCGAGTGCAAGTAGAACCAGTTTGTGAAACGTTCTGTGATGGCCCACTGCAGTAATTGGGTTTCTGGTAAACATTTTTTTTATATGATCGGTGTTTTCCCCCCTTAAATTCCTCATCTGTGACCAGCAAAGGCGCAGCTTCCCTTTTGTTCATTGTCGTGGATGAATCAACTTAAATTTGGAGTTCATCTTTTAAAAAAAACAGTTTCCTTCATGCTTACTCGACTCTCAACGATGTCAACTGCACTGCCTTGCCCAAATATGTTTAACCTTATGGTCAGTTTGGCTGTTTCTTACCATCTTAGTGCTGTGGATTTTTGCTAGGGAGTGTGTATGCAGGAAATCAGACAACACTGGGTTCCAGAAAGACGGTCCCTGTGGATATGCATGCTACAGCACATGTATCCAATGACCTGTCACTGTGTCAGTTCCTTTTGTCTTGATCCTGGCCTTTTTGGGGTGGGGGGAGATTTTTAGGCATTTGTACCCCTGACTTTGTCCGAACTAGTTGTTTGCTCTTGTTTGTATGTACGTGTGTTATTCAGCATATTTTTACCCCTGAGGCAGGTAAAGCTCTCTGTTTCTCATGTAGCTTTTTAGCAGGTTAAAACTGAGTTGAAGTTTCAGCTCCTTTTCAGAGTTTCTGTTCCGGTAGTGAAACGCTTTAGATTTCTGTTTATCACTTTAATTTTTTTCAGAGTTTTCAGTATTTTTGGGGGGTTAGTTATGAAAATAGGTAGGTGTTTATTAGTGTTATATGCTGTAGCCTATGTTGCTTCGTTAGTAATAATTATTAACTGTTCCTTTATTATGCCCCTCTCACATCCCCCCCCCCCCCCACACCTCCCCCTCTTAAGGTACTGAACTGCATTGTGTAGTTTGTTGATGAAAGTATGCTTGTATTTCATAGCCTCCAGGATTCCTGTGACATAATTATTTAATGTCTCAAGACTTTAGAAAGCAGCAATGCAAATTTTAGATCAAATGTTATAGAGGTGGTACAGCAGAACCTCTGTTTTTTTTTCCTCCTCTTTTGCTGTTATTTTTTTGTTTTGTTTTTCTCTCCCCCTGACCAGGTTACTTACTTCCCCTGACAGATTGGTTTTGTTCTGTACTAAAGCACTTCTGACAAGCGATTAGACTGGTTTTGTTCTGGACTGAAGTACTCCTGACAAGCAACACCCCTTCATCACAACTGATAGGCAGTTAATTATATTAATGTTATGACAACAGAAAGTTTCAGTCTTCCAACTGAACACCCACAACCATCAGTCAAAGTTGTGAAGTTTATAATTATATTCCTTTGAACAGGCATTTGTGTGTAGTCGTCTTTACCACTGACTGAAACTTTGACTGACTGAAGGCAGTCGTGTCTTTGATGGCGTGGATATTTATACTTGTGCCATCTTTCTTAAAGCAGTCCATGGTCAGCACAGTTTTGAAGAGCTTGAGAAAATGTCTGTGGGCATCTCTTTCCACTGAACCTACTCAAAACTGGAAGCTTTTTGCATTGTGCTGCATAACTGCCTCCAGAGCATGAATAAGATTAAGAACCAGTGAATAAGAACAAGCAAACACGTGTGCAGATGTGTCCAAAAATGCGTACGGGTAAATGATTTTCATGTTCATATAAAAAAGAAATGGTGAGTTACCAATAGTTGCACAGACACCTCAAGATCAGTGAAAACAGATAGTGACTACTGCTCACTAAGGGTGAGCCTTATGTTATGGCCACTTTTGATCCATTTTTCCGTTCATTGGAAAACAGGGGTTCTGCTGTATTTGAGACGATGATGGTATTTGTCTCTTTATTTTTTCTTGTTTCTTTATTTTCGCCCAAGTTAATACTAATTGATACTAGCCCTGAAAACTTGTATAATTATTAGTCACATAACACAATGATGTGTGTAATAGAAATTAGAAGAGAGGCATTGTTCTGATAATGTAACTCACACGAAGTTTCAAATCTTCTTGTATGATTAACAGTAACATTGACAGATAATGGGGAAGCAATGTATGTAACCGGAACATGTGTGTGCATTTGTGTGTGTGGATATGCATGTGTTAGTGTGCGTGCGTGTGTGTGTGTGAAAGTCAAGTGTGACAAAACTCTGTCCACATGTATTTATGACTAAAGAATATTTTCATCAAGAAGTATTCAGGGAATCACATTTTGTGTGTGAGAGAAATAGAAATAAAAGAAAACAAATTTATAACAGTTTGAAAGGTTTTACAGCTAGGGAATTGTTTTTTTATTTTGTTTTCGGTATGTAATACATGCTGTATTTCATGTTGTTGACATTGTCCTGATGTATAATACATGTATACAGTCCTCAGTCTTTCAGCAATGAAAACCGAGCTAGGGCTGAACCATAACAGTGCAGTCCTGTGTGAACTGAGAGCTTTTTACACTTAACAGTTTTATTTTATTTTTACTTTTTAAAGGGAGCGAAGCACTGATACAAACATGTGTAATTACCGTAGTGAGCATGCCATCTTCATTTCATTGCCAGGGTTCAGTCTTCATTTTGATGCAGGTATTAGCAGTGGGGAGGACATGGTGTTCATTGATGATGAAACTTCAGTTCTTAATCTATTCTTACCCAATGCATTGGCGTGGTGTTTAGCAGGGAGGTGCATGGCAAAGCCTTAGAGTAATGTTACCTCACCCTCTGTCAGTTTCATTTGGTCCACAGTGAATCATTTGCAGGGCATTGTCTTCTTTTTCTTTCAAGTTTAAATTGAAGGAATGATATATAATATATATATGTATGTTTTATTGTTGCACTGTTGACAGACATGTAGTCAGACTGTGCAAAAGTAAAGTTTTTGGGTCCATTTTGGAGGTGTTCATGGACGTGTTCAATGAAGTGTTTAGTAATCATGTTACCATTGAAACTGATGTCAGCGTTTCAAGGTGACCCCAAAGCAGGCTGATAGCATTCATAGTCCGGGCCCTGAGATTAAAACTTCCCATCTCTCCGTTTGTGTTGTGTTTCGCACTTGAATTGTTTGTTACCCATTTGATCATTTTTCATGCCAGGATGGTTCAGTTTGGGCAGAGGCCTCATTTCAAGACATGTACGTATGCATGTTCTGTTGATCAGCACCTGCCCTGCCCTGCACCACTGCGTAGCTGCCAACCTGCCTGGTTACATCAGCTGGGAGGGTGGTGGTGTTTGTGGTTCATTTGTTGATTTGGATTGGTGGTCTGGGGGGGGGGGGGGGGGGGGGTAATTTTATTTGGAGGGAATGGGAGAGGGCTTTGAATATGATAGATAATGTAATAGTTTATATATTTTTGAACAGCCAAATAAAAAAAGACCTGTGCTCACACTGGTAGTGGTAAGCAGCAGGTTTAGAAACAAAGGGGAAAAGTCATGTGTAAGAACTAAGAAGAAAGGTAGAACTGTAATGGATGTTGACTGTGGAGAGGGTGTGGGTTATTCTATGCGCAGTAAGTATTCTGTGTTGCTCAGTGTATTTCCTATGAGCTACATGCTCTGAAAGTAATATAACATGCAAGGAAAGAGATTAAAATGACATGGGATTTTTAAAGAAGCTTTCAAAAAAAAGAATTTCAGACATACTGGGTACATATTTTTTTGCCCCGTTTTGTATTTTATGTGTAATATAATTTAAAAAAATGAGTGGCTTCGGTGCAAAATTTTAGTTTGATTTCATTTATATATTTATGTATGTAAACATTTGCTTACCAGCACCATTTAGTTGTTTAAAAAACACACTAATTTATGTAAATACTGCAGGTATTATTTTTGAATCAGTCATGTTAGTGCCGGCTGCTTGAGCTTGCGAAACATAAAGCATCAATGCTGACAAGTATATTTTTGGTAATTATTTTTTTAAGCACAGGGTAGGAAGCACCCACATTGTGCTTATGACCATAGCACAGCAAAGGAGAGTTTGGCTGCACCTCAAAATAGGAAGTGCTAGACAATCTTCCTTGAAAGGATGAGAGAGGGCCATCGTCTGTCAGACGAACATTGGAACTGTTTCAAAGACAACATTGGGGACGTTTCTGTGAGACAGGGTGGAGTAAATATATGGGCTTTTCCAGGTGCATAGATACCGTCTTGAACTGAACTCGTGGTCCACCCAATTAGAATTGAACACTTTTGTTTTACAGTTGTAAATTGTATGGGTCTGCCGCTCACCTAACTGGCTGTATTGGGCGCTAAAGTGTGATGATTGACAGTTGTTCAAAGAGGTGTTCAAAATTGCATTAGGCTAAGCCTAAGGGACATTTGGTGTTCTGTGTTATCATTGAAAGTGTTTTGGCCCCATGAGGTGCAGCCCAATTTTTCCTTTAGTTCTACCATTCCTGGTTAGCAGATAACATGTCATAGTGTGGATTATGTCCTTTCCTGTTAGCAGATAAATCAGTGTGGATTGTGTCCTTCCTGTTAGCAGATAAACACCCCATAGTGTGGATTATATCCTTTGGTGTGGGTCTCTAGCACTTGAATGTACAAAACAAATCTGAATTTTCTTTTTTAAATTTGTGCAAGGGAGAGGTGGGGGGGAGGTTACATGCTTTTTGGGTGGGTTTGTGGGGGTTGGCAGCTATGTCACGGAGTTGTGCTGTAAAATGTATAGCAGTGTACACTGTCCTTCATTAATCAGTCTTGGTCGCTACACTGTTTCTGTAAAAAAAATAAACTATGTTGAAAACTAGATTTCCTTTTTTTTTTGCAACCTCCAGTCCTGTGTGCGTGCATGTGTGTGTGTACATGTATGTGTGTGTGTGGTGCATGCATCACTGTCACTCAGTGACACTCACAGAATCCTTTGCAGAAAACACTTTATTTGATTTGATAGTAATACAATTTACACAATGCATAACAAAAAAGCATATCCATATGTTCACTAGCTGCAATGCTAATTCTGACTTTTCAAGTTTTGAGAGGAAATAAAAAAAAAAAATTGTTGAATGTCATCTTGATTTTAAATAAAATCATTTGCATGTTACAATGTCTGCAAATATCTTTGTCAACTTCCATATTAATGTTGAACTGAAAATGGCAAAACTTTGGCAACTGATGGATGACAAAACAGTATGTGTTTCTTTTAATGCATAAATGATAAAACAGTAAATGCATGTGCTTTTCAGTCTTTTATGTCAAATGTGTTTCTCATTCTCACATACACGGAGTTGTGTGTTTTATCAACAAATGAGTTCATGATTACATGAGCCGAAACTACACAAACTATGTTTTACTTTCATCATGCCCAGCAGGAAATTGCTCTCAAATGCTAATAATAATTCAATCAACAGTCAAGGTTCAGAATAATCTGTCTTTAAAATGTAGCAAAACAGCATTTCAGAGAGAAAGAAAGGGGAAAAAACAACAACAAAAAACAAGTACCTCCTGCATCCCACCAATTTCCTAATTGAAAAAGTTTCTTTTTGTAAGTAGATGATGTCCCATATGCCACCTGCACTATAAAGAAGACTAAGAAAATGAGTAACAAATGCAACAAGGATATATATATATATATGGATCTAATGAGATTGTGTCAATCACACCTTGATTATGCACATCATTTTCCAGCATTGCAGAAACTCCAATACATTTCCATGAACTTGACTCTAATGTGATCAAAAGAAAAGATAACTGATTCAGTTTAAAGGTGATGCAGCAAACATTTCACATGACTTGTTAGTCACTGAATAAATCGTGCAGTACGTAACAACCCAACTGTAAGTGAATGTGCAATGAGGAGTTGTAAACATTGAATTGCATGACCTTCGAAGTTTTGATTTCAAACATTTGTTGCAAGCATTGAATTGATTTCAAACATGAACTCTGAGCTGACATCAAGAAGTGAACACAATTTTCATACCTTTCTCAACACGTACACTGAGGCCACACTCCCCAGTCCTTGTTAAACACTGATAAGGTACACACATTCACACACTTTGGAAACGCTGATACGGTACACACATTTGTACACTTTTGGAAACGCTGATAAGGTACACACATTCACGCACTTTGGCTCGATCAGTTGATGCTTGCCTGATAAACTGATACGCACATTCAAACAGAAAAGTATATACAAGAATATGTTCAAATACATGCATGAGTTTGTTCACATGAGTATGGAGGTATCATGCAGTTGCAGGTCACACAAGCCAGTGCCACCCTGGAATGAGTTTAGTACACACTTCTGAACTTAGCTGTTGCTGCAACCATCCTTATCATTGCATTGTAGTACAGCATCAACACACACAGTGCCACACAGTCTGGTGCCAGGGTTAATGTTTTTTTGACTTCATGGTACTTTCTCACACAAACACACAGACGGAAAATGGGGTGGGGGCGGGGGGAGGTAACCATGGTGCGATTTTTGGGTAGTGACGAAGGCAGTGGAAGAACAGTGAAAATAGCACACCATAAAATAATATTTGAAGTTGCTGGAAGAATAGATATCAAACAGTGGTGGGAAATGCTGTGATCCTGATAAATCAGCCAACCCTTGTGTATTTAACAACAGAAAGTCCAACCACAAATCAACAAACATGTGTACATGAGTAAAACTGTACAGAACCACCTGTTGAGGACTGTGATAAAAACGTGCCATCTAAAATCTCTCCCTCACCACACACACACATTTAGACATCCACTTGGAGGCATTAAGAACATAGTTTGACATACCTGCATTACCTTTTAGAGGGCGGGGGGAGGGCGTTGTTTTGCATCAGCATATAATATATTCACAATTCACATGAAATTAACTCTTCACGAGCTTGACAATGTTACAGTATCAGATGTTCAAGTAAAAGATTACACCAAGGAGGCATATTGACACCGTGCCTTTAAAATCACAAATCCAGCAATGCTGTGCAGCCTTTCAACACCTGTAATAGTCATGTCATAAAATCCCTTTATTCTCCATCATGTTGGATACCTGGTAGTGCAGTATCCCTTTCTGGGGAAGTTTTACCTTGGTAGAACAATTCATTTGTCCTCCCTTGGCAGAACACTTCGACTGACCTCCCTTGGCAAAACAATTCTACTGACCTCCCTTGACAGAACACTTCTATTGCCCTCCCTTGGCAGAACAATTCTACTGACCTCCCTTGACAGAACACTTCTACTGACCTCCCTTGGCAGAACAATTCTGCTGCCCTCCCTTGACTGAACACTTCTGTTGCCCTCCTCTGGCAAAGTCCACTGTGGCAGTCACACAACAGTGAAATCTCTCTCTGACCAAAGACAACACTAGAATTTCTTTTTTAAAGTGGTCTTGAACGAGTGGAGGGGTTTGGCAAGAGGGTTCACGATGTGTTCATGGAAATAAGAACACGGAGAATTGTGAAGAGATGAGGCCTTGAGGCACAAAGCTGGTCTTTCATCACCCCTGTGCAACCTACCCATAAAACCCCAGCTATCTCCTGCTTCATTTTTGTCACGTCCATGTCCTCTTGCTGAATAGGCAGAGGACAGTGGGACCCACCCACCCAACATGCACACATGCCCACACACATGCATGCACAAAACAAACATACACACCACTGCCCCCCTTCCTGCCTCCAGAAACTAACACCAAAAACAGATAACACAGAAGAGCTAACAACAAAAAACATGTTCTGCATCCGTTCAATTTTATACTGCAAGTGCTCCTCCCCAGTGTTGTCAACGTCCAGGTGCACAGCCACAGGCACAATCATGAGGAAGAACAACCAACCTGTGCCATCATAACAACAATAATTTCCCCCCTCATCCCTCTAAGTTTGTGCTGCCAGCACTGCACTGCAGTGTAATCAGAGTACAGCAACACTTGTTTGGCATGCCTTCAGTTTTGGACTGCAAGGACTGCAGTGTAATCAGTATAGAGTAACATTTGTTTGGCATGCCTTCAGTTTGGACTGCAGTGTAATCAGTGTACATCAACACTTGTTTGGCATGCCTTCAGTTTTGGACTGCAAGGACCACAGTGTAATCAGTGTACAGCCACATTTGTTTGGCATGACTTCAGTTTTGGACTGCAGTGTAATCAGTGTACAGCAATACTTGTTTGGCATGCCTTCAGTTTTGGACTGCAAGGACTGCAGTGTAATCAGTATAGAGTAACATTTGTTTGGCATGCCTTCAGTTTGGACTGCAGTGTAATCAGTGTACAGCAACACTTGTTTGGCATGCCTTCGGTTTTGGACTGCAAGGACTGCAGTGTAATCAGTGTACAGCAACACTTGTTTGGCATGCCTTCAATTTTGGACTGGTGTGTAATCAGTGTACAGTAACATTGGCATGCCTTCAGTTTTGGACTACAGTGTAATCTGTGTACAGCAACACTCGTTTGGCATGCTTTCAATTTTGGACTGCAAGGATTGCTCTGCAGTGTTATCAGTGTACAGCAACATTCATTATCTGCTCTGCCATCCTTCCATTTTGTATTGCAGGTGCCACACTGTGGTGTCATCAAATACAGCCACATTTACCCTGCATTCCTTTCATTTTGTATTGCAAGTTTTAAGTAAGTAAGCAAACATTGTGCTTAACTAATCTTCACAGAAACCATAAGGCTTATTGCAAGTTCTGAGCTGCACTGCCCTGATATAACTGTCATGTTTGGCTGGGCGCTACAAACCAATCACCTACCTACCTGCGCTGTGGCATAATCAGAGTACAGCCTAGTGGGCACAATCACAGGGAAGGGAGACAATCCATGCTGACAGGGGACACTGCTAAGGAGAAAAGTAGGAGAGGGAATCAGCTTTGATGCACCTTACAGTCAGCGTGATCAGCACCATGGACACTACTGTCAAGCTCGAGCTGTTACAGCCCAACCCAGAGAGGGGCAGTGAGTGAGCTGTGCCAGAACGTGGACAGTCAGATGCATTAAACTTGATTCCCTTCCTCGGCATGTACCTTTGAGCACCAAGGAGTGTGCCCCTTTCCGTAGACATGCTGTTCATGAACAAAACAGCAAACCAAGCTGCTACCACAGAGAAACAGATGCCACACAGCCTGACATTCTGCACACACACACACACAAATACACACACACGTATATGTGGTCCTGCCACGCCCTCATACAAGTTCTGATTGTGACCAGAGGTGGAATGAGTGGGTGAACAGCCACACTGTTGTATCACAGATCTGTGTCGAAGAGACTCGGCAACATTCACTAGGAACCACAATGTGAAGCTGTGATCAGAATGAAATCAGCCTTGGCAGAAACCCTAGCCCCGCCCATGAAGTGGCTGATGTGACCTGGTGCCGCATCAAATATTAAACTGTTTTCATGCCAGCATTACAAATCACAGTTTGCAGTGCAGAGGTCTGCACTCGCAGAAAAAGGACCTGACCTCAAAACGGCTTGTAAGAAGGACACTGGCTTCCATTAAGTAACCTGGGTAGACAATCTCAGGAAGAATTCAACAGGCAAATATGCTAATCCCCCTCTGCCCCCCCCCCCCCCCCCCCCCCCCACCAAAGTAGCATGAAATAAAAGGAATCGAAATGCATTCAATTAAAGACACCTAAAAATGACAACAAAAGGTGTCTCTTGAAAAATGGCATAGAACATCTGGAAGAACATTTTAAGTACACAATCTCTTGAATTAAGGTTGCAATTCTCACTGAAACTGACACCTGATTTGGTCCACTGGGCTGCCCTGATATGCTGACACACTACAAAGCCAAAGCGCTCCATACATACTGCTAACACACCATGAAAACAGATCAACAAAAGAAATTTAGTGAGTGAAACAGGAATCTGGGATAATTTTCAGGAACGCGTAAAAAGCCAGTAAAGAAGGCTTTCACATTATGAGCAAAACCATACTGAGCATCAGCAGCTACAGTTCACAACACACAAAACAACAGGGGATTACACTGACAAGTAATTGCACATGGCAGAGTGACTTTGTCACATGATATGCTAATGCATAGGCATTTCACAACACAAGCACAAGCAAACAAAGCTTATGCATAGGTGGAGGGAAAATTTAAAAAAGCAGCATTTCAAAAAATAATGTTAACATGTTACTTGTACACATGGAATGCATGGTATAAATAAGATACATTTCCAGCAACAACAGGCCCCCTTCACTGCAGCTGCATATCTAGATGGAAACCCTTCACTGCAGCTGCGTATCCAGATGGAAACCCTTCACTGCAGCTGTGTATCCAGACGGAAACCCTTCACTGCAGCTGTGCATCCAGACGGAAACCCTTCACTGCCACTGCCTATCCAGATGGAAACCCTTCGCTGCCACTACCTAACCAGACGGAAACCCTTCACTACCACTGCGTATCCAGAAACCATTCACTGCAGCTGTGTATCCAGACACAAACCCTTCATTACTGCTGCATATCCAGACAGACTCCTTTCACTACCACTGTGTATCCAGACGGAAACCTTTCAGTACTCCTTCCTCTCTGCAGAACCCCATCCCTCCTTGGGTTGTCTTTAAAAATTTTTTTTTTTTTTTTTTAGTACTTCATTATCATGGTGGGAAATTCTGGTTGCTTTACCTGGGTAAGGCCCCAGCAGCTGCAAGAGCAGTGCTACCCATTCCTACCAGTGTGGACTGTATTTTTGCATGGCTGCCAGTGTTTGGGATTTTGTGGCTGCCTATGGAGGCTGTACAGACACCGTAAGAGAGTCTGCAGAAAACACATCAAGCATCACAGCTGGTCTAACCGATTCCTGTGGCCTCCTTTGATCTCAGGCATCAGAAGCGCAGACTTCTTGAATAATCATGTCTATGATGCCATCCATGGTGGTCATTTTGGTTGTAAAAACACTGCACAAATGGTGATCCCCAGTTACGCCCAACAGCCCATCTGGCACTGGTACAGAAAGGAAGTCTGCAGTGAAGGGGTTCCCTCCCATCAGATTTAAAAAAAGGAATGAGCCCACAAAGGTGCAGCGTCAGTGGGTTTCATGCACATAACACACAGATTGCAAAATTTCACAAACAGAAAATGAATTCAAAAATTGCATTACAAGTATACTCATCAATGCACTTTTTTTCAATGTAAAATGAAAAATAATGTTATCTCCTAATTGTTTAAAAAAAGCCGGTATGCATGAAAACAAACTGACAATTTCTGTATACCGGTACACATGCTGTAGGCACAAAGAAACAGTTGAAACACAATGGAAATACACTTCAGAAAATAATAATGTATCCACCCGTCTCTGTGTGTCACATCCACCAAAAGAAGACACAAGTTAATCTCTTGCACGTAAAACAAGCAATGTGCATCCAATGTGACACAGTTTTCATATTAACATTTGATAATCATAATGAAGCACAAAAGAACTGAGAAAACATATTCACTGATTAAAAAAGAAGAAGAAAAAAGGTACTGTGAACAGGGACGACAAACATGTTTCAACAAATATATGCTTCTTTAGGTAAAACAGCTACAACTATAGCTTGCATAGAAAGACAGAAAGAGAAGACCAAAAAAGAGAAAAGGAAGGCCAGAAAAAGAGGCTGCACAGACATCAGATTCTGAAATATCACTTCTGACAGAAATTCAAAAATCTGTTAAAAAAAAAAAAAAAGCCAGAGAAAGTAATTAACTACAGTTTTGTACAGGAATTATTTTGTAACCTCTTCTTTGTACTCTGTTCTCAAGAATTTCCCCATGCTGTTCCCTAATCAGATGAAATTCTGTCTACCGATGGAAAAATCTGATGTCTGATAAAGAGTTAACCTGCCTACATGTGGAGATGACTACAAAGAGAAGGAAACAATTGGAACCCCCAAAATTAAAAGAATATCATCCTGTTTGCTGTTCCATCCGTCGTCCATGAGCATGTTTCCCATTCTTTTACACTCACCAGCATTCAGTCATTTAAAAAAAAAAAAAATGATTCCATTGAACTTATCAGTGATATTCATCTATATCGGTATGCCCACTTACGACCAGCCTGAACTATTTCTTATCTGGGGAAGAAAAAAAGGGTAATCTGAAGCCAACAACAAAGTCCTATTGACCTTGAAATTAGAAACCATCAGTAAAGTCTCCACCTCTAACCGCTCTCCTCCTTTTCCAAACACTTTTCATACTCCAAGCCAAAATAGTCAATCACCACAATCTTTGCAACTGTGCAACTGGCACTCCTTGCAAATAAAAGTTGTTTTTATGTGTGTTTTTTAAAAAGGGTGGGGGGGAGGGGGGGGGGTGAAGAAGTGAA
This sequence comes from Alviniconcha strummeri, assembly GCA_963584105.1. Taxonomy (NCBI): domain Eukaryota; kingdom Metazoa; phylum Mollusca; class Gastropoda; family Provannidae; genus Alviniconcha; species Alviniconcha strummeri. The sequence goes on from OY757543.1 coordinate 12,045,300, forward strand.
CTTGTGTGAAGCAGTCATAATACAAACCCATAGCAATGCTGCAATATCTTTGTGAACTTGCTGTTCATTTGAATCC
>OY757543.1:12045575-12090848 GCA_963584105.1 Alviniconcha strummeri
TATTTGATTTGATAGTAATACAATTTACACAATGCATAACAAAAAAGCATATCCATATGTTCACTAGCTGCAATGCTAATTCTGACTTTTCAAGTTTTGAGAGGAAATAAAAAAAAAAAATTGTTGAATGTCATCTTGATTTTAAATAAAATCATTTGCATGTTACAATGTCTGCAAATATCTTTGTCAACTTCCATATTAATGTTGAACTGAAAATGGCAAAACTTTGGCAACTGATGGATGACAAAACAGTATGTGTTTCTTTTAATGCATAAATGATAAAACAGTAAATGCATGTGCTTTTCAGTCTTTTATGTCAAATGTGTTTCTCATTCTCACATACACGGAGTTGTGTGTTTTATCAACAAATGAGTTCATGATTACATGAGCCGAAACTACACAAACTATGTTTTACTTTCATCATGCCCAGCAGGAAATTGCTCTCAAATGCTAATAATAATTCAATCAACAGTCAAGGTTCAGAATAATCTGTCTTTAAAATGTAGCAAAACAGCATTTCAGAGAGAAAGAAAGGGGAAAAAACAACAACAAAAAACAAGTACCTCCTGCATCCCACCAATTTCCTAATTGAAAAAGTTTCTTTTTGTAAGTAGATGATGTCCCATATGCCACCTGCACTATAAAGAAGACTAAGAAAATGAGTAACAAATGCAACAAGGATATATATATATATATGGATCTAATGAGATTGTGTCAATCACACCTTGATTATGCACATCATTTTCCAGCATTGCAGAAACTCCAATACATTTCCATGAACTTGACTCTAATGTGATCAAAAGAAAAGATAACTGATTCAGTTTAAAGGTGATGCAGCAAACATTTCACATGACTTGTTAGTCACTGAATAAATCGTGCAGTACGTAACAACCCAACTGTAAGTGAATGTGCAATGAGGAGTTGTAAACATTGAATTGCATGACCTTCGAAGTTTTGATTTCAAACATTTGTTGCAAGCATTGAATTGATTTCAAACATGAACTCTGAGCTGACATCAAGAAGTGAACACAATTTTCATACCTTTCTCAACACGTACACTGAGGCCACACTCCCCAGTCCTTGTTAAACACTGATAAGGTACACACATTCACACACTTTGGAAACGCTGATACGGTACACACATTTGTACACTTTTGGAAACGCTGATAAGGTACACACATTCACGCACTTTGGCTCGATCAGTTGATGCTTGCCTGATAAACTGATACGCACATTCAAACAGAAAAGTATATACAAGAATATGTTCAAATACATGCATGAGTTTGTTCACATGAGTATGGAGGTATCATGCAGTTGCAGGTCACACAAGCCAGTGCCACCCTGGAATGAGTTTAGTACACACTTCTGAACTTAGCTGTTGCTGCAACCATCCTTATCATTGCATTGTAGTACAGCATCAACACACACAGTGCCACACAGTCTGGTGCCAGGGTTAATGTTTTTTTGACTTCATGGTACTTTCTCACACAAACACACAGACGGAAAATGGGGTGGGGGCGGGGGGAGGTAACCATGGTGCGATTTTTGGGTAGTGACGAAGGCAGTGGAAGAACAGTGAAAATAGCACACCATAAAATAATATTTGAAGTTGCTGGAAGAATAGATATCAAACAGTGGTGGGAAATGCTGTGATCCTGATAAATCAGCCAACCCTTGTGTATTTAACAACAGAAAGTCCAACCACAAATCAACAAACATGTGTACATGAGTAAAACTGTACAGAACCACCTGTTGAGGACTGTGATAAAAACGTGCCATCTAAAATCTCTCCCTCACCACACACACACATTTAGACATCCACTTGGAGGCATTAAGAACATAGTTTGACATACCTGCATTACCTTTTAGAGGGCGGGGGGAGGGCGTTGTTTTGCATCAGCATATAATATATTCACAATTCACATGAAATTAACTCTTCACGAGCTTGACAATGTTACAGTATCAGATGTTCAAGTAAAAGATTACACCAAGGAGGCATATTGACACCGTGCCTTTAAAATCACAAATCCAGCAATGCTGTGCAGCCTTTCAACACCTGTAATAGTCATGTCATAAAATCCCTTTATTCTCCATCATGTTGGATACCTGGTAGTGCAGTATCCCTTTCTGGGGAAGTTTTACCTTGGTAGAACAATTCATTTGTCCTCCCTTGGCAGAACACTTCGACTGACCTCCCTTGGCAAAACAATTCTACTGACCTCCCTTGACAGAACACTTCTATTGCCCTCCCTTGGCAGAACAATTCTACTGACCTCCCTTGACAGAACACTTCTACTGACCTCCCTTGGCAGAACAATTCTGCTGCCCTCCCTTGACTGAACACTTCTGTTGCCCTCCTCTGGCAAAGTCCACTGTGGCAGTCACACAACAGTGAAATCTCTCTCTGACCAAAGACAACACTAGAATTTCTTTTTTAAAGTGGTCTTGAACGAGTGGAGGGGTTTGGCAAGAGGGTTCACGATGTGTTCATGGAAATAAGAACACGGAGAATTGTGAAGAGATGAGGCCTTGAGGCACAAAGCTGGTCTTTCATCACCCCTGTGCAACCTACCCATAAAACCCCAGCTATCTCCTGCTTCATTTTTGTCACGTCCATGTCCTCTTGCTGAATAGGCAGAGGACAGTGGGACCCACCCACCCAACATGCACACATGCCCACACACATGCATGCACAAAACAAACATACACACCACTGCCCCCCTTCCTGCCTCCAGAAACTAACACCAAAAACAGATAACACAGAAGAGCTAACAACAAAAAACATGTTCTGCATCCGTTCAATTTTATACTGCAAGTGCTCCTCCCCAGTGTTGTCAACGTCCAGGTGCACAGCCACAGGCACAATCATGAGGAAGAACAACCAACCTGTGCCATCATAACAACAATAATTTCCCCCCTCATCCCTCTAAGTTTGTGCTGCCAGCACTGCACTGCAGTGTAATCAGAGTACAGCAACACTTGTTTGGCATGCCTTCAGTTTTGGACTGCAAGGACTGCAGTGTAATCAGTATAGAGTAACATTTGTTTGGCATGCCTTCAGTTTGGACTGCAGTGTAATCAGTGTACATCAACACTTGTTTGGCATGCCTTCAGTTTTGGACTGCAAGGACCACAGTGTAATCAGTGTACAGCCACATTTGTTTGGCATGACTTCAGTTTTGGACTGCAGTGTAATCAGTGTACAGCAATACTTGTTTGGCATGCCTTCAGTTTTGGACTGCAAGGACTGCAGTGTAATCAGTATAGAGTAACATTTGTTTGGCATGCCTTCAGTTTGGACTGCAGTGTAATCAGTGTACAGCAACACTTGTTTGGCATGCCTTCGGTTTTGGACTGCAAGGACTGCAGTGTAATCAGTGTACAGCAACACTTGTTTGGCATGCCTTCAATTTTGGACTGGTGTGTAATCAGTGTACAGTAACATTGGCATGCCTTCAGTTTTGGACTACAGTGTAATCTGTGTACAGCAACACTCGTTTGGCATGCTTTCAATTTTGGACTGCAAGGATTGCTCTGCAGTGTTATCAGTGTACAGCAACATTCATTATCTGCTCTGCCATCCTTCCATTTTGTATTGCAGGTGCCACACTGTGGTGTCATCAAATACAGCCACATTTACCCTGCATTCCTTTCATTTTGTATTGCAAGTTTTAAGTAAGTAAGCAAACATTGTGCTTAACTAATCTTCACAGAAACCATAAGGCTTATTGCAAGTTCTGAGCTGCACTGCCCTGATATAACTGTCATGTTTGGCTGGGCGCTACAAACCAATCACCTACCTACCTGCGCTGTGGCATAATCAGAGTACAGCCTAGTGGGCACAATCACAGGGAAGGGAGACAATCCATGCTGACAGGGGACACTGCTAAGGAGAAAAGTAGGAGAGGGAATCAGCTTTGATGCACCTTACAGTCAGCGTGATCAGCACCATGGACACTACTGTCAAGCTCGAGCTGTTACAGCCCAACCCAGAGAGGGGCAGTGAGTGAGCTGTGCCAGAACGTGGACAGTCAGATGCATTAAACTTGATTCCCTTCCTCGGCATGTACCTTTGAGCACCAAGGAGTGTGCCCCTTTCCGTAGACATGCTGTTCATGAACAAAACAGCAAACCAAGCTGCTACCACAGAGAAACAGATGCCACACAGCCTGACATTCTGCACACACACACACACAAATACACACACACGTATATGTGGTCCTGCCACGCCCTCATACAAGTTCTGATTGTGACCAGAGGTGGAATGAGTGGGTGAACAGCCACACTGTTGTATCACAGATCTGTGTCGAAGAGACTCGGCAACATTCACTAGGAACCACAATGTGAAGCTGTGATCAGAATGAAATCAGCCTTGGCAGAAACCCTAGCCCCGCCCATGAAGTGGCTGATGTGACCTGGTGCCGCATCAAATATTAAACTGTTTTCATGCCAGCATTACAAATCACAGTTTGCAGTGCAGAGGTCTGCACTCGCAGAAAAAGGACCTGACCTCAAAACGGCTTGTAAGAAGGACACTGGCTTCCATTAAGTAACCTGGGTAGACAATCTCAGGAAGAATTCAACAGGCAAATATGCTAATCCCCCTCTGCCCCCCCCCCCCCCCCCCCCCCCCCCACCAAAGTAGCATGAAATAAAAGGAATCGAAATGCATTCAATTAAAGACACCTAAAAATGACAACAAAAGGTGTCTCTTGAAAAATGGCATAGAACATCTGGAAGAACATTTTAAGTACACAATCTCTTGAATTAAGGTTGCAATTCTCACTGAAACTGACACCTGATTTGGTCCACTGGGCTGCCCTGATATGCTGACACACTACAAAGCCAAAGCGCTCCATACATACTGCTAACACACCATGAAAACAGATCAACAAAAGAAATTTAGTGAGTGAAACAGGAATCTGGGATAATTTTCAGGAACGCGTAAAAAGCCAGTAAAGAAGGCTTTCACATTATGAGCAAAACCATACTGAGCATCAGCAGCTACAGTTCACAACACACAAAACAACAGGGGATTACACTGACAAGTAATTGCACATGGCAGAGTGACTTTGTCACATGATATGCTAATGCATAGGCATTTCACAACACAAGCACAAGCAAACAAAGCTTATGCATAGGTGGAGGGAAAATTTAAAAAAGCAGCATTTCAAAAAATAATGTTAACATGTTACTTGTACACATGGAATGCATGGTATAAATAAGATACATTTCCAGCAACAACAGGCCCCCTTCACTGCAGCTGCATATCTAGATGGAAACCCTTCACTGCAGCTGCGTATCCAGATGGAAACCCTTCACTGCAGCTGTGTATCCAGACGGAAACCCTTCACTGCAGCTGTGCATCCAGACGGAAACCCTTCACTGCCACTGCCTATCCAGATGGAAACCCTTCGCTGCCACTACCTAACCAGACGGAAACCCTTCACTACCACTGCGTATCCAGAAACCATTCACTGCAGCTGTGTATCCAGACACAAACCCTTCATTACTGCTGCATATCCAGACAGACTCCTTTCACTACCACTGTGTATCCAGACGGAAACCTTTCAGTACTCCTTCCTCTCTGCAGAACCCCATCCCTCCTTGGGTTGTCTTTAAAAATTTTTTTTTTTTTTTTTAGTACTTCATTATCATGGTGGGAAATTCTGGTTGCTTTACCTGGGTAAGGCCCCAGCAGCTGCAAGAGCAGTGCTACCCATTCCTACCAGTGTGGACTGTATTTTTGCATGGCTGCCAGTGTTTGGGATTTTGTGGCTGCCTATGGAGGCTGTACAGACACCGTAAGAGAGTCTGCAGAAAACACATCAAGCATCACAGCTGGTCTAACCGATTCCTGTGGCCTCCTTTGATCTCAGGCATCAGAAGCGCAGACTTCTTGAATAATCATGTCTATGATGCCATCCATGGTGGTCATTTTGGTTGTAAAAACACTGCACAAATGGTGATCCCCAGTTACGCCCAACAGCCCATCTGGCACTGGTACAGAAAGGAAGTCTGCAGTGAAGGGGTTCCCTCCCATCAGATTTAAAAAAAGGAATGAGCCCACAAAGGTGCAGCGTCAGTGGGTTTCATGCACATAACACACAGATTGCAAAATTTCACAAACAGAAAATGAATTCAAAAATTGCATTACAAGTATACTCATCAATGCACTTTTTTTCAATGTAAAATGAAAAATAATGTTATCTCCTAATTGTTTAAAAAAAGCCGGTATGCATGAAAACAAACTGACAATTTCTGTATACCGGTACACATGCTGTAGGCACAAAGAAACAGTTGAAACACAATGGAAATACACTTCAGAAAATAATAATGTATCCACCCGTCTCTGTGTGTCACATCCACCAAAAGAAGACACAAGTTAATCTCTTGCACGTAAAACAAGCAATGTGCATCCAATGTGACACAGTTTTCATATTAACATTTGATAATCATAATGAAGCACAAAAGAACTGAGAAAACATATTCACTGATTAAAAAAGAAGAAGAAAAAAGGTACTGTGAACAGGGACGACAAACATGTTTCAACAAATATATGCTTCTTTAGGTAAAACAGCTACAACTATAGCTTGCATAGAAAGACAGAAAGAGAAGACCAAAAAAGAGAAAAGGAAGGCCAGAAAAAGAGGCTGCACAGACATCAGATTCTGAAATATCACTTCTGACAGAAATTCAAAAATCTGTTAAAAAAAAAAAAAAAGCCAGAGAAAGTAATTAACTACAGTTTTGTACAGGAATTATTTTGTAACCTCTTCTTTGTACTCTGTTCTCAAGAATTTCCCCATGCTGTTCCCTAATCAGATGAAATTCTGTCTACCGATGGAAAAATCTGATGTCTGATAAAGAGTTAACCTGCCTACATGTGGAGATGACTACAAAGAGAAGGAAACAATTGGAACCCCCAAAATTAAAAGAATATCATCCTGTTTGCTGTTCCATCCGTCGTCCATGAGCATGTTTCCCATTCTTTTACACTCACCAGCATTCAGTCATTTAAAAAAAAAAAAAATGATTCCATTGAACTTATCAGTGATATTCATCTATATCGGTATGCCCACTTACGACCAGCCTGAACTATTTCTTATCTGGGGAAGAAAAAAAGGGTAATCTGAAGCCAACAACAAAGTCCTATTGACCTTGAAATTAGAAACCATCAGTAAAGTCTCCACCTCTAACCGCTCTCCTCCTTTTCCAAACACTTTTCATACTCCAAGCCAAAATAGTCAATCACCACAATCTTTGCAACTGTGCAACTGGCACTCCTTGCAAATAAAAGTTGTTTTTATGTGTGTTTTTTAAAAAGGGTGGGGGGGAGGGGGGGGGGTGAAGAAGTGAACTTGTGTGAAGCAGTCATAATACAAACCCATAGCAATGCTGCAATATCTTTGTGAACTTGCTGTTCATTTGAATCCAAAGCATATTAACAGGGGAGAAACAAAAATCAAGACCATCCAAAAAAAAAAATATATATATATAAAAGATAATAAAAGTTCATGCTGTAAAGCTAAGTACACAGACAACTGTCTTCATCAATCAAGCATTGCTTAGCTCGCACCATGGTCAAGATTATGATGGTGTTCTGATATGTTTTCAGCAAAAGAAAAAGACAGGATTTATCTAACTCTGGCTCAAGGCTGTCTAGGTGTCTAGCATCCAGTTGTTGTTGTTGTTTTTGCATCGCTCTACGATAGTGCCACTTTTCTTTCTTCACAATAAAAAAAGAAGAAGAAAAAAAGTTTTGCTGTCTATACTGACTTCAAATAACAAGCAAAACACAGATCATGAATGACACCCACATGACAAAAAGTAACAAAACATTTTTGATCTTGTAAGCTGATGCCATAGTTGTGTGCTCCTGCCCTGAAACCGACACCACTGTGTGACAGAACTTTTCTTTTGGGGAAACCCTCTTATCAACTAGTGAGGTCTCACACATAAACATACATAGTGAACATCATTTAAAAACAGAGAGAAAAAAAGGGAACATTTTGAATATCCTGACTTGAAGGCCAGGTTCCAGAGAACAGCAGCATCAGTCACAAGCTGGCATCCCTTGCGGGGCCCCAGGGGGCACAGCACCCTTGGCATCCCTTGCAGGGCCCCAGAGGGCACAGCACTCTCGGCATCCCTTGCAGGGCCCCAGGGAGCACAGCACCCTTGGCACCCCTTGCAGGGCCTCAGTGGGCATAGCACCCACAGACAGTTGAAAGTTTGATCAGCCTGTGAGCTTGTGTCATGCTGTAAGTTGGAATGTGTCACTGACCACACCCATGTTTATTCAGCCTGTGACTCTGCGTCAGACTGTAAGTTAAAATGTGTCAAAGTCAGTGTCTGTGATGGGTTCAATCACCTTATGAGTCTGTGTTACACTGTAAGTTAAAATGTGTCAGAGTCGGTGTCCGTGATGGGTTCGTCCACCCTACGAGCCTGCATCACCATATCAGTTTGAAACGTGTCAATGTCAATGACCACCTTAGGTTCATTCAGCATCTGAGTCTGTTGACATGTGTCATTGTCAAGGTGCATGCGGGTTTCATTCAACCTGTGACTCTGGGTCAAAATGTACATTAAAATGTGTCACTGTCGATGTGCATGTGGGTTTCATTAAGTAAAACTGCATCACCGTCTATGTTTATGAAGGGTTCATTCAGCCAGTAAGCACGTTTCATACTGTAAGTAAAATGGTGTCACCGTCTATGTCTGTGCAAGGTTCATTCAGCTGGTAAGCAGGTTTCATACTGTAAGTGAAATGGTGTCACTGTCCATGTCTGTGCAAGGTTCATTCAGCTGGTGAGCAGGTTTCATACTGTAAGTGAAATGGTGTCACTGTCCATGTCTGTGCAGGGTTCATTCAGCTGGTGAGCAGGTTTCATATGTAAGTGAAATGGTGTCACTGTCCATGTCTGTGCAGGGTTCATTCAGCTGGTGAGCACGTTTCATACTGTAAGTGAAATGGTGTCACTGTCCATGTCTGTGCAGGGTTCATTCAGCTGGTGAGCACGTTTCATACTGTAAGTAAAACTGTGTCATTATCAATGTATGTGCAGGGTTCATTCAGCTGGTGAGTGGGTTTCATGTTGTAAGTTTAAGCCGAGTCACTGTTGATGTAGGGTTCGTTCAGCCAATGAGCCAGTTTCGTACTGTAAATTTAAGCCGAGTCATTTTTGATGTCCATGCAAGGTTCATTCAGCTGGTGAGCGTGCTCCACACTGTAAGTTTAAGCCGAGTCACTGTTGATGTCGGTGCAGGGTTCATTCAGCTGGTGAGTCTGTGTGATGCCCTGAGTTGAACAGTGTGCGGCTGTGGATGAGGCGCTCAGCTGGTGAGGTTGTTCCGTGAAGAGTTGAAGCTGGGTTCCTGCTCGAATCCACCGCCGATGAAGTCGTCCATGTCATCCATGTCGTCATCCTCCTGAAGCCGCGTCATCCTGAACTGGCGCCTGCACAGAATATTCACGCAGCGTGTGACAATGATGCATTGAGGTACAGGCCCTGCCCCCTCTTTGCACATTGAGAAATACACATGCCCTCATCTATCTGTACAGTATGCACATATACACCATCCCCCCCCCCCCCCCCCCCCCCCCCCCTGCAAGTGAAATGGATGAAAACAAGCACATAACTGATGAATATATTCATTCATAACAATAATAACTTACATCATTTACATTACAAAGCATCCTTTCTCACAAGAGCTCACAGCACTTTACAAATATTAACAACATTTACAACTAATATAATAAATATGCTAAATATGCACTGAACCAAACAAATAACCTGCTCTTCACACACACCACACACATCAGTGCCATGTTGAAAGCTTGTGAGTTTTGAGTCATGATCTGAAGGAGGTAGCTGACTTCAGTGCTCTCACTCATTCTTGAACACACCCTCTGACACATACGCAGTCATGCACACACACACACACACACACACACACACACACACACACACACACACACACACACACACACATGAATGCACACACACACACATACACATGCGCGTGGACACGTGTGCGCACTGACACACACACAGAGTTAAAAGCATACACATGCTCCACACACACACACACACACACACACACACACACACACAGAGTTGAAAGCATACATATACTCCACACACACACACACACAGAGGCACACAGGTCAATACACAGAGAACTGTGGGGGGGAAAAACCCAATAAACCCCCCACTCACATGATGCCATGCCGTTTTCTGCGCATGTAGATGATGACTGCGACGAGAATGAGAAGGAAAACAGCAATGCAGGACAAGACCACTGCCACCGTCACGGTGATGTTACCTGCATGAGAAAATCGCATGATGAGTGAATCCTAAATATAACTACTGCCTGGGCAAGGACTATGCACTCAAACAACACAAGATTCTCCTATGCCCCCCCCCCCCCCCCCCCCACCATCCATCCCTGCAATTTTAAACACTACAAAAAGCATAAACACAATGAGATGCACATGGAGGCATGCACAAGCATGCACCACACATACACACAAGGGCACCACATGCACACATGAGTGCACCACACACACAAATGCACCACACACACACACACACACACACACACACACACACAAGAGCACCATATATACACACCACACACACAGGTAAAACTAAAACAAAAACAACTAAACAAGCAAACTTTGAACAAACACACATTTAAAAACAGACCCACAAGACCAAAGCCTACCATTGTTATTCTTCTTGCTGCCCGGCAGACGGTGCGGGCCACTCTTTCGACAGTCCTGCCAGCAGCTGACCAATTCGTACCGCTCACCAAAGCGCTGAGTGTTGCTGGAGTTTTGGACGTACGACCTAAAGGCTTTCATAAATTTATCTGCCTGACTATCAAAGGACGGACTGACTTTGAACTCCAGGTAGAGGTCTCTTGCACAGGTCAGGTTACCTGCATGACAAAGAAAAGTACGACTGATGCACAGAGACATATGCACAGTCAGCGAATGTTCAGAACAGAATGATACTGTCCCTTTCAGGCTCCCCTGTGACCTCAACACCGAGTATGACTCCATGAGTGTGTAAAGCTCAACAGAGACTTTGACCACGTCGATTATAAATACATGTAGCTGGACCAAACACTGGGTGAGACACCCCATGTTTTTTGGGGCCACAAATCCAGAAAGATGAAACAAACCAAATCAGCAAAAACAAAAAGAAAGATTCCAGCTCATCTGCAATTAGCCTGAAGATACACTGCAATGTCAGCAGCTCCACCAGCTCTTATTTTTTATCAGTCACCAAGATGGGCAATGATGACAATGAAAGGGTACTAAAAACATTCCAGACAGGGTACTAAAAACATTCCAGACAGGGTACTAAAAACATTCCAGACAGTCAAAAGGATTGCAAAATAGACTAGTGACATCAGTGTTGTGTAGGAGTATTAGAGATTAGATATCTGATAAAGAATAAGCATGCTGTGCAAATGACCTGGACCAACCTGCAAGAATATGTGCATAATTTGTTTTTTGCGAAGGTAGGTGGGTCGGGATTCCTTTTAAAAGGATGTGGAAAATGAGAATAATGTGACTGACTGACTGACTGTGTGTGTGTGTGTGTGTGTGTGTGTGTGTGTGTGTGTGTGTGTGTGTGTGTGTGTGTGTGCGTATGCGTAAGTGCATGTGTGTATGTCTGCCCACTTGCACAGGCACACGACCAGAAACACCTAGCCAAACAACCAGCCCGGCCCTGCAAACCCCAAACCCAGGAAAACACCTGAATTTTACACGCCAGTCGCAAACACTTAAAAAAAAAACACAGCCTACAACGCTCACTTTTAATCTGCCGCGTTGAGAGGCCACACCTGCAGTGTGGGTTGATCTCACTGACGAGCTTCTTCTGCAACTTCTGTTTGATGCTGTCTGTGTCGTCAGTTGAAGGCATGCAGTTCTTTCCCTTGAGGTGCAGCTGAAGCATCAGCTGGTGGGGGCTGGAAATCAGCCGGCAGTCGTTTGCTTTCCCGCAGGACTGGTGGGTTGCAAAAAACACGCTGCTGTCTTTGGGGAAGTCTGTGCACCGCGACAGGCTCAAAGGTGTGGAGTCCGAGGCGGTCAGGCTGGAACAGAGTGAAAAAGGAACAACCCTGATGTGTGCTGAACATCTGGCATGAGCCGCAGCACAGCCCCAACAGGATACTAGCATCTGAAACAGAACAAGGCCTAGAGCACTTGTCAGCGGTCTCTCTCTCGATGTACATCATATGTTGTTATGTTACGTTTGTTCAGCGCTTCGAGCCTAGTAACTGGATTTTAACATGCTGTCAACTGCAGAGAGTCATCTCAGGACAGTCAAACTGTCATAAACAAATTCACATTTTAAAACTCTTCTCATCATATATAAACTTTTTCTCAAGTCAGTCCATAAAACCAGTCCCTGTGCAAATATAAAACAAAAACATACACAAACATCAGCACAAATGGGCGCTTTAGAAATTTCCATTATTATCATTACAACAAACATAGGAGTTAATAAGCACACAAAAGACATCACATGAACACAAACAGCACACACCTGAACTGCCCAGGACACCAAGTAAATACAAGGTACATAAACTCCACCGAAGGTATGTCCTCACAACAGGAAACTGATTGACTGGCAAGCAAAGAAAGCGCCTCAAGCACTACGTGAGGTCTAACGTGTTGAGGAGTTTGAGATCCTAGCTCACACTCCGAGCATTGCTTTCCGGCACCTTCCTCCAAACTCTGCCAGATTCAGTTACCCCGCTGAAGGGGCACTCTTTATCTCCGCACAGCTGTCCACTGACACGGTCAGCACCCTCAGAAAGGTTTGGGTACTAACATGACTGTAGAAGCAATCTAGTGCCCAAGCACGCATGTAAACATGAGGTGCATCCACCCCAGGTCAAAAAAGAGTTCCATCTCAATTCAAACGATTTTGCTTTTATTTGAGCTGGCGTAAGCAACATGATCAGTATAAAACAAACGTCTGATATAATTTGAGTTGTTTGTAACAAACTAACTACTGTTTGAGCACCAACAAAAAACTGCTTGTTAGCTGGAAGGATGTCATAAACTGGTGCTTGGAGTTTGATCCTAGCTGTAAGAACAAAAACCGACTGTCACCTTAGCAAGAGATCTCGAGGCACGGGAAGAGGAAGCAGTCTGATCGATAATCTAGGGTCTTTCCAAATGCTTCTGTTCCACCCTGGATTGATCTGGACATTTTTATTGGTTCCAAACACAGGTGTGCTAGCCTACCAGGACCTCACAACTAAAACTGCCAAATTTCACCAACACCACCCCATCTAAAAAAACAAAAAAATAAAAATCCAAACAACACAAATTAAAGGGGAAAGAAAAAAACCCCCAAAGAACCAGAAAAAGCCATATACTCAATCAATGCCCCAAAGTAAGTTTACCCTACGACATACGTGACTTGACTTCAGTTCATGTGAAATCCAAGACCACTTACCCCTTTCTGATGATGGTGGCAGCAGCGTCTTTGAGGAGGGCCTCCTTGATGTTCTGAGCGATGGCGTTGGGTATGAGGGAGAAGACAGCATAGTCCTGCAGACCAGTGTCCGTGAATTTACCCATGTAGGACTTGGGCTGATAGAGAACCACCGCCACTGACACCAAATTCTGGACCGTCTGCGATGAGAAGGTAAGAAATAAAGAGATTATACTGATTGATGGTCGCTTATATAGCGCTATTCTCCGCTCTCTTGAGCAGACTCACTGCGCTCGCATGTGGTGCTACATGAGTGACTAGCTTTATAGCGCGTTTTTTGAATAGCCACCGAAGTGGTGTACTTACAGCACTGGCATGGCTGGTGCCACATGAAACTGCAGCTGTCTTGGCGCAAGTCCTGTGTACACCATACAGCCATGCTCCATGTCACTTCATGCAAAGCCACATATGTAAGGTGTATGTGTGTTTAGCTGTAACCTGTCACCTGCACTTTTGGCAGAATGACCGGGATCTTTTACGTGCTACTGCAGTAACACGGGGGTGGAACGGACACCAAAATAAGAGTCAGCACAGAAAGTCGACTCTGGAGAAGAAAATTCTCCCGCCGCTCCAGCAGGGATTCGAACCCACGACCTTTCAATCACGAGTCCGGCACTCTAACCACTGAGCTATCCCCGCCCCTGTTATATGTCCTGTTCACTGCATGCAAGGCTGGAGATCTGTGACAAAAGAAGGAAAGAAACAAAGAGATTATGTGTCCTGTTCACTGCAGGCAGTGGTAAGAAAAGAAGGTAAGAAACAAAGATTATACATCCTGTTCTTCGCATGCAGTGTTGGAGATCTGTGAGACTGAGAGGGTAAGAAACAAAAGAGGTTATGTGTCCTGTTCACTGCATGCTGTGTTGGAGCACTATGAGGGAAGGTAAGAAACATAGGGATTATGTGTCCTGGTCACTGCATACAGTGATGGAGCTCTGTGAGGGAAGGTAAGAAACATAGGGATTATGTGTCCTGGTCACTGCATACAGTGATGGAGCTCTGTGAGGGAAGGTAAGAAACATAGGGATTATGTGTCCTGGTCACTGCATACAGTGATGGAGCTCTGTGAGGGAAGGTAAGAAACACAGGGATTATGTGTCCTGGTCACTGCATACAGTGATGGAGCTCTGTGAGGGAAGGTAAGAAACACAGGGATTATGTGTCCTGGTCACTGCATACAGTGATGGAGCTCTGTGAGGGAAGGTAAGAAACATAGGGATTATGTGTCCTGGTCACTGCATACAGTGATGGAGCTCTGTGAGGGAAGGTAAGAAACATAGGGATTATGTGTCCTGGTCACTGCATACAGTGATGGAGCTCTGTGAGGGAAGGTAAAAAACACAGGGATTATGTGTCCTGGTCACTACATACAGTGATGGAGCTCTGTGAGGGAAGGTAAGAAACATAGGGATTATGTGTCCTGGTCACTGCATACAGTGATGGAGCTCTGTGAGGGAAGGTAAGAAACACAGGGATTATGTGTCCTGGTCACTGCATACAGTGATGGAGCTCTGTGAGGGAAGGTAAAAAACACAGGGATTATGTGTCCTATTGACAGCATGCTGTGGTAGAGCTCTGTGACAAAAGCAGCTAAGAAACAAAGAGACCATGTGTCTTGTCAGACATATCTGTGAAAGTGCACTGAGCTAAATAATACAGCATGAAGCTAAGCAGTTGAAACAGTGGAGAACCACTATTACTGCTGTCCTTATACTTCTACACCCACCTTTTGTAACAAACACATTTTCATCCACATACTTTCCCACCAGTGCCCTGCTGAAATTGCCCTCAACACATCTGATCCCACCTCTAGGTATTTGTTCATGCATGGCCTTGCACACAGGCAAGCAAAGCCAACCTCCTTTCCGCTTACCTCATCAATGGGCTGCACATAGAGTGAGGTAGTAGCGTTAAGCGCTGTGGTGCTGTTGTAGGTGATGTAGTAGGCAACCTCGGTGGTGTTGGCGTCAAAAACTGCCAGCGTCAGATTGTTCAGGCTGGCACTGGTAGCACCTGCAGGCATGGGGAGAGGGTAGGGGTGGGGGTGGGGGTGGGGGTGGGGAAGAGGGAATTAAAACCTGAACTGAATCCCTTGCAAAAGACCGAAGAGCCCACCCAAGTGTTCCACCCTTTCAGAAACACTTCTGTCTTGCGCTGCTTGAAAAATCAGCCAGAAATCGTTCACAGCCATCTTTTTCTTCGGTAATGCAGCAACACTATACTAAGCAGGGTTTGCCCATGCATCGCCACAAGCCCTACTCACAGTTCAGAACAACAAATAAGACAAGCAAGAAAGATAATAAACCACGGTTCCCCATGTGAATGCAAATGCAAAAAGATCACATACACATGTTCAAGATCCCGCAGTCCTCATCAGAGTTTGTTGGATTATGGAAACACCCAAAACAACTCAGCAATCTCTGAAGTGTCAGTCTTCAAAGTGTTCAAGCTGGACACTGTATTGGGCAATTCAGGCGGGGTTGTTAACTCCCCTGACTTTTGCCCGGCATTGCTTAAGTCCCTTGGCTGCTTTTCCTTCTGGTGTGTACTTTCTTCACAATGAAAGGCGGTGACAGTGAATTTGCGAATTTTACACTGCCAACTTCAAAGGCATTTTTGGAGGCCTGTCGTCGTAATGTGTCTGGCAACAAGCAATAACTTGTTGCTTGTGCTATAGGATGCCCCAAAATGCATTTTTTCTACAAACTCATGATCTTCTGGTCAGCAAAAAAATGATGCAAAGACACTTTTTTTCCCCACCCTCCATCCCCTTTCCACAGTAATTTTTGCAACTGCAACAGCAATGGCATTTGTACTGCTTCGCGATTCTAGGTTCAGCTTCCACCTTTATACACAGCATGAAGCAACGCCTACTCAGAAATTGGTCCGGAAGCGCGCTGTGACCTCTCGCGACTTCTTGCATGAAAGATTACAAAGTGCATTCACTCTAGCAAACCAGCTTCACTGAATCACCCAATAGAGCTTGTCAGAAGAAGAAGAACTATGATAGTATGAAAGAAAAAAGTTCAAAATTTCAGCCATAAAACTAAAGGGTTGACACACGGATGAAGCGTATTACACTCTGCCTTGGGAGAGAAAACACATTTACTCCAAGCATAAAACTGACCTTTCAACTCAACAAAGAAGCTGTCATTGGCGAGCAACAGGTTGGTTTCGCTGATGACGACGCTGGATGTGGGGGGCGTGGTACTGGCAGTGGATGTGGTTGTCGGTGTTCCCAGCGTCGTGTTACTGGGCGTGGAGGCTGGTGCAGGCACGGTGGTCTGGTGAGTGCTGGGACTGGTGCTGGTGGGCTTCACAGTTGTATCTGTAGTGGCCACAGGGGCCTTGGATGTGGAGCCTGGAACTGGTGATGTTCCATTCCCTTCAGGAGTAGCTGAGGTGGCTGATGAGTTGGCATTCTCAGTCTTCCCACTGCTGGTGGTCCCTGCTGCAGTACTCAGTGTTGTAGTACTGGGACCTGTTTCCTTCTTCGTGCTATTATCTACGTTTGTGGCAGTAGAGGCGTTTGGCTTAGCGGTGGTGGTGGAGGTGCCAGCGCTGGTGTCTGCTGGTGATGTTTGCTCACTTGTGGCATTAGTTGGCTGATTTCCTGTCTCACTGGTTGTGGTATTCCCATCCTCATTAGCTGATGGTGCGCTTGAGGGTGTTTCTGTACTTTTGGTCTCATGCTGCGCTGGCATAGGCGTGGGTGTTGTGGTTGTAGTTGTTGATTTGGGTGTTGTTGTGGCTGATGCTGTAGGTGTTGGTTGCACAGTAGTGGCAGATCCTGGATCAAACCAAAGAGAATTAAAAACATGCACATACACACACTCACAACGGTTTTGTAGGACCACTTCAGGTTACCAGCACTGCAAAGAACAGATATACTGGTCAAGAAACAAGTTAAAAATACTGAACTAGCCAAAAGTTTTGAAAAACACACCAATGTTTCCTTTTCAAAACAAAATTACGCGATTTGACAAATGTGTCAGTGCATGCTTCATTATCCACACAGGTTAGCCTCAAGGTCTCACACCTGTAAGCAACTGCAGTTGTTTTGCTGCTGTTGGTTTTCTTTCTCAGCTAGATTTTGCAAGAGTGGCCTGGGGCAGGATTAGCTTTGGTGGGCACATTTTCTTTTCTTTCTTTTATACACAGTGTGCACTTTCGGTTTACACTGATTGTACTCAGCTGCCCCAGAATGGACCAACTACATAGCGTACACTGTTTACATTGACTGTACTCAACTGGCCCAGAATGGACCAATAGCATAGACTATCTGTTGACACTGACTATTCAACTGGCCCAGAATGGACCAACTACATAGAATACACTTTCTGTTAACATTAACTGCACTCAACTGGCCCAACCACATAGCATACGCTTTCTGTTTACATCAACTGTACTCATCTGAGTGACCCAACTACATAGTGTACACTTTCTGTTTTACATTAACTGTACTCAACTGACCCAACTACACAGTGTACACTTTCTGTTTACATTAACTGTACTCAACTGACCCAACTACCTAGTCTACACTTTCTGTTTACATTAACTGTACTCAACTGACCCAACTACACAGTGTACACTTTCTGTTTACATCAACTGTACTCAACTGGCCCTGCTACATAGCATACACTTTCTGTTTATATTAACTGAACTCTGTCAAAGTGATTACTTCTCCTCTGCAAAAGTGACTACTGCTCCTCTGTCAAAGCGATTACTGCTCCTCTGTCAAATCCTTGTGCGGAGAGTTTATTGGTTTCACCTGATACACAATATAAGTATAAAACCTTCAAGAAAATCACGTCCGATCTTGTCTGAAGAAGCACTATGACAGTATGAAAGAGAAAAGTTCAAAATTTCAGCCATGAAACTAAAGGGTTAAGATCCTTGAAACACAGGTGAAGCATATTATACGTATATTATATGTGAGGTCTGATCACTGGGTTTGAACCTAAACGATCACACACAGCTGGACAACCAACCCCATTATGCAACCAGCTTTTGCCCAGTCGCACAAATGATATCATAAGCAGGCTTCGTCTGTAGCTTCCCATGCACCCACAGGTTCCTCTGGCCATTTCTATGAAGCAATCCAAATCCAAATTACCTGTAGGGTTAGCACTGGGATCTGCACATACAGCTGTATCAGCCAGAAGAGCCAACCCCAGCAGCAGAAAGCTGACACGGACGTGCAACTTCATGGTCCTAAATGCTCCCTCTGAAAACAAAGAGAAAAATAAAAACCTTCTGGCCATTTTAAAATCTCCCAGTTGTTCAGAATGATCTAAGTACTGCTACCAGGGGAGTGGGGAGCGGGGATAGCTCTGTGGCACAGCACTGAACTTATGACTGAAATAATAATAATAATAGCGGTCATTTCTAAAGCACTGGATCTCACTGACACACACCGCTTTACATGATCAACAATAATGTATACCTTAAAACCTAATTAAAAAAAAAAATTATATAGTCATAATATTGTATTCCTCTCACGTGCGTGCGCGTGCCCACACACACATACACACGCATCATAGGTCTGAGCCCTGGCAGGAGTGGTGGGAGAATTTCCTTTGCCAGGATCAACTTTCTGTACTGACTGTCATTCCAGTATCCATCCCAGCCCTATTTTACCAAGCAGCACATGACTGATCTTGGTCATACTGCCCAAAGTGCAGGTGACAGGACACAGCTAAATACACACACACCCTACGTATGTGGCTTCGAACAAAGTGACACTGTATACTGCTACATGGCTGTACGGTGTGCGTAAAACTTGCACCAAGGTGGCAGCAGTTTCACATGGCACCAGCACTTAATGTTGACATGGACTGAATGGATTTTAAAAAATCCTCTCAGATCCTTATGTCAACTGTTAACAATGTTATCAGCGATCTTCTTAGTTAATATAACTGTAAGAGATCACTGAAGTTACTAATAGCTAAGAAATAAATTGCTCGGGGCTGAAACAACCGCTTATGACATATATCTAATATTCGTGTTGTCAGTATTATTGCTATCCAAGCCAAGGTATTCTTATTAGCAGGAAAAAAGTTCTTGGGGCTACTTAAAAAAGAAAAAGAAAAAAGTTTGACACTGTCTGACAATGTTTAGCTTTATCAATAGCAGTGTCTGTGTCAATAGCAGTGTCTGTGTTAACTATACCGAGTATACATCAGTGTACAAAATGCATCCCCCAAAAATTGACTTGTAAACAATGTAAGTATGAAACACATTAAAAGGTGTTTTTGTGAAAGGGGTGTACACTGTGTATTCATGCTTGTGGTATTTCTATTTCCTTCTACCTGAAGATGATTAATTAATTAATAGAGGATTTCTAGAACGCCCATCTACCATACAAGGTGGGAGCACAGGGTGCTTTACAATAACACACACACAGACAGACGCACACAGTCTCTGTCATCCAAGAAGCACATTAAAACAAGACACAGGCCACAGCCCTTATTTTCCTATCTGTCCTGTGCATGTCAAAGTCTGTAATGACAAAAATATTTGTCCACAATGGCCTGCTATTGTGCAAATCCATTTTTTTTTAAACAAAACAAAAACCACTCACTGACAATGCATCTCTGTCAACTGCATTCACAGGAAAGAAACGCTCACTTCCAATAGTCTACCCATAACAGTTTGCCTGGTTTTTTAAAGGTGTTTGGTGTAAGCAGGTGACAGGAAATTGTTTGGTAAAACAGTGTTGGCTGAGCTATCACCCTCTTCAACTGCATGAGCCTGTGAACTCAGCTGCATCAACACAGTCACTAGACACTCTTTTACTACAGCTGCTTTTAAATAACACTAAAATCTCAGCCAGTGCTCTTGCAAGCAGCACTAGCTTACAGGTCACAGACATCTAAACAGTGCTATAATGATAGTACGACAAGCCATATAATTTGTATAAATTTACATTCAAGCAAAGAGAGAGAGAGAGAGAGAGAACTCGAACTCTAAAACTTTATTTTACAAGGGGAGAGAGAGAGAGAGAGAGAGAGAGAGAGAGAGAGAGAGAGAGAGAGAGAGAGAGAGAGAGAGAGACACAGAGACAAGTCAAGGCAAACTGGAGAAATAAAAATCAAGATCAACGCAAAGTCATCCCCAAACAGGTGGCCTCAGACACCAATAAGACCTCAGCAGGCAGACCATGAAGGTAAAGAACCTTGGCTCCACCAATGTAGGCAGCATACTCACCTGACCAGAACCTAAACCACCCCAACTGTGCCCTGTATTTGTATGACCTGCGCAATATAAACAGTATGCACATACAGGGTATGCCACAATGTTTGAACAGGATGTTTGACACAGGCAATGAGCTATACTGTTTTCTTTTTTTAACCCCAGTAGGTGCAGTAAGTTCCGTCCTGTAACAGTGTAAGCACAGCTGTAAAAAAAAAAAAAGCTAGAAAAAAATTGAAACATCATTTATCCGAGTGTTCACTCGGCTAAAGCATGCATGCACTCATGATTGCTTATAAATAACTAAGGTAGTCAAGAAAACCAGAAAAAGCAAGAAGAAGATGAAAGAAAGAAACATTTTTGTGGTTCCATGTCACAATAACCTCAGACCTCACCTTAGAAGCCCAGCTTATTTCCAGGTATGGTAGATAGTGCAGTGTGGTGTCACTTATCGGCTCGCTTTTCGTGACCTAAAAAAACAAGAAGTGAAAAAAAAGAATGCCTGTTTATTGTTTAAAGCTGAGTTGGTGTGTGTTTCTCTCTGTGTGCATGATGCCTCTGTGTGTGTGTGTGTGTGTGTGCGTGTGTGTGTGTGTGTGTGTGTGTGCGTGTGTGTCTGTGTGTGGCTTAGTTATCTTATCTGAGAAGCTGACATTCGCTGATTGAGTCTCACAAAGCAATTTCACACAGTGACAATGTGTTGCTGCATTTGATTCAACCAGCTGGGTTGGTGTGACTGCACAACAAAGGTGGGACTGCATGCAGAGGGGGAGGTGGAGGTGGTCTGTTGGCCAACACCAGCCAGCCAGCTCTGCATACTGTATACTATAGTCCTGAAAGTGAAACATCTCCATGCTCCCCCCACCCCCCATCTTCTCACAAACCCTAACTCTAGTCCCACAGTTTGTGGGAACAATTACAATAATTAATAGAACAATGGTGAGTACTTCTAGTTCTACAGTGCCTACCCTGCAGCCCTAGGTGCCTTATCATAATTAAAAACAAGATTCATATATGAATCTTGTTTTTAATTATTATAAGGCACCTAGGAATATGAGCTATATTTGACTTTTGAGATATATATATTTGCATAAATAAATATATCATTCAAAACCTTCACACACACACACACACACACACACACACACACACACACACACACACACACACACACACACACACACACAAAGAGTTGGATGGGGTGGGGGTAGGGGGACAGAATTTCAACAGTTGAGTTTTGAGAAATGTACAAAAAGGTAAGCTACGTGGGGCACTGTAAAGTACAATGCAGCAGTGGGAACATACAGCTGCCACTGTGCAAGTGTTGCCACCTGGTTACCAAACTTACAGGTCACCATGCCTGTCTGAAATGTTGCTAATGCTTTTTCACCAAAATGTCCTTTGGTACTTGGCTTTGGTGATCATTTGATAATGTGTGCATGTGAATCTGCAGATACGTCATCAGAATACAAAAATATATTATACATAAGTACATAACCATGTAATTTGTACTGCGAGAATAGCGGATTTCTACATAATTATATGTTAGTTCAGTATAAAGTTAATTTACTTATAGTTACTTAATACTTTGACTTGCAGTCCTAGTTTGTACTGTGTTCTGTACTGTTGGTTAAGGCACATGGTATGAACAGAAAGTTAACTTTATGTCACCAGAGAAGGAATTTTATATCCTTGTGAAGTAGCATCCTTGTAGTTCACATGCAGAAATGTTCTTTTTTCTTCTTCTGCTGCATGGTGTAATAAGAGTACAGCATTGCATGACTATTACAGAAGCAGCCATCTGAAATACTTAACCACTGCTTCAGTGACATTCAGTCTGCTGTATGGTCATTTTTTGTTTCTGACACACTGACAGTGACCAGAGCTTGCACTAGACATTCTTCAAACCGGTGTGACATCTAATCATAATGATCTTTAAGGTGGTAAAAGTGCTGCACATAAACCAGTCAGTCACTGTAACCAGTAAGCTATACAGCCGTCTATATTAATTATTATTGCTACAGCTCTACTAGTAGCAAACATCCAGCTCTCTTCCCCACCTAGAACGATCACACACATACACATAATGACACACACACACACACAACATACACACACTTATGCGCACGCACAAAGTACACAACCACACACACGTGATATAATTGATATAACTGATATATATTGATATGTACACACACAGATATGCATGCATTCTCTCACTGTATTTTGTTGATCAGTCAAACAAAATAACAGCCGGCAGTCTGACTGACTGCCAATTTATTTTCCAGTATATGCTGACCTTAACTGCTTAAGCAGTAAAATTTCAATACTGGAAATCACCAGTTAACATGAACCCTGACTGACAGAATCAAGTGATTAGGGCAAACTGTCCACAGCTCCAAGTCAATGACTAGACAAACAGTTACTAGTGTTAATTTTAGTACCTTTACTCAAAACCATATTACCAGTTGAACAATTATTCATGAATAGCTAGTCTGGTAATAACCTAATGCACAGACCATGCATTTATCACCATCAGACAGGATAATTGATATATTGATCTGACATTAGCTTTCCTGTTCTGTAACATATCTATTACTAGAATACTACTACTAAGTACTATCAAGGTACAGTTACAAAACAATGCTTGTATAAGCTGTAGTGTAATGCTGCATGGATTGGATGTTTTTTCTTCTTCTAATTCAGCTGAGGTTCAGAATGGAGCAGTTGGCACACCTTCTCAGTGCAACAGTCAGAGTGTACTCTTTAGTTGCTCCCTGCCGCCTGCCTGATTTGACCTCATTAGCCCTGCTGCGGTCAGTTTCAGGCCAGCGCGGTCAGTTTCAGGCCAGTTTCAGGCCAGCGCGGTCAGTTTCAGGCCAGCGCGGGCTTTCTAGGGGCCCGTTGCCTGGCTACAAGACGGTTTCAAAATGGCGGCTGCAGCTTCAAGATTCAATCCCCTTCCTCTTACTTTCACAAAGATTGTGCACCACTCTTCACACCTCAGCATCTTTGGGATGTTATCTCCTGTTTACTCACATGCCAGACTGTCCCCTGGCACCTCTTGGTCAAGTCTGACAGCAGTAATTTATGTTTTGTTAGGTTGTAAACATTGATGGTGCCACAATCAATTCCTCCCTTCCTTTTCATTTGAGGGAAATTATCAGACCTCATAAATCAAGACCAGAGGTTTTCCCAGATGGTGTGTAGTGGTCTCTGCACTCTCCAGGCTCTGTTCGTCACATTGCATGCTGACAAACATGGGAGTAATTAGCTGACAGGTCAGGAGGGGATGTAAATGAGAACCGGGTGTCAGTATCCCTACCACCTGGTCTTGCCCACAGGCAGACACACAACACCTTGTTGTGGAATGGATACCTGTGCTTGGATACCAGTGTTTTTGATAGTACTCGGGCGATGTTTTGGATTCTATTTCAGTTGTTTTGTTGACAAAACTTTATAGAAGTAAAATGTAAGGAATATAACAGTACACAATGGGTGTGCTGTAGAGTAGCTGAGTTCTGCTTATCACTGCTGAAGGGTGTGGACTACCAGACCACCATAGCCAAGGTAATTCAATTTACTTTCTGAAACCACTTTGCATGTCTGTCTAGTAGTAGTTGTACTTTACGGTGCCGTTCTTAGTTTGAGTGCAAAAACCTCTGTTTGGTGCTTATTGGTACAAAACATCAATGTAATAGTAAGTAAAGATTCAACCATGCATGCCCCTTTTGACTCCACTAACAGTTTTTTTTTTCCTTCCAAAACAAATTACACTAAAGTGTCAAAAGTGCTATGTTTGACATCTGCAGTTTCTACAAAGATATCTCAGTTACTTCTTTAATTGCAATGAAGACGGAAACACACATATGACCCTGTAACCTCATCCCCCACTGTGTACTGTCAGCCATGCACTGCCACAGGCAACATAGTCAGACTCCTGCTGACACAGAGCTAAATAGCTATTTATAGCTAGCTGGCCCAGAAAACTAAAGGGCTGCTTGGGAGAAGGTGTGTTGATTTCACTGTGGTCATCACATAACAAACAGGGCTACTGGAAAATAGTCTGAGGTATATTATGTATTGTAGTTTACATACACTGATACAGCTTGAGTTTTGTCGCTTTTCTTTTTCAGTTTTTGTGATAACATGAAAAATGGTTCTGCTTGACCATTACCTAAAAAATTACAAGCATTTTCTGATTTGATTATCATGTCAGATACAGGCTCTTGGCAGTGAGAACTTTACTTTTGGTAAACATACTTCCTGAGTTCTAGTGACTGTTTTCTAAAATTTGCATCATAACCTACTGTTAGTGTTACCTAGGTTTGGCCATTTTCCTTTTTAAACAAAATTAAAAACAAAAAGATTTTAAAAAAAGCTGAATAACTTTTGATTCTGGGGGTATGCCTAGACAAAAAAGAAAAAAGAAAAAAAGAAGAAGGGCAGATCTTATGAAACTTTTGAAAGGAACACAGATGGTTCTTGTAAAAATGTATCTATTCTCTTTGTTGTGTTAATATTAATAACATAACATGCAAATAATTACTTGAAGGCTTCACTGTCATTACTGTCAAATGTATGCTCTGACTAGTCTGAGCTTGTTTCATGTAAAGGTCTTTCTCCACAGTAGTTTCATATTTTGTCATGGCCCAGTATGTACAAGCAGCAGCTCACATCTTAAGTTCAAATTGCTGTCACTGGTGTAAAACCTGTTAAAAATGTATACATGTTTGGATGTGTGTGCTGTGTTATATATATATATATATGTGTGTGTGTGTGTGTGTGTGTGTGTGTGTGTGTGTGTGTGTGTGTGTGTGTGTGTGTGTGTGTGTGTGTGTGTGTGTGTGTGTGTGTCCAAAAGAATTTCAAAAGTACAACCTGTGCTTTCTGACCAACCCTAATTTTAGGTGTTGATCCTGTGAGCTTTTTTGATGGAACATGGCACACACAAAAAGGACAGCCTATCTTGTTTTACCATAGCCATAGGCATATTACAAAAATTAAAAAGAAGAAGTAAAAAGATGGCAAGCCAACCCAAAACAAATGAAACAACAAAACGTTAAAATATCATTACAAGAAGTTTTTAGTCCAGACAAACCCAGTTCAACATAAAACTAAAAGTACGAGGTAAAACCTGGTTTCCCCAGTTTCATATTCAAATCAGACCCCAAAATACTAAGAAACATTACCTGGAAAATTACCTGAAATCCTGAATGTTAAGACAACCAATATTTTACAGCTTATGAACTATTATTATTAAATTACATTTATGTATTTAAGGGGTGTGGTTGTGCCTTGGGTGATAGTTTGTAAACCCTGATTTGCGAAAACTTGAAACTCTTTAATTTTCACTCTATTATTAGAAAAAATGAGTATTATCTATTTATATTTTACACTAGTAATTTCATCAGGTATGTTTGATCTGTGACAACAAACTGTCTTATGTCACGTCAAGTTTGTAAAATTCATTGCCTCGGGACTATTTACTGCTTAGTTAAACTTGACGCTTCGTCAAAATAAGACACTGATGTGCACAGCCACCACCGCCATTCATCTCGTTAGTCAGCATGTTGCTAAATATAGTGCTTCAATAATAGGCCAGAATACTTCGCAAACCTTTCGCCCATACAGTAGATCTACCTACACATGGCGGATGTATATACTACGATAGTACTTTCTGTCCACATGGTAAGGAGGTAAACTTACTAGGCAATTGTCAGTCACACACGGTGTGGTCGGAATGTCGCAGCTTGTTCGGTTAATTCCTTACCCAATTCGCCTTGTATGATGAGATCCACCAGGAAAAGTAACCCACGTCTGTACGAAGAGTACAAAAAATCAGGCTGCGAACTACACCGTCAGAACAAGGAAACTCCCCTTCGGTCAAAAGGAATCAAGGATTTACCTGTCGCCGTTCCGCTTGTCCACTTCTGTCCCACACACCAATGAGCAATAACCCTAGTTAGAAAAACCAACAAGTTCAGAGGTTAACAGTGACGTCACACGCAACTCAAATGCAAGATTTCTTCCTTTCTAAAATCGAAATAAAAATTATTATAAATTATTCAAACTCCAACGCTATAGTACCAGTCAAATGAAATCCGTTTACAAACTAAACAAAGATATATTCTGCCTTTGTTCCGTATCCGATTCTTACCTTTTTACTCTTTTTATGGGGAAACCACTCTTGTCAACACAGTTGGCGCGAAACTCAAGATGGCCGCAAAACTGAAGTCACAAGTAACTAATGCTTTTAAAATGCACGGTCTGACGCTGAGGAGGTAATAAGACGAATAGAGATGTGCGGCATATTAAGCGTGATTTGTATTCAGGTTTCCAACCAATTTTTTTTTTGATGTAATGGTGTTTTTATTTTATAATTGCTTACTGATCCATCTCACCCCATCTGTTTCTGTCATAGCATACGTCGTCATCATCATCCATGAATCTGGTATTGGTGCGACGGGTTGGGGTGCGCAGCGGTTGTTGGTCTGTCGGCGTTTGGCCGAAAGCAGGGCCGACTTAAAGCACTTGGTTCTGTCTGAGTTAACTGTTTTTATGCTGTGATAGTTATTGGATGCTTGTTTAAAAAAAAAAAAAAAAAGTATTCGGTGTTGCAGTGTGGCACTGTGTAGCATCTGCCATTGTTTCGGATGTAGTTTTGTGCCTGGTTACTGGACACAAAGTCTGTTGATAACTTGATCTGCGTGATCTCATCTGACGTCTTCGTTTCTGGGGAGTCAAGAATGCATCTGCTGGTATCGCTGGCATTAGCCCCTCAACAATCTTGTGCATGAAGGTGAGATGCAGTTGTTCGAGCTGCTTCTGGAGAATTGGGAGATCATGCTTGTGGTGGAGACCCATCATGAAGCCAGGTTTTTTGGACCTGAGCCAGGAGGGAGGTGGTGGTGTGGGAGGGGAGGGGTGGGGGGCTGACAACACCATAGCTGGCAGTCATGAACTGATGAAGTAAATCATCTTTTGAGAAGTTGAGGATTGCTGTGTAGATTTGTTTTGCTTTGTCAAAGGAAGTCAGACGGGTTTTTTTTTTTTTTGTTTTTTTTTTTATGGAGGTGAGGAGCTGTGTTTCTGTTGAGAAGCCTGATCTGAAGCCATGGTTGAGGTTGGTAGGTTGGTATTAGTACTATTACTATTGGTAACTTTGATGTTAGTGTTTTAAAGTGGGACATGATGTGGCAGTGGGTAATATGGTCTAGGATATTCTTCTTTTTCCATATAGTGTTCAAATTTCAACTTCAACATTATGAAGACTGACACTGACAGTCACACTTTTACTTTTGGTGTATGATGGGTTATTTTGGTGTTTCCATAATCCACCAAACTCTGACATGGACTACAGGATGTTTAATGTGCGTATGTGGTCTTTTTGCATGCGCATACACACAGGTACCTTGGTTTATAGTCTCATCCAAAGGACTTGCATGGGACAGAAGTGAGGGAGGTTGATTGCCAGTCAGTAGATTCCTGGGAAGTGGTGGTCATCTTTCTTACAATCTTAAAGGCGCAGGAGATGCTGGTTCCTACTCATAGCCAGTCTTGTGGGGGGCAGCTGGTGTCCAGTGAGACTTGAGAAATGAGGGTCAAGGAAGGGGCAATGATGCCGGTAGTATCTTTAGGATGCTGCTGGGAATGTTGTTGAGGCCAGAGGCTTTGTTCCAAGGGTTTGAAGTTGTGAAACAGTTTATCATCTTTATGCCAGGGGCAGTAACTATGATTGTTTGGATCTTCAATGGCAGGAGGGGGTTTAAGGTTTTCGGGGGTTCTGTTGGTGTCCTTTAGCATTAGTGAACACCAACCTGCATTGTTTCAAGAGGATGTCTGCCTTGAAATCAGACTGGCTTTCACTGAACAGTTTGCCATTCTCTTTGAGCAGGGCAATGGCAGTTGAGTCTTGCTTCCTGGATTTGTGGAAGCACCAGAATTGGTTTGGTGTCACTTTTGTCTAGTCTCTCTTGCCATCTTGGATGGTGTAGTTTATGTACTGCCACTGCTCAGTGGAGTTCTTGTCTGCAATATTTGTACTTTTGGTTTTGACAGAGCTCTGCTCTCTCCATCTCTCTCTCTCTGTGATGTCTCTCTCTTGATAAGAAGTAAAAGAACTGATACAATTTTAGTGACCTAAATTATGACTAAGATGTGTTCATGGGTAGGCAATGGAAGTTTTAACACTTTATACACTATAGTACTAGTAACAGACCTGTAGCAGTTAAAGTGTGAGACTGACATCAACTCATTTCTTTTTTTTGTTTCATTCATTAAGTTGGCACGTGAATTGAAGCAAATAATCTCTGTTATATTTTAATCTGCAAAGCAATTTACTTTGTGATTCCAGTTCAGCATTATGCCACATTATGTGTATTATTATGCAGTGCTTTGAGGGCAGACAGAAAGAGAGGCAAAGACTACGTGCAGCCTCTTGTGTGATTACATTAATTAGCAATAGTAATTAGCCTGTAATTATCGTATATTTTATTGACGTTCGACATTTTTTGTGCAGTGAGGCCACCAAGTACCTGGTGGACGTCTTGTTGCCAGTCAGTGAAGCTGAACGGGAGGGCTGGCTCGACAGGATTATTGACATCATCCAGAAACAGCCATGTGAGATTGCCTTTAGAATGAAGGTCCAGTAAACTTGGTGCTTATCATCCACAGGAACCATCAGGCTTATTAAAATATTAGGGATGGGAAGAACTTCAAGAAGGGGGTGTGGAGGTGGGGGAAGAGGGAGATTATATACAATACCTGTCACTGCACTGTCACCACCAGAATGACTGCCACATTAAGATGGGCAGCAATGAGAGCCATTTTAATGTTTCATTAACTGTGAGGGACAAAGTCACAAGACAGTATCCACAAACCACCTCTTTGAAGAGAAAGAGCCAAAGCAGTATTGAACCAAGGTTGTACTGCTTACAAGCCTAATGCCTTACAGCTAGGCCAAACCGGCTCACAAAGAGCTAGTAAAGCAGAGACGCATTAATGATTAAATAAAATAGGAGCAGTCATTATCTTGGAGTGTTCTTGTGCAGACCAACAGGACAAGGGAGAGAATCCATGCGATGTGCCTTCAGGAACTGATACCATGATACCTCCCAGTACGTCTTGACAGAGGAATTAAAATCCAAGCTCTAACATCATTTTTTTTTTGGTCCTCCACTCTTTACATCCCCCGTGTTATAATAAATTTGTAATAAAAAGTAAATGAAGAGTATTGCTTTGTGAATGTATGAATTGAAAGTGTTTCAAAGAGTTGTTTCTGATCATGTTCCTCTGTTCACTGCTCAGTGTCATCAGCATTGATCCAGAGAGAAGTATGCGAGACGGCTGTACAAGAATGCAACCAGGAGCAGGAACAGGACAGGTACAATGCATGGCAGTGTAAACATTGCTGTTCATAATTGGGCATCATGTCTGTCTATACTATAATAGATGCAGTCATAACCGCTGGCATGACTGGCCAAGCAGTGTGAGTTCTTGGCTGAGTGGTCAGGTCTGAACTGGCAAATGGACAAATTCCTTGGTACAAGTTCTAAGTTGCTGCAGCTCTTTTTAAGTTTTTTATCTTCAGCATTTGAACAGTGCTTCTTTACTCAGTTTCCCAGGGGTTGCAAACGCTTGTCAGAACTTGTGTACAGCAAACACAGTGTCTTGAAAAAATGCATACAACCAAACATGGTGCTACACACACTCGGACAGCAATTTTTTAAAGATTAATCCTGCACTTACCTAGTTGAACTTCTGCCTTTCGCATCTACTGGAGTACTGCAGAATTATCCACAAGCCCAATGGATTATAGTACTAATTTCAGTATTCTCAAGCTTGAGACCCTCCATGGCAGTCTAAACATTCTTCTCTTGGCCTTTGACTAGTACTGGCAGATTCCTGGTTTGTTTGTTTACATCTGTCTGCTTACCAGCTTTGGCCTTACTGTTCGGCCAAACTGGCTCACCCCTAAGAGAATCTGTTCTGGCATGGGTGTGTCTGTTATACAGTTAATATGCTTGTAGTTGTATAATTATGTGTCAAATCGACATAATGGAAGTGACTTGGCCACGCTGTATGTTTGGAGTCTTACACCTGCTGCTTGTTTCATATCTTTCTCTGTCCCAAATGTGTAGTATATAAGTCCAACTGAGGAGGTGTACATTCAGTGAATGTGTTCCATGTTGTTGTTTTTCAGTGAGAACATCTTATCAGTGATTGACACATTTTCAACTCCAAGGTTTACCTATGTCCACGAACGAAAAAAATTCATTCCGTAAGTTATTATAAAAAAACTTTTTTTCCCCTTCTAAATCTGTTGCTGCCTTTCTTTCTTTGTCCAGTTTTGTTGTTGTAAGACTTAAATGTACAGACACATGCACACATACACCAACTATAGCACACACACACACACACATGTGTATCTTGGGGCAATGGAACTAAAGGGGGAAACAAATTTAAAAGATTTTACCAACAAGGGAGTTAATTAGTGCTTGAATGACATGAACATGGCAACAAAGACCCAAATTGTCTACATTAACTCTCACCTGGAGTAAACACAAGGTACATAAACCCCATGAAATGTACAGCCACTCAGTATTTTATAAATGTAAAAAGAAAAGGAAGATTTTAAGGAACTTGCTGATGGAATCAAGACAGACAAAAACGGAGTTGGTTCCAGATGGTTGGAGCCTGGTAAATATCTACCTTCATGTAAGTAAATCACAACATATATTCTTTTTGTGCTAATAGTAGTAGTGACTTTTATAAATGGGGTGCTTTGTTCACCACCCATTCTCATGACTTGAACCGTTGTGGGTTTTTCTTTCCAGCAATTCAAGCCAGGGGTTACCTGCCCCTGTACTGCACGGCACTGCTGCAGACAAGGCAGCTCTCTTCCTGGACCGCTACACTGTGCTGCAGCAGGTAAGGAGGTGTTGTAGTTCAGTAGCAGTCCACCCTGTCTCCTCTTTTTCACAGGGGTTGTACAGAGTTTTGAAAAAGGCTGGAAGTGTTTGGGGACTTTGAAGGGTCTTTTCTGGGTCTTGAAAAAGTATGAAAAAATGAGCAAAGTGTGTCTAGGAAACCCCACCCCTGTCTCCTCTTTTTCACAGGGTTTGTACAATATTTCAAAAGGCTGGAAATATTTCAGTTCTTAAAAGGGCCTTTTCTGGCTCTTGAGAAAGTATGGAAAATGGGCGAAGCCTGTCCGGGTCTGGAAACCCCACCCCTGTCTTCTCTTTTTCACAGGGTTTGTACAGAGTTTTGAAAGGCTGGAAATGTTTAGGGATTTTGAAGGGCCTTTTCTGGGTTTTGAAAAAGTATTGGGAAAAAGGGCAATGCCTGTATGGGTTTGGAAACAGTATAGACTTGATCAAAATCTGAAAAAAAATCCATTTCTGTAAAGGCCAGCAAAAGAAACAATTTTATTATTCTTTTTTGAAAAAACGGTCCAATGTTAATATCAGAAACAGACCATAGAGTCATACTCCTCCATGTGTAGGTCAGCAGTGAACAAACAATGTTTTTAAATTTGCAAAGGTGATTGAAGATGAATAAAGGTTTAATTTTTGATATAGGCTCTTTTTTTCTTTTTTTAAATTTTGTTTGGAAAAGTCTGGATTTTGTCTCTCAAGTTTTGTATGAACCCTGTTTTGATCACTCAGACCCAAATTCACAATCTCTGCTAAAAAGCTGCCTGCATACATCTAGTTTGCTTATTGCAGGCATGTGCTAAACAAAGGAATGTTGCTTGGTTCAGTGGACGGTGTTTTGGCACAGTTCATGTACTGAGCGGCATGGTTGTAACTTTCAGGTTTTAAGAAATGGTTTGTTAAATTTATGATTTCAGCAAGATCACTGATTAAGCGTAATTTATGTGCTGTAACGTACTCTGGTTTTAGTCATACTCCATGGTGTTGATGTGATGCTGATGCTTGCAGAGGACCCTACGCCATGATCTGTTCACACCACCAGTACTTGGGGAAATGCCTGAGGAAGGAACTAAAAAGTTTCAGGTTGGTACAGAGTAGAAGGCAGAGCTCAGGAGCTGTGAGAAAGTTGAGGTGGCTGTCCTGGGCGCCCCATACCTAATAGTCCTTATGGCCTCTGTGGATGTAAAGCAACACTGAACGTGAACAAAGCAGATAGCAGCATACATCTGTGGTGCATACGTATATCTCATTTCATTTGACAGCTGTAAGTGTATTTGTAATTTTTGACAAGTATATGTTATGCATAGCAGACTGCTGGATATGTTGCTTTCAGAAGTAACAGAGACAAGTTATGTTTTGTCTTGAGAATGCTGCATACACCAAAATGCAAATTTGCAACTCGAAGTGAGTGTGGTAATTCTGGAGCTCTCATTTATCATATGTGAAACGCTTTCAATTTTGAAGTGACAGAGGCAAGTTGTATTTTGTCTGGAGAATGCTGTGTACTCTAATGCTGTGTATGCCAAAAGGTAGTCGCATCCAGAACTGCATGTGGTAATTCTTGAGCTTGCTTTCTTCAGGTGTGAAATGTTTTCAATTTTGAAGTTACTGGTTCACAGCTGAAGCCCCTGGAGTACCTGAAGGGAAGCACAGGGAGGCTGGGTGACATTGTTGTGCTGGGGATGCTGACTCAGCTCAAGGAGGTGCGTTCTGCAAGTCTTTCGTCGCAGCCATTTTTGAGCAAGCATGCAAAAATGTTTGGATTTGTTACCCATGAAATCCACACAAATTTTAAAGCACTAAAAAAGAAAATGTAATTTTAAAGAACTGAAAAAGATGTTGATCAGGAAGATGAGGCATAAATTTCTGTTAACTTAAACCGATGTGGTAGTGTGTGTGTTTTGTAAGTTTGTTATTGATGAGAGTGCTGACATATGGTAATATGTTTTGGTTCATGATTACTGTGTATTGAACATGTTGTAGGACTGCTTGTTATGATTAGGGTATTATTGGAAGGTAATGCACTCAAAATTCTCATTATTATTAAGCCGAAATAGTCATACTGGCACTGAGCTGTGCCCTCATGTATTTAGATCAGTTATGCATAAAAATGATGAACTTGCTTTCCACAAAGGGCCATGGTGAATTGATGGTAGTGGCTTGCTTGCTTGTGTGTGAGAGGGAGAGAGAGAGGTCCTCAGTGTGTGTGAAATGTTTCAGGGCAAGTGGTATATTGAAGACCCCACAGGAACAGTGCAGCTTGACCTCTCTCAGGCAATATCCTTTGTGGCACATAGTCATGGGTCAATTTACCTCATAACCTCTGACTTTCCTTCATCCTCTGTCTTCCTCTGTTACACCCCCCCCCCCCCCCCCTTTCTTTTTGTTGTTGTTGCTTTTTGGGGGGGGGGGGGTAGGGGGGCATGAGAAGTTCATTAAGCAGACAAGGTCATTCTTAAAAGAGAAATGTACAGAACTGTATTTGGGTACTTTCTAGGGCATACAGAAAAGAATTTGTAACAGATGTGTGAATTTCCATCAAAAGTGGTATTTCAGACTTCAGTGTCTGATTAAGCCATACCTGCGGTCTCCTGTTCTCCTGTATGATAAACTGGGTTTGCAAAGAATCTGCGGGGTTCAGAAAGTAGGTCAGTGGTGCATGTTGTGTTATGTTTTTATTCAGTATTTGCAAAATAAAGTGCACCTAGTGGCTTTGATTAAAAGTCAGTCTTTGGAAGTGGCAGACAGTTCTCATTGGCCTATTCACACAAATATCATCCTAGCATTTTGTTTTGTGATGAATATGCAGAATGATAAATAAGTTTGTGAATGAGATATGAATATGTTTTGTTGTGTATAAAAAAAATCTGTCCAGCAGAAATGAAATCTTTGTTTTCAGATTGACTCAGTTTGCATTAAAAACAAATAATAAAAATTAATGTATATAATACAACACTGTAATAGAGATTACAACACTAAGCACGAACAAAAATAAGTATATAAATCTTAGATGTAGCATGTTTGCACAATTGTTATCTGCTTTGCTTTGCATATATAGTTTTAGAAATGTTTTTTCCCAGCAACTGCACACACACATTCTGAAGCATGCTCTCATGCGCACACACACACACACACACACACACACAAATACCCAAAGGCTTAATTGGAGTCCTTGACTATGATTACAACTTTCACACAGGCCTTTTCACAGAAAACTCGTTTGTTCTGGCGGAGGGTTGGTATGAGGACAACATCTTTAATGTGGAGGCCTTTGGTTTTCCCCCTGCTGAGCCCTCAAAAATCACCAGGTACATCAACCATGACACTGATTCAGGGATTATAGTAAACTTAGAAAAAATTAGGACTAAAAGATACGATTAGTTGTTAAAGTGCCATGGTCACCAGCAATTGGTTCTTGGATGATTTGTTTTGTGTTCTGTGTTTCTATTTGTTTTCGTCTTGTTTGCTATGTGGGTGTTGCTTTGTTCTTATTTATCCATCACCAGTTTTTGTTTCAAGCCTGCAATGAAGGTACTCAGCAATTCTGAGTCATTCTTGTATACATATAATGTCATATTGTATCTACAGCAGATTTGGAATTATTCTGTGTTGGTCACAAAGAGGACAAGGAGGTAGACTACATTAGAGTGGCTCAACACTGTCAGATGTCTTGATTCATGGCCTGTTTTGTCACCATGAATTTCATCAGTCATTCTCTGCTTTGTCACCTGAATCTGGGGTGGAAGAAGCAAAGACGTGAAAAATGGTTTTATGCAATGTTTATTTCAGGGCCTACTTTGGTAACCTGAATTTCTTTGGTGGTTCATCATCCACAAGCGCCAAGTCTTCAGCCAAACTGCGGCAGGTGGAGCAGGAGAACGTTGACGCCATGTTTGTCTTCGTGGCGGACCTTTGGTTAGACAATGCCAAGGTCAGTGTGCTGATTGGGTTTGCATGACCCACTTGGGGGACCGCCGACAGCATTGTGTTGTGTCATCTTTGTATTTCTGTCTGTATCAGTTCTTTCATCTTTGGTGACTGATTTTGCTGAGTTTAAAGACTTTTGTTGGCATCTCCTTATCTAGTGCTTCAGTTTTATATTTCTGTTACCAACTTCAACATTTTTATCGTTGCTGCGGGAAGGCAGCATCAGTTTATTTTCATAATTAAGACTGTGTAAATGTGACGTAGCTTCATTGCATATTAATAATATCAAAAAAGAGGGCAAGAATAGCTTTTGTCTTACACCAAGACGGCAAGAGTGGCAAGACATACTTTTTTTGCTTAGTTTTCCTTTCAGGTGATCGAGAAGCTATGCAAGTTGTACGGAAAAGAGGGAGAGCAGAACTTTTCTTTTGTTTTGTGCCAATATATCAGAATGCTTTGCTTAGTGTTCCTTTCATGTGACTGAGAAGTTACAGGCAAGAAAGAGAGAAGAGATTTTGTTCTGTCCATACCGAGAGATCAGACTGTTTTTCTTTGTTTTTCTTTCAGGTGGTGGAGAAATTATGCGAACAACATAATCTTTTATTTTATGTCTGTTTACAGCAGGATGATATTAGACACAGATTAAGAAAAAAATGATGAGTTGCATGGAAAAAGAGGAAGAAGCAAGCTTTTGTCTCGTACCAAGACTTCAGACTGATGATGACGAGTTGATGCTTAATGTCCTCAGATGTCATTTGACATATTAGGGACAAGTTGTGACAAATGCCGAAGCACGGTTCAATAAAAGCCACATACGTAAGGTGTATGCGTGTTTAGCTGTAACCTGCCACCTGCACTTTTGGCAGAATGACCGGGATTTTTTACGTGCTACTGTAGTAACACAGGGGTGGAACGGATACCGAAATAAGGGTCAGCACAGAAAGTCGACCCTGGAGAAGAAAATTCTCCCGCCGTTCCAGCAGGGAACTTCAGACTGCTTTGCTTTGTTCCCCTTGTAGGTGATGGAGAAGTTACGGGAGCTGTTCTCAGGCTACGCAGCATTCCCACCCACAGCCTTTGTTCTGTGCGGCCATTTCCTTACCTGCCCTGCTGGGGAGGGACGCATCAAGGCCCTCAAAGGTACTGCAAGCATGCATCTTTTGTCAAGTATGGTTGGGGGTGTGGGGTGTTTTTATGGGGGGAACATACTGAGGCCTTGCTGTTGCAAATAATCACATGTTCTCTTGCCATCATTATCATAGCTGTGTGTATCTGCGTGATGCGTGGGTATGTTTGTGCACATGTGTGCATTATTTTCATCTTTTTTTCTTTCATTTTTAAACATTTATTTTATTTTTAATGAGGACCTTATGCAGTTGGTAGGACGTTAAAATCCCAAAACTGACTAACTTTGTTTTAGATAGGGTGTTATCACCTTAATTTATGAGGAATTAAAGTCTTCATTTTTCAGCCTAGTTTACTATATTTTTGTTAGTTTATTTATGGCTTCTATTTTTATATTTTTTTATTTGCTTGTTGTAAACTCAGGCACTTTTTGGACCACTGTCCACGTGCCACTCAGGCACTTTTTGGACCACCGTCCACGTGCCACTCAGGCACTTTTTGGACCAACCTCCACATGCCACTCAGGCACTTTTCGGACTACCGTCCACGTGCCACTCAGGCACTTTTTGGACCACCATCTACATGCCACTCAGGCACTTTTTGGACCAACCTCCACGTGGTGCCACTCAGGCACTTTTTGGACTACCGTCCACGTGCCACTCAGGCACTTTTTGGACTACCATCCACGTGCCACTCAGGCACCTTTTGGACCACCGTCTACGTGCCACTCAGGCACTTTTTGGACCACCATCTACATGCCACTCAGGCACTTTTTGGACCACTGTCCATGTGCCACTCATTCTAGAACTCAGCAGCTTATGCCACAGTTTCTTTTTGTACTTGGATTGTGACCATGCTGAGACTTCAGAACCACTGGAAGAGTTGGAGGTACTGCTGGTAGGCTACCATCCAGAGAAGATCTCGGCACCACTGCCAAGTTTAACAGCATATTTTTTGTACTCTCAGCTCTGTGGGTTAGTGAACCTGAGACAGAATTTTGAATTAAATTAATTTTAACTGGTAATTTCTGTATGGATGAGCTCATATGTCCCACTCTTTCAAATCTGTTAAACCTGAAACAGTTCAGACAGTTTTGAAGCCAGTGGAGTGAAAAGCCAAAAAACACAAAACACAAACCCTAATTCATTGAATTTGCTAGAAACTCTCCTCTGTCAACTGTGACTCAAACTGTTATTGGCACATCATAGATCAGAATCTTCTTCTGAAGCCTACATAACTGTTGGGCTAAATACAAACACCAGTTCTTTGAATTTCCAAGGAACTCTCCTTTGTCAACTGGGACTAAAACTGTTATGGTACGTGATACTTTGATAGAGCGGAAGAAAAAAATTGAAGTCTGCTTAAATGTTGGGCTGTTTAGACCTAATGAAACAATATTTTCTTTTTGCTGCTAGTGAGTCATTAGTGTTTTTCTAACAACCGAAAAATAGAAACTAATTGTCAGGCTTTTTCTGCTGCAGAGGGTTTCCGGGTTTTGGGCGACATGCTGGCTGAGTTTCCAGCACTGGTCAGCGGCACCAAGTTCATCTTTGTGCCAGGGCCTGAGGATGCTGGCCACTCCACCATCTTGCCTCGGTAACAATTATGACAATCTTTTCTGTTGTTCTGAGTGTGTGTTTGCAGCCAGTCATGCCAAATACTGTTTGATGTATCTCATTGAACTTGGCATCAAATGATAGGCAACACTAGCCTCCAACTGAGGAAGTGATAACAAATGTATTATAATAGCTGCATATCTTCTGTGCACTGGATTTTGAGATTCGTTTTCAAATTTACCTTTCTGTCCCATTTCCAGACCGGCCATTCCCAACTCCATAACAGAGGATTTCCGACGCAAAGTGCCGAGCGCGGTCTTCACATCCAACCCATGTCGCATCCAGTATTGCACGCAGGAGATGGTGGTGATGTGTGAAGATATTGTCACCAAGATGTGTCGAAACTGTGTGCGCTTTCCCACAGATGGAGATATTCCCACACATGTAAGATTTGCATAGCTTGCTTCGCATTCTAAAATATAACTTGTTTCCTTGT
Organism: Alviniconcha strummeri; assembly: GCA_963584105.1. Taxonomy (NCBI): domain Eukaryota; kingdom Metazoa; phylum Mollusca; class Gastropoda; family Provannidae; genus Alviniconcha; species Alviniconcha strummeri. The sequence goes on from OY757543.1 coordinate 12,084,346, forward strand.
TTGTTTTAAGATTGGTTATTGCTTTGTTGGTCAATCAGTGGTGGGTTTGATCAGTAATACGTGTTGCAGAATAAAATGGTTGGCCAAGGACTTGATTAGCTGATAATTCTTTTGCTGACATTTGCTTATATATACCAAATGCTTGGTGAGTCCAGATCACCCATGATTGTTATCCCAACTTGCCAAGTTGACAGTGACTTCAGTGAGTCAAGCCTACTACTAATGTGTATTCCCCAATGAGTCACCTTTACTCTGTGTATTATTCCCTGGTGAGTCGAGTGGGTCAAGCTTACTACTAATGTGTATTCCCCAATGAGTCACACTTTGTGTATTATTCCCTGGTGAGTCAAGCTTACTCCTTCTGTTCTTCCCCAGTTAGTCAAACTGCTAGTAATTCCTGGAGAGTCAGGTTTGCTCCTATTATTCCTTGTTGAATCAAGCTTACTCCTAGTAATTCCTGGAGAATCAAGCTTGCTCCTGCTATGCTGGTGAGTCAAGCTTACTCCTGTTATTCCCTGGTGAATCAAGCTTGCTTCTAGTAACTCCTGGTGAGCCAAGCTTGCTTCTAGTAATTCATGGTGAGTCAAGCTTGCTCCTTTTGTTATTCCTGGCAAGTCAAGCTTACTCCTGTTATTCCCAGGTGAGTCAAGCTTTCTTTTAATAACTCCTGGTGAGCCTAGCTTACTCCTAGTAATTCCCTGGTGAGTCAGGCTTGCTCCTTCTATTAGTATTATTGGAATATTCCCTGGTTAGTCAAGCTTGCTTCTTATGAAATATCTTGGCAAGTCGAGCTTACTCTTAATGTTCTCTGGTTAGTCAAGCTTACTCCTTATGAAATATCCTGGCAAGTCGAGCTTACTCTTAATGTTCTCTGGTGAGTCAAGTTACTCCTTATGAAATATCTTGGCAAGTCGAGTGGACTCTTGTCTTAATGTTCTCTGGTTAGTCAAGCTTACTCCTGACCTTATAAAATATCTTGGCAAGTTGAGCCGACTCTTAATGCTCTCCAGTTAGTCAAGCTTACTCTTTATGAAATATCTTGGCAAGTCAAGCTGACTCTTAATGTTCTCTGGTTAGTCAAGCTTACTCCTGACTATGAAATATCTTGGCAAGTCAAGCTGACTCTTAATGTTCTCTGGTTAGTCAAGCAACCCCCTTCCTGTTCTTGTTCCCAGTTTGCAAAGTCCTTGGTGAGCCAAGCTCACCTGTGTCCGCTGCCTCTGCACGTTTGTCCGGTGTACTGGGCTTATGACTGCGGTCTGCGACTCTACCCTCTCCCTGACCTGGTGGTGTGTGCTGACAAGTTTGACCCCTTCACGCGCAGATCAGCTGACTGTAGCATCATGAATCCTGTGAGTACTTGACAGTTTGTGCTGTCTGCATGTGTGTATTGCTTTGGTCTTGTATGGCGGTGTGCACTGACAAGTTTGACCCTTTCACTGACCGACTTTTCTGTCATGTAAGTAAAACTATTATGCCAAACAGCACAGCATACAAATAATGCTAGCACCTGATGTTACCTGAACAAAGTGACATCACCAGGTGGAACATGGCGTCAGTCAAAAACCGGCAATTTTCCCCCATGACTCACTTTCACATCATTGAGTGTAACAATCAAAAGTGTAACAGCCACTAGTTAGTGCTGTAGCCTACGGTCTGTACAGCAATGATACATACACCCCATTCTTTTGTAGCTAACACTATAATAGCCTATTGTATAGAACAGTATAGTCCTTGTCAGGGTAGAGAGACGAATGAGCAGGACAAAGAGGTGAAGATACATTGAATCATACACATGTTCTTCTGAGGTGAGGTCTGAACTGGGGAATGAAGTGGGAAGTTTATCATCACAGAAGCTGTATCATTTAACAGATTTCCTAGTCATGTCCAATCAAGATCAAACTTTATTTTAATTTTTTAAATGATTAAAGAACATGGACTAGATCTTACATAAAATACTATTTTGACTTGGGCATGTATGTGTATTCGATTTCAAGGGAGATTCCTCATACATTTTCTGACAATGAAAACTTTCATATTGGCTTTTTCTCAGTGTTTGAGTGAAGTCGTTCAAACTACAAATGATTAAGTTCTATTCACATCTGCCTCTTTATAAAAATTATATATCAGTTTTGATGACCTTTACTAATTTATGGGTCATAGGTGTGTGTCAGAAAGGTAGACTTGCTGGCTGATTTGTGTGTTCGTGTGTCGCTTATCTTGTAAAACAGAATGAGCCTTATCTATGATCAGCAAAGAAAGAGAATTATTCCTGCTTAACAGATGTCATATACAACTTGGGACACTGCATACAAGAGAGACATAAATTGCTAGGATAGTGCACACAAACCTGTTGGCCAGTGAACGTGAAACATCCTGACCATTTGTTTAAAACCTACTACTGCTAGCTAATTCTCTACCCACATTTGTTCTGATTTTATTTCAGTTGACTGATGTGTGTGTTCATCTGTGTGCTTGTGTGTGCAATGTAGGTCTTGCCTGTTTAGATTCTTGTAATTTAAATGGCTTGTAGTCATTGTTGTCATTTTCCAGTTGAGGTGTCTCAGCATGTATGTACTTTATACTGAAATGTTGCACAGGGTGCTAAGTGCCAGGGTGTTTTCATGCTAGAGGTTGACGCTTTACAAATATATTTTTAATTATTATTATTATTAAATTGAGGGTATGTATTATATGCCACTATATATTCTTTTTAAGAATGTATAGTTGATGGAATAAAGTTGTGGAAATTCAAAGCACTGCAGTTGTTTAATTAAAAAAAAGAAAAGAGATTGGAACCCCTCATTGTGATGACTGGAACCCCTCATTGTGATGATTGGAATCCCTCATCGTGATGGAACCCCTCATCATGATGATTGGCACCCCTCATTGTGATGACTGGAACCCTCATTGTGATGATTGGAACCTCTCATCGTGATGATCGGAACCCCTCATTGTGATGATTGGAACCCTCATTGTGATGATTGGAACCTCTCATCGTGATGATCGGAACCCCTCATTGTGATGGTTGGAACCTCTCATCGTGATGATTGTAACCCCTGACTGACAATACAGCCCTGGGCTCCTTGTGCAGTTTCACAGTTTGAAGTTCATTGTAACTGTCAGCTTCCATTCCTCTGGACAGCGAATGTGGAGCTTGTGTTATGTGTATTGTAGTGTAGTAGTAGGCCATGTGGGTATTACTTGGGTTTGAGTTGTGGCTGTCCTTCCTCTTCAGAAGTTGTGGTTTTGATGACTGTCTTGTGACCGCCCCTCAAAGTTTTAATATGGCTGACACTGCTGCCAGACTTAATGCAGAATCATTCTGGTGTCTTGTGACCACCCCTCAAAGTTTTAATATGGCTGACGTTGTCTTGTGACCGCCCCATATAGTTTTACTGTGGCTGACACTGCTGCCAGCCTTAATGCAGAATCATTCTGGTGTCTTGTGACCGCCCCTCATAGTTTTAATATGGCTGACACTGCTGCCAGTCTTAATGCAGAATCATTATGGTGATTCATAGTAATGAAGAGCGGGCCGAGAACTAATGATCGGAATAACAATTCTACTTTGACCAAAAAAAGTCGTAGAGGATGTCCTCTTCCCCCCCCCCCCCCCCCCCCCCCCTTTCTTTCTCTCTCTCTGTGTGGAGGGGTGGGGTGTGTTTGTTTTGGCTGTGGGTTCGAGTCCTGACTCTCAAGGTTCACTTTTTTTTTTCTTCTTCTTCTCAAACTGACAACTCAGTCGCGATTTATGGCCACTGGCTGTGCCCGGCATCAGTGCTTGATGCAGCATCACCGGGTCTGGCTCAGTTCATACACGGATCGTTGCCGCCATTGTCAATTAATGCAGGAGTCCGACTGCCGGGGACACTGAGTGGAAAGCTGGGGGCAGGGACGTAAGGACAGCTGTTGCCCCAAACTCCCAGCAGCACTGGTTTCCGACAGAATCATTCCGGTGATGACGTCAGGTATAGTCTCCCTCTTTCCCCACCTCCTGGGATCTCGGTTCACACCAGCACCTCTGGAGACTACTCGGCAATTAACATTATAATAACAAGGCGAACAACTGCAACAGGACACTCCTACCACCACCACTGTCACCCCGTGTGAACCTTCAGTTGCTGTTAAAAGAAGACAGAAAAAAAAAAAAAGTAACAACAAAAACGTGGAGGACAGGTATTATAATAGTACAGCACTGAGTTTTATATAAAAACTTTTTTTTTTTTTTTTTTAAGTACAGTACAGTATTCCGTTTTAAAACTGCATGTACAAAGTTCAGTCCCCAAGCTGAAAATTTAAGATGATTTTGCCCCCCCCCCCCCCCCCCCCCAACACACACACACACACACGTGTGCGCACACATACATTCTCTCCTCGACCTTTGTTACTGCATTTTACGTAACACAGACACGTTTTTATCAGGCGCGTTTTCTCAAGCAATAATATTGTGAACATCAGTCTAGCCTATCCTTGGTAGTCTTGATCTTGATATAGTACAATACATTGCCGGACCTAACTTTAGGTACAAATGCGATGGGGGGGGGGGGGGGGGGGGGGGGGGGGGGGAGTGTGCGCGTGTGAATTGGGTGGTGATCCGCCGTTTGAAGTCCTCAAGGGTGGGGGCCTTCACCTGGTCGTCAGTGAGGTAGTTCCAGTCGGTGGTGGTGCGGACAACAACAACAACAAAAAGAGTTCTTGTGCTGTTTGGTATTTGAGTGAGGGGCTAAGAGTAAGAAGGATCTGGAGTTCAGTGTTGCTTGCCTGTCTATAATGTTCTTTGCTGTAAAGTCCGGGAATTTTGGTAGTGGTTTATTTGTGATTCACTTTTTCCCATACTACATCGGGCATAGATGATAGAAATAGCCCTCACCCCCATCTCGATTTCAATCCCACCCTTTAACTAAATGAAAGGTGTGTGTGTGTGTGGAGGGGGGAGGGGGGGGGGGGTAGTGGCGGACAGTGTATGCGGAAATAAATGTTTGGCAGTGTATGTGTGTGTGTTCTCAGTGAGAGTTATTAATAACAAAATTCTTGTCTGATGGGTTGATTTAAAAAAAAAAAAATCGGAACTGAAGGGGGGAGGGGGGGGGGGGACGTGTGAACTTTGTTTTTTGAAAGTATGGGAACGATCTCTCTCTGTGTCACACACACACACACACACACACACACACACACACACACACACACACACACACACACACACACACACTGTCTCTCTCTCTCTGACACACACATACACACTCTCTCTCTCTATGTCTCACACACACACACACACACACACACACACACACACACACACACACACACACACACACACACACACACACTCTCTCTCTCATACACACACATGCACGTACTTTTTGCACTTAAAAACGCAAGCCTCTGCGCTGCATCGATTGTTTCTGCCGGCCGCGGAAGTCGAAGAAGCAATCGACAGAGACACGCAGGCAGCATGGCGGTGCGTATCCGTGCGGAGAATCAAGGCTATTGGAAATCCGATCTCCCCACTTCGCTGTTCTATGACCCTTCTGCTTCGGCTCTCCACGCCTTTTTCTTTTTCTTTTTTAAGGCCCGCCGAGAACAGGCAACCCACTCTTTGCCGTTGATTGGTTGGCTTGTTGGTTCAGTCAATTCAGCGTCGTGTGCCACCTTTGTGATAAAACGGATGTCCGGAGCCCGGCTAGGGTGGATGGGGAGGTGGGTGGTTGTTGGGGGGGGAGGGGTGGGGGTTAGGCGACGGGTGGAGGCATCATACCTAACATTACACTACCAGCGTCAGCACCGCGTGCATTTCGGCAGATGGGCTGCTGATGTCGGTCCTTCCCCCCCCCCCCCCCCTTTTTTTTTCCCCCTTCTCACCCCCCCCACCCCCCCCCACACACACACATACACCACCACCCCCGCTTTTGTTTTGTTTTGTTTTGTTTAATTTTTTGGTAAATAGTGTCCATAACTCACAGTCACAACTACACTTAAGTCCACCGCGCCCAAGATTCGAACCGGGATGGGGTGTGTGTGTGTGTGTGTGTGGGGGGGGGGGGGGTGTGGGGGGGCATTGTGTGGTCCATGCGGTGACGCTGTGACATATCTGCCTGCTGTGACTTGTCATGTCTACCTTCTTTTGCTTTTCATTTTCTTCTTCTTTCTTTCTTTCTTTCGTTGTAATTGGATCAAAACTGATCGAACAGGTGTGGAAGAAAGACGGAACGCGAGAGGTGATGAGAGAACAATGAATGGTCAGGGGAGGGTCATGGTAAAGTTGTGTATAAATGTATAGCGATGAGTTGCTGTGTGTGTGTGTGTGTGTGTGTGTGTGTGTGTGTGTGTGTGTGTGTGTGTGTGTGTGTGTGTGTGTGTGTGTGTGTGTGTGTGATTGTGTGGTGTATATGGGACACACTTACATGCCAAGACTGCGTGCACTACCGCACTCACAGGCCCGACCTTCGAACTGAAATCGGCCAAATTCAGCTTTAGAATTGAAGGCGTGATTTCTTTCAAGT
>OY757543.1:12091048-12150977 GCA_963584105.1 Alviniconcha strummeri
CTCACCTTTAACGTTCGTACTTCGCACAGATAGGATTTCATCTCCGGCGCGTTCTCCGTTACCTTTTTAGCAGGAGGCGTTCGCTGCTGAAACGCTGAAGACGAAGAAGAAGATGAAAGATCACTGTCACTGAATTTGTTCATCGAATAATTCTTGCGCTGCACTGGTTTTCAAGTTTGGTGTTGTGACACAGAAAATTTGTGAGAAAACAACGGATTTGAATCAGTTTTGGAATAGGGCAACGGTTCAGACTTGGCCGAGCGACAGCTGCGGATTCTGATGTGATTTAACTCTCCGGAAAAACAGCAACAAAAACCACTTAAAAAACAAAAAGCAAAAAAAAAAAAAAACGCTTTACACGTCGAAGCAGGACAAGCGTGCTGCTCTCGAAGCATTTATATACTAACAGCAACGTTGACCCAAGACAAAAGCCGTTGTAAAAAAGCAGGCTGTCAACGGAAGGCACACCACAGCAACGACACCGCCCGCTAGCGTGTGACGAGGTTTGAACCCAGCCTGAAGATGCTGCTCCACAACGGCGGCTACGTGCAGCCCAACTGCTACTACCCGGACCCCACCTACCTCCCGCAGCACGCCACCCCGCCCCCGCAGCACTTCGACATCGACGCCTTCCTCTCGCACCCCTCCGCCTACACAGGCGGGAGCCACAGCCCCCCCGCCTCCCCCTGCCAGCACGCCCACCAGCAGATGTACTACGACCACAGCCACCACCACCACCACCACAACCACCACCCGCAACAGCCGCAGCCGCAGCACGGCGCCAGCGGCGCCTACCCCCAGCACGCCCCGTACGGCTACGGTTCGTCGTCGCCTTCGTCGTCGTCGTCGTCGCCTTCGTCGTCGTGCACGTGCGGGTGCGCGTGGAAGCCGGTGCAGGAGACGTTCCTGCACAAGATCCTGACGGGGAAGGGCTACAAGAACGACGCCATGTGCGTCAACCACCACCACGGCCACCACCTGGCCGCCGGCCGCTCCATGGACAACCTCCACTACGGCGGCAGCGCCTCCGGCCACGGCGGCGGCGTCGGGGCAGACTTTGCGATGGCAGCCAGCTGCTGCTACTCGGGGCTGCCGGCCATGCCCATGTCGGCCGCCGCCTTCCCGCCCACTATACCCGGGCTTTGAGGGGACCAGGCGGGCGGCGCTTTGACTGAACGATTCGCAGGTACAGGAAGGACTTGCCTACGTGGGTTTGAGGCGCTTTGCTGCTTTAGCTGTTCGTATGGGGGGGGGGGGGGAGGGGGGGGGGGGGCTCTGAACAGTTCAGATCTATGGGCATGAGACGGTGCGGGTTGCTCCGGGAATAAATAGATCTAGTTCACGGGCTAGATGGTGCGATTTGCTCTTGGGGAAAGGTGTCTTTGACTTCGTCTGTAATTCTTATCCATCAGACGATGCGGTTTGCTGCTGGGAAAAGGTCTTCAAGTTGAATAGGTCTATAGTTCGTAACCATGAGATGGTGCGGTTTGCTCCTGTCAAAAACGTTACAGTCATTCCACGTCTACACCCAACCACATCCTATCGTGGCAGTCATTCCATCGAACACATCCTCTTGCACGACCAGTATCAGTATTTAATCTACGTGGTGCGTTTTGAGCTACTACTGTATGTAGTGTCACGTGTGTCGGAACTGGGAGATCCAGTTAGTTGTGTGCTGTTCATTTGTGTGTACATTCATATTTTGTTGTTTTTGTTTTATCGTTGTTGTTTCTCAACCTCTCAGTGCTGTGTCCTGCGGACCCGCACAAAAGTACCGACCCTTGCCTAAGCTGTCGACCAGTATCAGTTCTCAACACTGGCTCCCTTCCCGGACCCGCTGCCCCCTTTTCTGGCAATCTGACTCTCAGTCAGTCTTCCATAATATACAGAAGTGACAGTCTTTTTTATGTGTGCATGCATAGCTGTAAACTAGAAGAACTGGATGTCCAGTATCTCTTCCCCCCTCTCCCGGCTCCATATTACAACAGAGCTATAAGATTAGTAAAGATGGGTATGACTTTACTGCCTGTAATAACGTAAGATATATTTTTAATGACGCCGTGACTTCTGTTGCTAAACTGATTGTCCGTGGTCCTGTTAGCAAGTTAATGTAATTGACTAATACCTTGAAGTTTTTGCTTTGTATTTCATTTTTGTCTGATACCACGTTGCTGTCAACAGACGTAAAAAAAAGATTGATTGATTTCCAGCATCCCTCTCCGCTGTCCAAAAAAAAAAAAAAAAAAATTACACACGACGCGTTGCTCACGTTGTGCCGTTTTGCTGTGTTCCAGGGTTCGTTCCCGCGGACTGACTACTCCTTTAAGGTGTTCTACCCGGCCAGCGGAGAGGTGCAGGACAGCAAGATACCCAGCTAGACCGTCAACCACCACCTCCACCCGGCCTCAGCAGGGACGGCAGCAAGCAGCAGATCCGGGTAGCCTACCCTCCTGACACCGACCCGGCCTTCCCGACTTCCTGCAGGCAGCAAACGTGCTCAGGTCCACCACCACCACCAGATACACTCACGCGTGTCTGTTGGTCTGGGCCTTCAGTGGTCACGTGCCCCGCGCGTGTCACGACACCCCAAGCAGCCACGTGACGGGGCGACGACATTCGTGACGTCCGATGCTTGAAAACAAAGAAGAGTGTGATAACGTCATGTGTGTCACGCCAGATACATTTTTGGTTGGTTTGTGTCAGCTTTGATCTCGTTATGGAACGGTGGCGTCGAATATTTGTGTGAACGAATTTGTACATATGTTAATACATATTGTGTATATATACTAGCAAAATACCCGCTTCAGGCAGCTTTAACACAGGAATGGAACCTCTGCAGCTATTTTCGATGAAAAAAAATGTAGGTTCCACCTAGATTTGAACTCGAGATCGCTAGCGTGAAAATCCGGATTGCTAACCATTTGAACCCGACAAATGGGGCCTGAGTTAACTTTGCAAAGAATCAGGATTATAAAAAAAAAAAAAATCGCCTCTGTATATACACCACCCCTCCCTTTACTTCATAAAGCGAATCTTTCGCTTCAGTATTCTTTAGCGTTGTTGTAATTGTGCTGTCTATTAGCAGCACCCTCGAGTCCCAAGGGACACCAAGTTTCAGCTCGACAGATTCAGCGGGTCGAGTGCCAAATTAAATCATTCATGGCGTTGACACAGACTGACAGGCAGGCAGAGACTCTTTTTAATCTGTGACAGTATGAGATAATAGAAATCTGTCAACATTGTCATAGCTGTGTTAGCAAACTTGTATTCCGTCGACAGTGCGTGAGACTGACTTCAGGCGATTCTGACCGCGTGTGAACTGGCTTAAACTGTTGCCAGTAGACCTGGCCAGAGGTGTTCGAGTAGCGTACAGACTCGTGTTCTGTCTTCAGTTGGTGTGACGTCATATCGGAACTTTTTTTTTTTTTTTTTTTTTTTAATCGTCACACTTCATCGGTCCGTGCTAATGGTCTTGGGCAGTAAAAAGTTGACATAATTACCTGGATGAAGGTTGTTGCCTTCAGTAATTATTCGTTTATTCATTTACATATATATACAGAAAGGGGCCAAGTTGCTGACTTGAAGAAAAAAGCTTAGATTAAAAATTACCTTCTTGTCGTTAACATCCCATTGAAAAAGATGAAAAACTAAATGAAAAGAAACACAACTCAATACATGCATTAATTTGGTAAAAAATAAAAAATAAATAAATATTATTAGCAGACAAAGTGGTGATCGTGACAGATTATTTTTATTAGTATAGAGCTACTTTTTTTTTACTTTTTTTTCCCGTCAAAAAACGGATTATATCATTCATTTCATTTTAATTGACATAGAGTACATTTTCCTTTTTCCTTTTTTTTTTCAGCTTTATTTTTCTCCTGTCCAATATAATGTCCACCAAATGCAATATTGAAATGGTGTCTAATTGTAGATGTATATATATATGATAATGATGTGAATAAACTGATTTAAAACTTAACACTGTTCATTAATTTGCTCTTCCCGCTTCTAATTTTTTGTTTGCAAGTATGCGCTTTGTGTGTGTCTGCGTGCGCGTGTGTGTGTGTGTGTGTGTGTGTGTGTGTGTGTGTGTGTGTGTGTGTGTGTGTGTGTGTGTGTGTGTGTGTGTGTGTGTGCGTTTTACATGAAAAGATCGGATTCCTTACAACTGAAAAAGCATAACTTTTTCTGCCTTACTCCCGTACTGCTATGGCTCAAGACAGCACTGCTATCTACAGTACTCCAGTAACGTTTTTTCCCTTTCGGTCCGAGCGGCGGACAACGGTTGAGAAATAGGACTCGGGGCCTCTCCAGCTCAGTCGCCGATAAACTGATCTTTTCCTAGTAACGGGTTCATCGGATGAACCTCATTATGTGGGCGTTTCCACGCCAGATAAGTTCCTCTCAGGTAACACTGGCTGCATGCATGCATGCTCACGGCTTTGGGGCCTATCAGACTAAACGTCCATTTAGGAATTTTACACCTTTGCGGCACACTTGCCATCACGCTATTGTTTCCCGCCCCCTCCAAATTTCTAAGAGAAGGGAGTTAACTCCGTAGTTTAACTCCAGTCTTGCTACTCGTGAACTATATAATATATAGCATGTGCATCTGGGCCCATTTGAATGGTTATTAATACTTATAGCATCTCATTTGCTCTTAAATCAGTTTCTGTTTCCCGATCACGTTGTTGGTGTAAGCAAATCGGATTAATTCAGCCGGCGTGTGACGGTCACGTGTACCAGTTTTATCACCAGTTCTGTGTCTTATTGCTTACCAAGGAACCTTGAACGCACAAGGGAGTTAATTAGCGCTCGAAATACGTAACACAAGTACAACAAAGACCTACTACCAAGGACATACAGTATATTATGCAAGTCTTTGCTATTACTGGCCGCCCAGTTCACGCGGTAGAGGACTGACCGTATAAGTTTAAACTGGCTCTGTCTGCTAAGAGTGTAACATGCAGATTCTCTAGATATTATTTAATTTGCCTGCCAGATTATTCAACTACGCATGTTCACATTGCCGGATGTATCATCTCAATAATAATAAAGGGGATTTCTATAGCTCCTATCGGTCTACCCGCACAGAAGGTGTGACGACAGCCCGCCTGAGAGCTTTACAACGACACTAACTTGACAATACACACAGTTTTCACACATTTGAAGGCTAAGCGTGTGCTCACAAGATTGTTCTGACTACTTGTGCTAACTAGCCTTCTCAGTCAAAACAAGTACTGTGATGATGATGAGTTGATGCTTAATGTCCTCAGATGTCATTTGACATATTAGGGACAAGTTGTGACCAATGCCGAAGCACGGTTCAGTAAAATCCACATACGTAAGGTGTATGCGTGTTTAGCTGTAACCTGCCACCTGCACTTTTGGCAGAATGACCGGGATTTTTTACGTGCTACTGTGGTAACACGGGGGTGGAACGGATACCGAAATAAGAGTCAGCACAGAAAGTCGACCCTGGAGAAGAAAATTCTCCCGCCGTTCCAGCAGGGATTCGAACCCGCGACCTTTCAATCACGAGTCCGGTGCTCTAACCACTGAACTATCCCCGCCCCCTATCACAAGTACTGTGCAAGAAGGTCGGCTTTTGTCTAACAACTAGAACGGTGATTGAAACCGGAGACTGAGCATATTCGTTATAAAAAAAAAATATATATATTAATTTTTTTCCTTCTAATTATTTTAAACCCACTAAAATCGGCGATGTTGTCACTCAGTGAAATGCCCCCGCCGTTGATTTTAATTTTAGTTCAAATTCCTACTCAGCCCTCGTCAGTAACGGTCAGCGGGACTCAGTATGGAAAACACTGTGAAATACTGCAGCTCCCAAACGCCAGTTTCCCAGCTATGGCCTCTTTGATCATGTTCCGAGCCGAGCCGCCGACACTCAACTGTCGTCAGTGTTTATCACCAACCGAGTTCTAAAAAGCGGCGCGTGCAACACGGGGGTGCTAGAACACCCGTTGTGTGCTGCCAGTCACGCTTGTATATATATATATATATCATAGAGGCCGCTATTCGCTAAAATCACCGCCTCTGGACCGACAGAATTAAGACTGAATGGCCGCCATTTTTGTCAACCTGACTGGTGTGTCATTCAGTCCCGTCTGACAGCGCAAAATACCCCCATAATCCGGCACTCAAGGGTTGGGGGGGGGGGGGGGGGGAGAATAAGCAACTGAATTGTGTTTTACGCCCAGTCCGCAACCCGGTGCGGTTATAACAGGGGGAGTTGATAAGAACACAGGACGACCAGCTTATGCCATCCCTCCCAAACACATACACTTACACCCACTGAAAATCCAAGCACTGGGTTACGGCGGCGACATCTTGGGGGCGGAACTGAGGTGCGACCCGGGAAAGCGAGGCCGCTCGGTGTGTGACTGACCTACATCGTGACCGCCGGACTCAGCGGTATGCATGGCCGGCCGGCCCGTCAGTCACAGGCCTCCCACCCAACCTCCGAGCACTGGCGGTCTACGACATGGAAGAAGGTGCCGGAAAGCGATGCTCGAAGTGTGGCTCCGACCGTGACCGACTCGACACGAGCGGCGGCCACATGCAGCACGCCGGCCAGCACTGACGCATTCACAAACCACTGACATACGTAACAAAAAAGTGAGGACCGCTAAGACAAACATTGACTCAACGGCCCCACACACGTATAAACGACGCAGGACTCAAGTTAATGCCTTCAAGTATTGGCTTCTTGTCAGTGTTTGTCACTGAGTATCAGTCACAAATTTTTCTAGTCAGTTACGGGCTTGTCTCAACGAAGTGAAAGACTGTGAAAACTAAGTATGAGGAACGTTGGCACATAAAACTGATTCACACACTGACACGCACGCACACACACACACACACACACACACACACACACACACACACACACACACACACACACACACACACACTCATACACACACACACACACACACACACACACACACACACACACACACACATACACACACTGACTCACATGACGCACACACACACACGCACGTGACACACACCGTGCGCGCGCGCGTGGGCACACACACACACTGACACCGCACACCGGCCGCAAGCTACACACAGACAGTGATCATAGCCGGCAATCTGAGAGTCAGTGCTGCCGAACACTGCCGCTGTTCCGGCACTTGAGACTGAAAAGAAAAAGACAGAGAGGGAGAGAGAGAGACATGGTGGGGGGGGGGGGGGGGGGGGTAAAAAAAAAAAAGGGAAAAAACTGCTGACACATTTCCCCTCATAATCGATACCATAACTGACGAGGCTACTATTCTGTTGGCTTGCAGGCCGTCCTGCGCAGTCCGTTGCCATGGAAACTACCATTAAAAAGCCCTCCACTGGGGCTCGCAGCTCATTAACCCATTCACTCTGTGACCTCGGCTCCTTGCCCTAGCCCGATAAGCAACCGTAAGGTTGGCCAGTGCTGCCATAACGTGGTATTCTATTAAGAACCCGAGCCACGGTAGTCCGTATCAGTAGTGTAGCTGTCTGACTGTTCATAGTGATACCTGTGAGCCGGTTTGGCCTAGCGGTAAGGCGTTAGACCGGTAAGCAGAGGGACATCGGTTCGAATCTGCTTTGGCTCTCCTTTCACGGTTGTGGTCTCTGACTGTGGATACAGTCTTGTGACTTTGTCCCTCACAATTATATAACATTAAAGGGGCTCTCAGCGCTGCCCACCTTAATGCAGAAGTCATTCTGGTGGTGACAGTGTAGCGATAGGTATATAATCTCAGTCCCTCTCCCGCCACCTCCATACCCCCTTTCCCCCGTCCCTAATAAGCTTTATGGTTTCTGTGGACGTTAAGCACCATGTTTACTAACTTACTTACAGTGATACTTTGCTGTAGTCCGGCGGTCGCGTATTTTTCGTTTTTTCTTCTTCTTTTTTTTTCCCCTTCTTTTCTTCTCTCTTTCTTTCTCAGTTGTGTGTCGATCTTGTATTTTGGCGGGTTTGGAGGATATTTTCTGATCAGTGTGATGCTTAACCGGCCCCGGCGGCCGCAATGGCAGAGACCACTACTGTCTATTAGGGACGGGGAGAGGCGGGGGGGGGGGGGGGTTACCTATGAATAACTCATCGTCCCTGTGCTCCGTCGACCCACAAAGACCGAAGAGACCGTCAGCCACGACCAGAACTGACAATAAATGTTAAGACTCGCCAGTGTGAACGCCGCCGAACTCGGCAGTGGCTTCAGTGTGTGCCGGCTACGGCCACAGCTTTCGTCGCCGACAGCCGCTGTGCGGAACAGTCACAAGAAACCAGCTGTTGGAACATGAAGCGAAGAACAGTCCAACCTTGTCACAGCTTTTGGCCAAATTAAATTATTACAAAGATGGGCCAGCGAAAATGTGCACACTGGCACTGACATGACGAACACGATCTATTAGTTCTACACTACTCAAAGACTGAAGAAGAAACAACACTACAATGACACAGACACATAGTAAACTGAACTGAAAAATAACAAACGTGGCCCTGGACAGTTAGTGAAGCCGGCTGGATACTCAAGACTGATCAGTAGTGACTGACTCACACCAGGCAGGCCGAATTTGGATGGCCGCTAGCGCTTGACCTCTTCTTTGGGCTCAGTAAGCGAACACTGGAATACCCGTCCCATTTATCTGGACGCTTAGCGCAAAATGGACAGTTACAGGCACAACACACGTCTAAAGGCATGTTCATCACCACCCGCCACACACACTGCTTAATGATCCAATAATAACATTATGACCAACACGGGTTACCATACTCAGGCACGCTAAAGACAGCGCAGACGGTCTAGCCATTACCTCTGCAGGGCAGCCCGACACTGTGACCTTCGGATTTTTATTTTATTTTTTGTATTGTTCTTGCTTCCTGCTTCTTTCTCTCTCTCGCTCTCTCGCCCCCCATCCCCTCTCGCCTGCAGTCCATCGAAGCTGTACACTCTCCGTGAGGACAACGAAAACCGCCCCCAACAACAAAAAGTGCCCCCTTTCAGGGGCGGTGCACTCTTGTTTCGCTCGGCAGCAGAGAGGAAATGGAGCTGTTTTCAAGATTTTGAAATTAATGGCCAGGATAATGGTGCTCGCGGAAGGTCACGCGCTGGACTTTATGTTAGTGTTTTGTGGGCAAAGAGCAATGCTGATGCCGAAGAAACAGCGATTTCTTTGTAAGCGGACTTCTGTGGTGTAAATCACATCCGGAGACGTCGCAAATTTTCTCTCTCGCCGCAAACGTTGCAGCAAGGATTTCTTCTTTTTTTTTCGTTTTTTTTTTTTTTCGTGCGCTCTGCCTGAGAGTGGATAGCAGACGACCCATGTTATATTACCCATTGATTTTCTCGAACGGGTCCAGGCCACTGGGAGACGTTTGCCTCGATACATGTCCACCTTAGCTGCCCGTTTGTGCTTTGCCTGTGGCATTGTCTGAACTTTATACACCGATATGAGGGTGGTTCGTGGAATGAAAAAGCAGGGAAGGAACGGTTGAAGAATTTTGTTTCTGTGCCAGCATCTATTCTTTGTCTTCGGCATGATGGATCACGAGTCGCCAGTTTCCTCGTTTCCGACAGCACAGCTGGTAACCTTTCTCAACAAACTGGGCATCAGTCGACCAGGACTGGATTCTGTGTGGGGTAAGGATACCACACGAGTCGATGTGACCACAGGCACAGGCACTTGCTTGTTCGCTTACTAGTTAATTAGCCAGTGTGAGGTGCCTGTGTACAGCGCATGGATCTACGGGGTGAAATATGAAGGAGAAAGGGGGGGGGGGGGGGGAGTGGAGAAAGATTCATTAAGCTTAGAGTGCACTGGTCAGCATCATTGGTGTTTATGACTGAAAATAAAATCATGATTATGATGCCATTGCCAGTTCATTATGTAAACCTAGGTACTTTCCTTATCACTCAGGAGTCATACTGCACCCCACTACCTTTAAACATTTTTTTATTTGCTGTTGATTCAATTTCTGTTATAAGGTTGTATATTTTGCATCTTTAAATTTGAAAACAGCAATAACAATATAATCTCTTTCTCAGTACACCCAAAGAAATAAGTTTCTGCATATAATGGTGTTGACATCTGTGACAGTGTGTTGTTAAAAATGGCAAACATTAGCAGCCGTACAATTGTTTGGACAGATAAAACTATAGCAGTGCTTGGTACAATGTCACAGTGTCAGTGACATAGTCTTCAGAAAGTTAAAGTAGGTCGCTCAATAGAAAGATGACCTACCGGCATTATTTCCTCCTCCGCTCCCCACAGCTTGAAAGGACCTTTGGTCTGGTGTGTGCTACTGTGTGTGTGCTACTGTGTGTGTGTGTGCTTTTTGTGTTACTCCGTGTGCGTGTTTTTGTTTTGTTTGTTTGTGTGTGTGTGTGAGAGAGAGTCTGAGTGTGCATGTGTGTGTGTATACATGTATGTGTACATGTGTAAGTGTGCACACAATATATGCATACATGGGTGGCGTGTGTGAAGTGTGTGTGTGTGTGTGTGTGTGTGTGTGTGTGTGTGTGTGTGAGAGAGAGAGAGAGAGAGAGAGAGAGAGTGTGAACTCAAACTCAAACTCAAAACTTTATTTTACAAGGATTGTAGTTTAGGTTTAGTCAAAAACCTGTCTAACAACTAGTCCTTTCATAGCTACTGATGAATATATATCAAATTACAGGCATTATTTATATATAATATACTAGGCATGAATGAGTGAGTGAAACGTTATACATGAGAATTTTCACACAAAACATAGCATGCTCACAGTCACAGTGCCAGATGAACACATGCCATACATTCAGTTACATATTATGAGCATACGATGAGCATATTATGAGCAAATGAAGCAAGAGAACATCTGATCAGTGCATATTACTAGTATCGGAAAAGAAAACAGAAGCAGTCAATGCTTATCTTACAAAGAACAGTAAGGGAGAAGGGGGGGGGGGGGGGGGTAAGAGAGAGAGAGTCTGTGTGTGTGTGTGTGTGTGTGTGTGTGTGTGTGTGTGTGTGTGTGTGTGTGTGTGTGTGTGTGTGCACAATACACATCCATGGGTGGTTGTGTGTGTGTGTGTGTGTGTGTGTGTGTGTGTGTGTGTGTGTGTGTGTGTGTGTGTGTGTGTGTGTGAAGTGCACAGCTGACAGTATTTTATGTACAGGGGTAGTGTATGTGTGTCTGGTTCTTCTGTACAAGTTATAATAGATGTGCTGGTATCTAAGAAAACCATCGTCTGACCATTACAAGACTTGTAATGTGGGTCTGCTTTACTCTGTATGCTTGCCCAATCCTCTTTTTTTTCTTTTCTTTTTTTTTTGTGTGTGTGCAGAAAAAGAAGTGACTGGGAGCATGCTGTGTGAGTTCTGTGAAGAGGACATCAAGGATGTTTTCAAGGAGTTCAAGGACAGGTTCCGCATCAGAAAGCTTCTCCGTGACATTGCTGACAAACCGCCACCTCCACGCCAACAGTCAGGACAGTCTTGTCAGCTTTACAGTCAGCAGGCAAAAGAGAAAACAGAACCATCCTCACATGACTATGGTTCACCAGGACTGCAAGTTTCACCCAAGCTTGAAGCAGCATCCTCTGCTTTGCTGCGTTTGTCATCACCTGATCACAGCCTGAGTGCTTTGTCTGGTGCTTCTGGGACTGGGAGCATGTCCTTGAAGCATTTGTCTGCTGGGCAGTTTCCAGAGGTTATTGACATTGAAGAAATTGAAGTCAAGGATGAGAGAGAGCATTCACTTCCTGCAAAAAAACAGAGAGTGGATG
The DNA here is from genome assembly GCA_963584105.1 of Alviniconcha strummeri. NCBI lineage: Eukaryota > Metazoa > Mollusca > Gastropoda > Provannidae > Alviniconcha > Alviniconcha strummeri. The sequence goes on from OY757543.1 coordinate 12,102,829, forward strand.
ATGTGCCAAGCACCACGCAGATTCCTGTGGCCCATTCCTACAGCTTACTGCAGTCCACCTCAGGCCAAAGCTCTAGACATCATTCATTTGTGGATGGGTTTGTGCCACCCCCACCCCCAATCCCTGCGTTTTTCAACAAACCTGACTTTCATCCAGCCTTCAGCGCAGCCCATTCCCTGATGACATCAGGCTACTCACACAGCCATGAGGAGCAGAGGAAAACCTTCTCTGGCTCAGTCAGCGAAGATCAGGCGCTTTGCTTGAAGAAATCTCCGCAGAGAATTCCAGCATCTCAGCAACTGAGGAACGACACGGCCTCCCCAGCCACCCAGCCCTCCTCCACAACGCCAGACTACCTCAGCGGCTTGGACAGCATGCACCTGGACCTGGCCTCTGTCATGACCATGGGGCAGCTGGCGGCAAAGTACAGAGCCCATGAAATCCTCTCCAAGAAGGGGCAGCGATCGAGACCTAACAGCGCACAGAAACTGGGCTCCATTCTGATCCGCAATGCTGCACAGCAAGCCAACCTGTGGTCTGATCCTCCCCACCTCCGCAGCATTTCTCAGCCGCAGCGGCAGGAGTTTCTGAACAGCGTGTATCGAATAGCTCCTCACATTCGTGAGTATGAGCACTTGCTGTGGCAGCGGCTGAGTGAGACGCTGCAGAATCGCCGCAAATACCTGCTGGACAAGAAGCTTGGTAAGCGTGGCTTTTCCAGCTCCAACCAGTCGACATCCTCCTCTTCCTCCTCCTCCTCACATCATGATTTCCCGGACGTCTCTGAATGGCAGGTCACATCCATGCACAGTCACTTGAGCAGCATGGGCGACGAGTCGCATGACGATGTGAACATTCTGAATGAAGTGGTTGCTGCCCACGATTACAGTGATTCCAGACCTATCAAAAAAGAGCCAGTCAGCTGAGCAGCACCACGGGCGTGAATGGTCTGAATGAAGCAGGCTTTCTCAGTGAAGTACCCACTTTACATGGGTATGTGGGGAGCAGGGATAGCTCTGTGGTACTTGGTAGAACATTGGACTCGTGATAAAAATTCTTCAGTTTGAGTCCTGGCAGGAGCAGCAGGAGAATGTTCTTACCTATGGTCAACTTTCTGTGTTGACTCTCATTTCGGTATCTGTTCCACCCCCATGTTGTCACAGCAGCACATAAAAGATCCTGTCATTGACTCATTCTGCCAAAAGTGCTGGTGGCAGGTTACAGCTAAACACATATATATGCACACTATGCAAGTGGCTTCAAATGAAGTGACACTGTAAAGTGATGTATGGCTGTATGGTGTACACAGAATGTGTGCCAAAATTGCAGCACGTTCTTGTAGCATCGGCCATATATATATATATAACAACCAGATAGTTCTTTAAGTACACCACTTTGTGGATATTCAAAATGTGCTGTGAAAAGGCTAGTCACTCATTCAGAATCACATGTGACAAGAGCGCGGTGAGTGTGCATGAGAGCAGAGAATAGCACAATATAAAAGCAATCAGTAATAATAATTATGTATGAATGGTTATTTGGATGGCACCAACAGAACCAGCCTGTGTCACTTCAGCAGCAACTAATAACATGAACAGTCGGACTGAAGTAGACATTCTCAAACAATAAAGCGCCAACTTTTTACATTGACCTGGGCACAGTGATCCTGTGGCAGGGTCACCATGAATAGAAACAAAATCTGAGTCACTTAAGGAGCATGCACAACATGAGTACAGTCCTTGAATGAGACTATACACAAGGGTATCCCATGTGTGTATTATATGCGTGCAAAAAGATCACATACATACCTTAAAAATCATGTTAATCCCTGTCAAAAATCAGTGGATTATGGAAACCCCAAAATAACCCAGCATACACTCAAAATCAAAGTATCTGAATCTTCAGAGTGATGAAGTTGACATCATACAGTAGAAGATTGGAGATGAACAATGAGTTGAACAGGTACGTGCAGGAAACAGTGCTGTCCATATCTGTATGTAATATTTCATATGGCTTGTGGTGGAAGTTCCATTGGAGGAAGAGGAGGGGACCCCAAAGCTACAATGATGAGTAAGGTGCCATGAAGAAACCCTGGGACAACTTACATTTGTGTTCATGACATACATGTACAGACTACAGTTTTACAATTACAGTGCAATAAGTCAAATCTGTGTGATTTGGGAAATAGCTGTGTTAATTATGATTTAATTATATCATGCACCAGTGCTGGTTTGTTTTTGGCTAGTTGACTTTTTACCTGCATTAAATCTTATGAATAACAATGAATGTTTGTCAAACTGACAATGGCAAGAACTTTAGTGGATCATGTCTTTTGAAACTTTGCATGGTAAACATATAATGTCTGTTGAGTTTCATGCCAGTTTTTATTACCCGGAGGTAAAAATGAAAGCTTTATTTTTCTGGTAAGTTCTGACTGGATTTTATTCAAACTTTGAATAGTTCTAAAAATGCTCACACAGAGAATGTTTCCCCTTAACATAGCATTTATGGGAGACAACTTGTGCATGTGAGCACTTGGCTGGAGTTATCTAGGATGATGTTCAAGATGTTTGAAATTCTGCACAATAATAAACTCTTTGATGGTCATATGTCAAATTCTGATGACCTTAACATACAAGTTACTGTTTTTATTTTTAAATGGGAGCTGACTGAACATTTTATCCTCTTGTTTTATATAGTAGTTGGATGCTTTTAGTTTAATTTTCGGGTGATCAGATTTCATGTCATTTGCCAAAAGAATACTGTCAGTATACTGTCAGATTCTTAGAAGCCAAAATATTTTATACCTAATTTTGTGAGTTCAGAATGCCTCAACTCTTGTAAAATTGTACATGGGAGAGAGAGAGAGACAGAGAGGTGAGTGTTTGAAACACAGGTATTACTTACCTGCGTAAATGGCACAGTAATGCATGGCAGTTAGTTTATGTAATATTATAATAAATATGGCAAGGAGTGACTTAACAGCGAGACAATTATTGAATTAGGACACCCTCTCCCCAATGGCAATGCAAAAGAATTAAAACATTGTTTTTAATGCATTCTGGTGGTTTTGAAATGTTCAATGGTTTTAACTTCAACTGGTAGCAAGCGCCACTATCATTTTGCACCCGAACTAGCTTTCAACTTTATTTTTATTTAATAGAAACTGGTCATGCTTGAAATAAAATGTGCATTGTGCTGAAATATGCACAGTTTTATCAGTCTATTATGGTACAGTGTAGTGTTAATGCATGTTGACAGGGTGTTCACAATGTTATCAATGTTACTGAATAATGCAGTGTGCATGCACACTGACTAGGTGTGAAGCTACAGCACACATACACATATAAAAAAATTTTTAATGCACATGTACCACTGAAATGTTACTGTCTCCATAGTGAGAAAATAACCATGGCAGTACCTATGGGCCACAAAGAACCCATAGACATGAAATTGCATATCTCAAAAACATTTTTATTCCATCACCTTGAAATTTACAGGCATTCCTCAAGTATGAAGATTGTGCACACACAGACATTTTCATGTTTACGGGAAAGATAAAGGTGTACTGAACTACACGATTCCTACATTATATGTCAGATCTGACCTGTTCTCATAGTAGAGGCTGAAATAGGGTTATCATATACTTATGTGACACTCTACCACAAAACCAGTCTTAAGTCACAGGTGGGACAGATATAGCTGATGGATGTCAATCTGCCTTAAATCATCAAGCGGTTATATTTTCTGTTAGAAATGGCATTAGATTGTTAAATGCTCCTACCCAGGGTAATGGATGCTAATATTATGCAAAATGACCAACATTTGTCCAAATAAAATATATTTGTACCCCTACAGAACCCCAGCATGTTGGACACCTTTCTCCAGTTTATCACCATGGAAATATTCTGGAAGTTTGGCTAAATCTGAATCCCAGCTGCGCAGGAAAATGTGCAAAATGGCAAAATCTTTCCGGGCAGTCTGGTCAAAATGGCTGCCATAATGCTGAGCAACTTCAGACAGCCACAACTTCAATAATTCTTTCGATAGTCTTCATTCAGTTACCAAAATAATCAGCAAGAGCTGCAGTTTTAAAAGTTATACACATTTCAAAACACCCAAAATGTGACAAAGACTGGTTTCATGGGAGAGTCACACTATGGAAAATTTGGCTCCAAATGGCCCATACTGTGGTAGCATACTGCAAAGGTTAAAAGTTTGTAAACAACCAGGTGGTGGATTCCAAAGTTCTCTGTCCTCACCACTCAGCAGATTTTTGGATAGTCCTAAACATACCTGGAAATAATTCCAGAGCTTAGGAGGTGCGTGAAGTTTGAGGAGGCCATCCTGGGCTCCCTGCCCCTAGCAGAGTGTTTGGTCTTTGTGGACATAATGCAACGTTGAACTCAAACACCAGTAATTGACAAAATCTGTTCTGTCACTGCAGCTGAGTATGTTGGGGTAATAAAAAGCTTTGCCCATCACATTTGAGAGTCGCTCTGATGTAACCGTAATGGTTAACTGGGCATAAAACACCAAGTTACTTACTTACACATTTGAGGGTGCCACCATCCAGCAAAGAGACAGACATCTGGAGTACATACTCCAACTTAACCTCTATAAGTATAATGGTGTCCTTGGAAAACTGCATAGTGGTCAAGCATAATGTGACACAAATGTGTACCAAAGAAATGATTTGTAACAAAATGTTTAAGAAAAAAAAGAGGAAAGTTTATTGTATATTTTTATTTTTGTTTTAGGATCCACAGACTGGGAGCCCTACATGTTTGTTGTTGCCCTACCTGTCTTTATGCCTTTGTGCTGAGTGTGTATATATATATATATGGCTCCCCGTCTGTGGATCCTAAAACCAGCTGTAGATTAATGTTTGAAACTGACATGAGTTTACAGTACAGCGGAACTTGTTATGTACTTCAAGGTGATCACTGGTGAGAGAATCATTTACACAGTAAGTAATGGGACAAGTAAGGCAAGTTACATATATACCCCCACCCAAAACAATGTTTTTTTATTAAATGAGGAGTGGTCTGTCATGAGGTCAATTTTTCACCAGGGGTCCATTGCAATTGTATTTCCAATCACCAGGTATGTGTGTGTGTGGATCACATCATTGTACAAGCTATTGGCACTGGACACAGCTGTAATTTGGAATCAGTTGAGCTTGCTGCAAGAGGCAAACTGGGCCCTCAGAGCTGTCCATTTGGCTTAGAAAGTCCAAATTGCAACATTCATTGTGTGATGCAGTCTGGACTTTCTGAGTCCATTGTATGATGCAGTCTGGACTTTCTGAGCCCATTGTATGATGCAGTCTGGACTTTCTAAGTCCATTGTACAATGCAGTCTGGACTTTCTGGGCTCATTGTATGATGCAGTCTGGACTTTCTGAGCCCATTGTATGATAGTCTGGACTTTCTAAGCTCAATGTATGATGCAGTCTGGACTTTCTATGCCCATTGTACAATGCAATCTGGACTTTCTAAGCCCATTGTATGATGCAGTCTGGACTTTCTAAGCCCATTGTATGATGCAGTCTGGACTTTCTGAGCCCACTGTATGTTGCAGTCCAGACTTTTTAAGCCCAATGGTAGCATTAAAATGAATGTCAGCCTGGACCACTCACCGTAATTTTTCAGCTCTATTACATGTGATGCAATGTGGAGTTTTCAAGCTACTTGCCTAAGTTTCAACACAATACCAGCAGTAAAACTGAAGTGTTAGGAGTAGTAGTAGTAGTTGGATTTTAATGTCCTGTCAACTACACAGTCACCTCAGGACAGTCAAACTCGGGTCATAAGCAAATACACATTTCTAAACTCTTCTCACATATATATCAACCCTCTGTCAAGTCAATCTAAAAAACAAATCACTTCACAAACATAAAACATAAATGAATACACAAACATCAGACACACATTTTCGAAGTTAGTCCCTTCAATACTACCCCTGTTAAAAGAGCACATAAGGCTAGGACATGCTGGTATCGTTGACCATTCCGTCTAATTTATTGATACCAGGTTAAAGAAAAAAGGAAAAAAAGATTGGACAGACACAATATAAAACATTTTTTTTTTTTATATAAATGCATAATGGCAAATACCAGTGCCATATTGCAGCAAGCTGCACATACCACCTACCAACTATCATCTCCTAGCCGCTCAGCAAGAGCCATATAAAAAAGCCTAGCCCTTAACAAAAAATATTTGAGTTTTCTGGAAAAATGTCAGGAGAATGGACCATTAGCAGAAAATAGGAAATACAAGATGCAGTCAGTAATGTTTAAAGCCAATACAGGCATGGGATTTTGCCTAACAGACACAGGGTAGAAGTAGTGACGGGTGGACACAGGTTTTAGCCAGAAACAGAGTGGGTGTGAGGAATGAGCAGTAGCAGCCCACTTCCTTTTCATTTTTGTTTTGGTGTAGCATTTGTCCCCAGTTTCAGTTCTCTTTAAGTTTAGGTTGAAGTGTAAAAATGAACAAGCATTTAATTGTTGAGGTGTTATATTTAGATGTGGAAGACCTTAAACAGAATAATAAAAAATTCCCCTCACCCCCCTGCAAATTATATGGTAATGGTGTAAGAAACTGCTGAAAGGTTAACAAATCTTTTGCCTACAATAATTTATATAATTACTGTAATTACAGCAGTATGTCTGTATGACAAACATGAGATTGTGATGGCCCGATCAAAGTCTGAAATTTCCTAAACTCCCTTTCCCACCTTACAAAAAGTCTTGATTTCAGGCTACTGGCTGTGTATAGGTACTGTGACCTGTGGAAAGAGGATCTGTCCTTGTTAGCCAGTCGGTCACACAACACACTCGCACCAAATAAAGAACTCAATCCCAAAGGTCGACAGTTTTGAGTACACTCCTCTTTTTAATCAGATTTTGTGAACAAGGTTAATTTGGACTGAAAATAATGCCTCCAGGACCAATACTCACCTGTACACTTTGAACACTATGAGAAAGCTTACAAGAAGAAAATGCACAATATGTATTTATATCCTATATACATGCAGTATATATGTTATCTACAGATATCATCTCATGAATAAACAAATCTCCACAAAAACATCCAAACAAGTAATTTCTGACCCAAGTGAGTTCAGAAACTATGAAGCATTGTTACATGAACATGACGATGCACAATTTTCTTTAAAAGGCAAATAACTGATGCATTCCCGACCTCTGAAGCACCACAGAAGGACAAACTTTTGACCAAAAGTTAAACATAAAAGTAAACACCCTATGGACACATGCTGGCACAGCAATTTACAAAACTCATAAGCTTTGGTGGATATTCAAAAACATGCTTTAAAAAGCTAGTCACTCATGTAGAATCACATGCGAGCGCAGTAGGTCTGCTCGAGAGCAGAGAATAGCACTATGTTAAAGAAAAAGAAAAAAAAAAGAAAAAAAAGAGAAGAAAAGATGTTCAACAGCAACAGTAAAATACACAATACATGATATGAACAGATCATCATAGTTTTACAACACATATTCTAAGCAATTATTCGGTGGGCTTAGAGTGCAGGCTAAAACACCACCAAATATTGGACAGGAGCTGGCTTAGGATTGAAGACTAGCCGGTTCTGATGATGATGGTGTAGAGCTTCATGTCCTTGGATATCGGTTGACATATTAGGGACAAACTGTGACCAATGCCAAAGCATGGTTCACTGTTGCTTTATGTCCACAGAAACCGTAAGGCTCATTAGGGCGGAAAGCCCTGGATGGCCACCTCGACTTTCACACAGCTCCTAAACTCAGAGCTAGTTCTAACACCAGTTTACACAATCAATCCATCTACCTGCCCAAAAGTTCCAGGTGCCAGGATCAGCCAGTGTGTAAATGAGATGGGCAAAGAAAGTGGTTTGAGCTGCAGAACTGTGCAATGCAGAGAAGGGAAAAAACAACAACAAGGAACTAAGAATGAAAGCAGAGAAAGTTCCCAATGCCCCAGAAAAATGATGCAGAAATTTCACAAATGGTGTTATGCCTATGTATGGCTTTTCCTGTTTGGGAATGTAGGTTAAAAAATGTTAAAGGAAGAACTCCCCTTGAAGAATATTTGTTGGTGTTGGTTCATTTCCCAGCAGTATCACACCCATTTAACAATGATAAGAACAGACAGCTTCTTTTAAAATATGTCATTAAATCCTACAACTATCCTACTAATAATCAGAGGCCGTAAAAATGATCTCTGGTGAGCTAACCTGACTGGCTTGAACCTGTCCTCTATTAACTCATTTGTAAACACCCCACCACCCCGCCCCCCAATGCCTCATTTGTTCCCCCCTCCCCCAACCATACCCCCTCCCCTCCAGACCAATACTGTAATACAACTCAGCACATCCCCAGCCTTGAATAAAATCCAACACAGAAGCAGGCCTAGCTTGTGTAACCCGACACTGGCAAAGTTCAGGAGGAAGTGTGAAAATGGAGCATGCTACAGACATTCACATGAAACAAAAATGGGGTTATTTTTCACCCACGATGAATGTTCGGCAAAGGTGAAGAATGCAAGAACACAAACAGCTCTAGCAGAGATGATCATGAAGGACCTTAAAGTTATGAATAAAGGAGACTGATAAAATAGGTAAAAAAACACACACCTGAAAACCCCTGACAAGTCCTTTCATGCAGAGCCAGCTTCAACTATCAGTGACCTCTCTCGGAGACAGGTTGGACAGCACTCTCTGTGGGCTGTTTGTAATACCTTACCATAAGACCTTCACTGAAAAAAAGTTCTGTCCAACGACCGCTTACAAAACGACTCTTCCAGGTGGTTGTTCTTCTTGTCTTTCTTTGCAAGCCTGCCATAACGGAGTTGCCTTTTTGAGGATAATCAGTATTATTAAACTGATTTTTTTTTCATGACAGCAAAATGTAAGTTTTTACACACTATTATCATACACATTATGCATGCTGGTTCTATTTCTGTGCATCACATATTACTTAGGCAATCTTTATTTAAATCAAGGCAACTTAAATGTTGTTGGAAACCTAGCAAAATCATTAGATAAGTATGTAGGTTGTAACTTTTGTTTGAAGCAATACAAGAATCAGGAGATAACATATAACAATGCCGTAAGACAACTATGTACCAGCTCCTTCAGAAAACAAATTTAAAATGCAGAAGCAAAAACTAAAAATCTGTACAACTATCACAGCTTGCTTTCTTGGGTAAAGGGAGAGAACCACACCTACACCATCAGCTGCTCTGAAGGACAGGTTGCGTGTGTTTTTTACAAAAACTTTTACTTCATGCATGCTGATGGCATACCAAGGATGTGAACATTTCAATGAGAAAGTCTGGTGGGCACTACATATGTGTGCACGTGCATGTGTAACACGTCACTGTGCCTGTGGACATGTGTTTGTGCATACAAAATTATCCACAAGCACTTGCATCCATGGTGCGTGCCCAGGGCAAAAACAGTTCAGACTGTCAGCGTACAGCAAAGTCCTTGGCCAACACAAAACTGGACCTGGCCACCGCAGAGCTGGTGGCATGAGCATCAAAGACACTGGGTCCCAACTTCCTCTTGCAAAGACAGGGTGCAGCGACAGAGTGGTGGGCGTTGTCTTTCAGCGGTGAGCAGTTGTACAGAACAGCAGCAGTCTGTGAGCTTCTGTCAGCAGCTTCAATCTCGACTGCCTTGCTGACATGAATCGCTCGCTCCTGGTCTTTTGGCGCTGTCTGAAATTGAACGTCAAAAGGGTGTAAATTTGCCTCTTCGGCAGGAGAAATACGTGCGAGGGAACAGGGCTCCCATCTAAACCCCACCCCCCTGTATGCCCTGACTGCCTGAGAGAATGCTGATGAAAAAGAAGGGGCTTCCACCCTATCCTGTTCTTCTTGCAAATGAAATTGGACGTATCAGTGAACAAATCTGGAACCTTTCAAAAGTGTTAGTCTAGGCATAGGACATTACTGATCAGAATGTTTGGACTGTTGATGTTAACTCTCAAGTCTCAATTCCTTATTACAAAGTGATTTTTTTTTATTTATTTTTTTAAATCACCACCTCCATGAAAAAGGAGCAAAGGAAAGTACAAAAAACAACAACAAAACAGAAAGACTGACACGAAACTTCTGGAAACTGAAAGATCATCAAACTGAACTGTTAATCCCATGCACCTTGCAGCTACAGTTAGTGTAAATAATTTGTTTTCATATCAAACATGTAATTTGTAAAGCAAGATAAAAAACGACATGAAGGAGTGATCTTCTCAAAAACAGTAGAACATGGCTGTGGAAATCATATTAATGGATTTGGCCACCTCATCTCAGTTAAGCCAAAATCACTTACAAAAAAGCACCAAACACATAAAATTAAAAGGTTAAAAAGAATGCTATTTATTAGGATAAAACACAACCTGCATATGTTGGGGTAATTTCCTTTATCAAGCTATAAAATGACACCTAAACAACAGCACAACAGTGAAAAACAATGAAAAATGAGATGGCACACTAAACCACTTACCTGTTTTTGGTTGAGCTATGTTGATTTCCCTCAAAAGGTTCTTTTGAACCTTTATGTGTTTGGATTTTGTTTTAGAATGTCATTCTTGTTTCAGATTTTTTTTTATATACAAAAAAGCATCAAAGATCAAAGACTAGAACTAGTAGAAGCTGACAATGTTGGTAATCAGTTTTAACATTGGATCAACTGTACATGGTCATCTCAGGACAATGGCAGAAGGTAGAAGACTTACCTTTACGAGGTCAGTGAGTGTAGCACAGGGCTCCTGAAGCCGCTGGCAGCTGATGAAGCTTGACACATCTTTGGCATTGCTGATGGCTGGGTCAAAGTTAATCTCCTTCGCAGTGGGCTTCACCTTTGACTGGACAGAAGAATGCATGGACAATGATTGGTCATAGAATGCAAGGATGATCCTTTACAACAGCTTTAGTGTTCATCTATTTATAACTAGAATGCAGTGCCCTAATGTAGCAGCAGTAGGAGCAATAACAGGGGCTAGTGAAAGCTGTGTGGCCCTCGTATACCTCACCTAATGAGCTTCCTTATTATATTTAGATCATTTTCAGGCTGTAACGTAAACCTAATGCTTCTGTTTGTTTTGCCCTGAAATAATTTACCAGCCACTCCGTTGCAGTTTTATCATTATATGAGATCTACATTTTTAAGTTTGCCACTGTTCCAGCAAAATATCAGCTGAAGTGGCATTACTGTACATTCACTGCTGACCTAAATGCTCCTGAAGCCAACCAACCGAACACCAAGAACACACCATACACTTGTGAAGTTGTGTGTAGCCTTTGTCAGAGCTGATGCTAGGAGATGTCATTTATAACTGTCTAGGGCCCCCATAGGTTTCTGCTTCTATTTCTACAATTCTAGTGATGGGAAAACTATCACTAATTTTACAAGGACCTCCTTGGCTCTTATAATATATATTGTTATAATGATTACACAAGCCCTATTTCACACCTCATCCTCTCTCTCACACACATAGCTGTTATGAGGTGATCTTCACTATCTTTGTGCACCATTGTTTTCTTGTGTGAGCAGCAAAGTGAAGTTACATTTTTTTTTTTTGGTTTTGAGCAAAAAAGTAAAACCAAGACTTTGAAGCACCCACACTATTTTGCAAAGATCTACCTTCAAAGTACAAGGACCTTGTCATTAAATCTAAGCACCAAACAGGCTTTGTGCTCTCAGACTCCAAATTCTAAAATACAAATTACAAGCACCTGCAAGGACTGTGAGTGTGAGTGAGAACCCTGATAACCCCCTTGACATGCTCATTGCTCCACTTACCATGTACAAAGCCTGATGGTTGGAAAAGTCGCTGACAGCATTGACACAGGTGCGGGGCAGTCGCTTTCTTCGCTTGGCTACCTTGACCACGTAGTCATCCAGCTCTGGTAGCAGTTCCTCATTGATGTGCCGCTCTTTTTGCCTGTCCACTGGCTCATATTCTGCACAGTCAGTCATGCTGCTAGAAATGTGAGTCATTTATACATCTCTTCATTATAATTAATGATAATTCCTCCAAGATTCACATGCACTCTGTACATGGAAATAAAATACAGCTATGTACTGTGTATGTTCACACAATTACAAATGTATTCACACATAACGACATACTGACATAGGGTGTGTAATTGTAAAACTGAAAGTGTCATGACTCATGAGTTGCAAGCACTCTTACTGTCTTAGTTCATGTACAGCAAACATAGTGTCATAGACTGTTACAGTTACTGAGTTACAAAGATGCAAACTGGACAGCAAAGTCAGAAACAAGCCAGCACTTTCTAAAGTTGCTTACTTCTGCTTCTGTCCTTAGCATCTACTAAGAACATGTGACAGGTACATTAGGCCCATCACCGAGACAATGTTTCTGAGTGGCAAATCCTTGAAAGCAATGAAACATGAAAGCTTAGTTAATCATTGTTACTTGTGATAAGATCATAAGGTTCAAATTTTACTAAGAACTGTCACTCACCAGGAGTTGTATCCACTGTTGTTGCTTCCCAGGTTTCTCCATTTAGCACAATGTTTTCTTGTACTACCCTTTCATAGACCTAAAACAAAACCAATATTGCGAGTTATGCAAAATTTTGTAGTACTTTACACCAACACTGTAGTGTAGTGTAAGTTCTGTACGTGTAACAGTCCAACAGTAACACTAACAGTAACACTGCAAGTGTCAATGATGTTGCTGTTAACACTCTTTGTTTCTAATTTGGGAGCAGGGATGGCTCCGTGATCGAGCGACGGACTTGTGCTCGGTTCACACTGCAGAATATTCTTCACATAACTATTGCACGTACTAATGATTTGTTATAAATATAATATTACAAGAAGTTACCACACGGATCGGGGATAGGAAGAGGAATCGGAACTGGGAACACGAACAACACTGAATACCTCCTGGAATTTATGAATATACCGCCTCCTCTCTTCTTCGGTTCTTTGCTCATTCTCTTCTAAAGATTTAGAAAGACTGTCATATAATATTTTGTTGTTGAAAGCAACAGCCTGTCGACTGCGGCAAACTATTTTGCCCGAGTTCACTTTTTTCTGGGGAGTCTCCGCCATTTTGAAATTTGGCGGTGTTAGTTACGCATGCGCAATAAAATACGTTTTACCTCCCTTGAAATCAAAGGCTATCAGCACGGTGATCTAGCGATCGATTTATATATATATTATATATAGACAAATAAACAAGGTTCTCTATGATTCCTGTGCACCGCACCGTGCAGGGAATTATATATATATATATAAATTTAAAGCTCATACTCGTCTTTCTTTCTTTCTTAAAAAAACAAACAAAAAAACTCTGACTGGATGATAGGAGAATGGCTATGCTTTCATATTGGATTAGTCTATTTTGAGTAAACTCAACTTTTTTGCGTGTTTTATTTTTAATCGCTTGTATGGCCTATCCCGCAATCAGTATACAGTATCTGAAGGAGACGCCGGGTCGTTACCAGCCTGGTAAAGAGCTGGTGATTTATTCACATAACGATAATAGCAGTACAAAGATTGTGAAGCACTAAGAACAAGTCAACCAATGATGGCACATGCCTGTGTAATGGACTTTGAGCACAGCAACTTGACCGCGGTAAGGCCACTCTGAGTCAGAGTGCAAATAGCCAACCTTCATTGCGCACTGCAAATAAGCCGTTACCAGCACAGGTACCGTTAAAATAATCATCATCACTTGGTCACAGAGTTTCGCCAGTGCCTTGCAATGCTTAGTGACGCATGTATTATATATGATATATATATCATTAACGAAGAACCCACTTTATCTCCTACTTTTAATAACGACAAGCAAGACTGTGGTGCAATATACAACCATAACTGTGGATGGTAACTAATTAAATCACTGACCATCAGGAAATGAGAAGCAAGCGACAGGAGCTGACATGGCAGCTTTCGGTTTCTCACTTGTTGACGTTCACGCACACTTGACAGATGAGGAATTTGAACAGGTACTTTTTATTTAATTTTATTTAAACGTTTGGTATTAAAGTTTTTGTTTTTAAGATCCTTGCTAGTTTTATTTGCTTCCACTGACGCACACCAAATACAACAAAGTTCAAGATCTTGTTTAACTAATTTTTTTTTTTTTAAATGCAACAGTAAATATATATATACTAACACACACACACACACACACACACACACACACACACACACACACACACACACACACATTAAAAACACAACACAAAACAAAACAAGAACAGGAGGAAAGCAAATGATCTTTATGACTGTTTAATGCATGTGTGTGTGTGTGTGTGTGTGTGTGTGTGTGTGTGTGTGTGTGTGTGTGTGTGTGTGTTGCAGGATGTTGATGATGTAATCAGAAAGGCGAAGGAAGTAAGTATTCAGTGAGACACAAACAAATCAAGTAGGTGTTACACTGAGTGCAAAAGATATAATATTAATAGCATACTTGTATATATATATAAAACACCATTGAAAGTAAAATTAGGTCAACATTTGAATTTATTAATGGAGAAAAGATGATTATGATTGATGACTACCATGGTTTTAGTGGTTATAATGACAGTTTCTGAGTAATTAATCGTCAGTTTACATGATGATTATGGTAATCATTACTATACTAATGATGACAGTCGATTTATATAGCATAATGTGACTGGAGGGGAGGAAAAGGAATTACTTTATGTTTAATAATATTCTTCTTCTTCCTTTGCTTAACAGCCATTATGTATGATGAAACTCCTATGATCTGCTGTAATTTTGTGGTGTTCTTCAGGCAGGGGTGGCAGCAGCTCTTGTTGTGTCCATAACGGCTGCTGACTTCCCGCAGGTCTTGGATCTTGCTGACAGGTATCATTTGCGGATGGCTCTGTTATATTCGATATGAAGACAACAAAGATTTATGGCTATATTATATATATGATATAAAGACAATAAAGATTTAAATATATATATAAAACACAGTTGTGGACATATACACAGTGACAGTGACACAGACAAACACACACACACACACACACACACACACACACACACACACACACACACACACACACACACACATGCGTGTGCATATATATGCATTCAAGCACACAGATATTTTTCACTGCGGCGCTTGTGGATGGTAAAAATATGAGTGTCTCCAAGCTTATATCTGTCAGGATGGCAAAGAAACAAACATACCATCACAGTATATATATATAAAACAAGCATGGATGAAACAAATGAATGTGGGTGAGTTTCATTTTTGTATTTGAAAATAAAAAGTCACAGGACTCTTTGCATGAAGTAACATACACCTGCACAGGTTCTTTTCCCTGAAAATGTATCAGACTAGTGCAGGGCTATCTATGCTGCAACACACAAATGTTCAAAACAAGCCAAAGTTTCTAACATTGTAAAACAATTGTGTCTAAAGTAATAATGTATGTTTTATCTGTTTGGTAATAAATTGAGCCATGTTTGAAGGTCTAAAGCCCATGCCCAAAAATATTCCAAGTCCTGAGATTTTTTGTTTTGTTTTTGGATACTGTGTACCCAAAATGTCAGTCATGACAAATGAAAAACAAACATTTGATTCACATTTTTTAAGAGAAAAGTAACCTAGTATCAGCAGAAAAATCATCAACAGTAAACACAAATAAAAACAAGTAAAACTCTCCAATAGATTGATGTAATTTGATGTTCAGAATAATGTGTGTGTCCTTTAAAAGTTTTATCATATTTTTTATATTAATTAGTGGTTTCAGCTAAGGCATGTAAAAGACTCCCTTTGACTGGCATGCTTTGCAGTCATATAATTCTGGATTTTGCTTTTCTTTTTCTGAACATAGACACCCGGACTTTGTGGCGCCATGTCTGGGGCTCCATCCAGTGCAGGTGTGTACTGGGGTCCCATGTCTGTCTGTGTAAGATTCCATGAACATGCACAGATGTGTAGGACTAGAATTGTAGAAACTGTCTTGGAATAAATGCCATGTATGCTAGGCACATCTAAAGGAAAACAAGCAAGAAACAAACGGGCATTAAACAAGCATTATGCTGTGAGGCACAGGGTGAACTGCTTTTTTTTCCCCTAAGTCTAAACTATTGTGCATGTAATTCATCATTTGATTTTTAGGTAGTCTGTCAGTATTCAGATCATTCTGTTTTGATGTAAAAAATGGCCCTGCTCCTCCTCCCCCCACTACCCATTTCCCCATGCCAACATGGACACACTGACATCCCCCTCCTCAACCTCCCCCCCCCCCCAACCCACACACACATGCACACAAACACATGTATGCAATCACACACACACACACACACACACACACACACACACACACACACACACACACACACACACACACGAACACACACGAACACATACACACACACATGCTTTTTTTATGACACACTTTTGTCTTTAGGAATTGGCTCTAGAGTGATATATATGTATGTGTGTATGTGTGAAGCAAATTAAAGGACAGATTAACTTAGAAGCTGGTTCTGTCTACACACACACACACACACACACACACACACACACACACACACACACACACACACACACACACACACACACACACACACACACACACACATGCAGGAGAGAAAAACAAACAAAAAACACATGCAGGAACAGAAAACAAACCCCCCAAAAAACAAGAAAAGCCATTGACAGTGTTGTGCATCTGACTAATTTTTGCAAGATGTTAGCATTCATGGCAAAGTTTTCATGTTGTGTGTGTTTTCTATGTCCTCAGAGAACCAAAGATTCCGGAGATGATGGCTTTGGTCAGAGGAGTGTAACTGTAAAGGTATTGACATTATGCATTTATAATTGCTGATATCATTGTCATTTTGTTTTCACATGT
The DNA here is from genome assembly GCA_963584105.1 of Alviniconcha strummeri. Classification (NCBI taxonomy): domain Eukaryota; kingdom Metazoa; phylum Mollusca; class Gastropoda; family Provannidae; genus Alviniconcha; species Alviniconcha strummeri. The sequence goes on from OY757543.1 coordinate 12,119,700, forward strand.
TCCTTGTGTCATAATTTTTTTTTTTAAATGGAATTAAGATGAAAAACTTGTGATATTTTGGGGGAAGTTTATGTGTGTTTTAAAAAAACAAACAATGTGGTCTTAGTTTTATAAAGCGCATGTGGTCTGTCCTATACCTGGGGGAGGTTAATTGTTCATTGTTGCATCTATGACATGGCTGAAAATGAACTTGTTCTTTTGTGAATAAAGAGATGAGAATTGGTAGGGAGTAGGGCAGTGGTTCTCAAGCTTGGCTTACACTTATGTCTATAATATTTGACTGGGAATAAAGTAGAGCTGGTCATTTGGAACAAGAACTTAAAAAAAAATCTGAAACAGAACAAGTGTATTTTGAGTGCTAATTAACTCCCTTGTGTGTTGATTAAGAACTTGACACATTTTTCACCTTTTTTTTTCATGTTTGGAATGTGCTGTACACAGACACAGACACACACACACACATGCATGCATGCACACGCATGCACGCACACACACACACACACACACACACACACACACACACACACACACACACACATACACACACACACTCACCATTTTTTCTAGACATTCAGATTTGCATTATGAACTTTGGATAGTGACAACTAAGGCAACTAACACAGCTCACTGCAACATTTTTGTTTGGCACTGACTCAGCATTATGCATTTCATTTGTGAATAGGTTGAGTGCCAGCCTGTTTACCCCCAAACACAGTCCCATGAAAGTACGTTATTTCAAGTCAAGTAAAAAAACTTTAATCATCCCTCACAGGACAGTTCAACTTAACTAATATTAGGCTCATTTATTTAAGAACTTAATTTCAGATCTCTTTCCTCCTTGCTTGTTGCCTGTTCCTGTTCTGATTAATCCTCAGTCTACATTTTTATTGTTATCATTCTATTTGTAGTGTGAAGAGGACAATTTTGTTTGCCAAATAATTTGTTTGAAACAACAAAACACCTCGTATGAATTTCATTTGTTTGTGCTGTTGATGCTGGGATTGTGTGTTGACAGGACTTTGAAGAGGCAGAGAAGTTGTTAGATGAACACAGCCATAGACTAGCAGCCATCGGGGAGGTCAGTCCATAAAACATTCCCTATTGGTTGTTTTGTCTTCTGGTGTTATACTCCACTTCTCAGATTTGCGAATATAATACTTACAACACCTGATGCAAGACTGCAAGACAACCCTGATGAGAGATAACCATTGTTTGAAAGCATACTCTTCATATTTCTATGTAAAATGGACTTCTCAACAAAGACTGCCCCATTTTTAAGACCACTGCTAGTGAGAGATAATGCTTCTTTCAAACCATTGTTTGATACCATACTCTGTATTTCTATGTAAAAATTAACCTTTCACCAAAGACTGCCTTATTTTTAAGACCACAGTTTGCTTGATTAAAAAAGAAAAAGAAAAAAAGAATGGATAATGTACGCAAAGAACTGAATATAAATGCCTGCAAAAAAATGAGACAAAAATAACATCAGTACATATATCACACACATACCATATTAAACATGTATTTACTCTTAAGTCATGGTGGAACTTTTAGAGAATGTTACATGTAAGGGAGGTGCTGAGGAGCTGTGTCATTTGATCTTCTTTTCCAGATTGGCCTTGATTTTACTCCAAGATGGTGCAAGACGCCAGAGCACAAGACTGAACAGAGAGAGGTGCTGTCCCAACAGGTAAGGGTGTTTCGAAATATTTTTGGAACATTCTCTTCTCTTCTTTGAGTGTGCAAGGGCAACTTCACAGAGTGCATGTTGTAAAGTTTCTTGCTGTTGTTATTGTTAAAGAAGGGCACAGGAACTTGTTAAAACTTGTTACCATATGATGTTCGTCACTCAGCATCAACGTCTTCTTTCAAGCAAGCCTTAAAAACTCATCTCTTCAAACCTGCATATGATTAATACCCCCTACCCCACCTGTGTGTATGTGTGTGTGTGTGTGTATGTGCAATATCCCGCTGTACATTTTTGCATTTGCAGTATATCTACTTGTATCATACATGTGTGCTAAAATCAGAGTTTGGTCATGTTTGGTTACTGACAACTTTGGTTTATTTACTGAAATTGCTGTATGTAAATTCTTGCGTGGTTGGCAGTCATATGGCCTGAAACCTTTTTTTATTTTGTCCATTGTATGTGTTTATAAATTTTCTGTAGCTTTTTGTTTGACGCATTATGCACTAGATCTTGCTAGGGATCATACGCCATAGAAATGTCCATTATTATTATTATTGAAAGGGTTTTATTTTGGTCAGAGCATGAGCTGAAGTTTCAACTCCAGTGAGGCTGATGTGGAAGAGATCTCATCTGGTGCTTGTTCCAGTGGGATAATCTGCTGTAACATAATATAAAGAAAGATGTCGCATGCTTCACAGATGTGATATGAGTTGGAGGGATTGTATGTACTCCCTAGGTAGATAGTCTTGTTTTTCTTCTGGAATTACTTAAAGTAGGAGGGTACTTCACTGCCTGGTGCAGAAACTGACAAGCCTGTTGTGGTACATGTACATGTACATTTATGAAGTGTGGCTGGTATTGTCATATATAATGTCATTGCTGTACTTGTTTGAATTGTAGATTGGTTGAAGTTGTGGGGTATCTAGTCAATGCATGCTGGGATTTTGGCAGTTGACAGTTGGATTGCAAAAAGCATGCTGGTTTAAAACCTACTTAGTAGCTTGTTCAGTCACTTAATTCTTTTAATTTATGATTTTTTTTATACATATTGTTTTCATCTCATTATCAGGTAAAGCTGGCACAGAAGTATGACCTACCTGTGTAAGTATAATATACTGTATACATAATTTGTCATAATAATTATGATGACGAAATTATTTCATAGTGTTTTACATAGCTCATTTGTCATGGCTGGATCTGATGCCAAGTCAGCTTTATACATACATCAGCTTTTTGTGGGTATTGTACTTTATATACACTTCACATTCTACATTATATATAATATAAATTACATGTATATTAATTTCTCTCTTTTTGTGTATGGGTATAACCTTCATCCTGTTGGAGATTTTTTCATTTTGTTGGGGCTGGGTTTGGGGGTTGGGGTGTGGGTTTGGTCTGGAGGGAGAGAAGAGAAGGGTAGGAGTCTTTTTGCACTGTCACCATCAGACTGATTTCTTCATTCAGATGTTTAGCTAGATAGCAGTAACTGAGTGTTCATTATCCACAGCTTTTGGGCAGAACTCCATAGATCCTAGTCAGTGTTCATAGATATAATATTAATAATTGGGTGTATTATATGTGTTGGTCAAAGCTGTTAACCAACAAATCAGTGAAGGGACCTTGACACCGTTAAGTCTTTAAATTACAGTTGTGATTTCTGGATGCTGTTGGATAAAGGAATGACATCACTGCTTATCTTAAGGTGCTGATACATGAGCCATTTTGGCTGTATGGCTGATGAGGACTGTGCTAACTTGATCTCAAACAGAATGTGTCAGCATAACTGTATGGTTGAAATGGCCAGCTCAGAGTGTTGGTTTCAACCTGTCTGATCCAAATACAGCATGCTATATTCCAACTGCATCTGCCAGCCAATGAATGCCGGCCATTTGCCCTGAAGTCAAGGAAAGGCTGGAGGTTGCAAGGGATGGCAACTCGAGTAGCAGCAAGGTTGAATATGTTAACTTCCGCTTGCATTAACCCATCAGTTTCAGCTGTATTTTGTGGCAGCCAATACATATAAGATGGATGGGTTTGACTGTAGGTGGTTCAAATGATCCTCCTCAACTATATGTCTGAAATGGCTTGTATTTCAGCACCTTTAATGTAGAATCCTTTTGGCAGTGGCATTATAGTGTAAGGCTTCTGTTCTCTTCCTCATCCTGGGATTTCAGTTTCCAACAATACCTTTTCTGAGACAGCTTCACATGGAACACATCTAATGAACTGCTCAACATTTGAATGGGAATACTTGGCTGTACAACAGTAATGAAAACACTGCAGTATGCATGTAATATCCAAAAATGTAAAATAAAAAATGAAGAAGAAGAAAGAAACTGATGTTTGTTGTTGTTGTAGTGTGTCCACTTGACTGGCTTCATTGCATTTGTCTGCAGATCTGTTTCTTGGTGTTTCAGAAATGTTCATTCCCGGTCTGCTGGACAGCATACGATCAACCTGCTCAAGGAGCATGGTATGAAAAGTTCACGTTGGGTATTAAAAACAACGAAATGTTCATCTTGGGTGTTAAAAACAGCACACTGTCAACCCGCTCAAAGAGCATGGTATGAAAAGTTTATGCTGGGTGTTGAAAACAGTGTCTGATCAACCTGCTCAAAGAACATGGTATGAAAAGTTCATGTTTGGTGTTAAAAATAGCATCTGATCAACCTGCTAAAAGAACATGGTATGAAAAGTTCATGTTAGGTGTTAAAAAAAAGCATACAATCAACCTGTTCAAAGAACATAGTATGACAAGTTGATGTTGGATGTTAGAAATAGCATATGATCAACCTGCTGAAAGAACATGGTATGAATAGTTCATGTTGGGTGTTGAAAACCTGGTATAGCATTATCTTTTGGCTGGGTTATTGCAAAACTATTGTTTAGTTTCCATACTTCATGTTAATGCTACATCCACAAGACACAGGCACATTGCTAGTGATGATGATGCCAGTGGCATAATGCATGGATAGGCAGGCTAATTATCAACCAACCTGGATTCAGTACTAATTCACAGCAGTGGGAAACTTGTAAACTCTTTGGGCAATGCTCCATTGTCTCACTATGTACTTTAAAGTTGATAGGCATCTGTTTGAACTGTAATGGCTCCGTGAAAAGAAAATGAAGGAAATTGTAGGCATGAAATTGTTTTCCTGATTTTACATAATAATCCTCAAGTACATGCTGAGGGTTGAAGAGCATATGTGGCTAGGTCTAGGATCAGTAAAATTATGGAGGGTTTAGCTGTATTAATGGAGGGGGAGAAAAGCCACAGCTAACACATGTTTGACTCATGAAAACACTTTCACTTGGGGGCGGGGTGGAGGGCGGGGGGGGGGGGGGGGGGGGACACTGGTAGGTGGATGTGAGGGAGGAGAGGGGGGAGTAGGGATGGTCCAGTGTTGAGTTTGGGAATGGTGTGTGCAGGTGCAAGCAAGGTGCTGCTGCATGCATTTGATGGCAGAGCTTCAGCAGCTGTTTCAGGGGTGGAGTGTGGCTACTTCTTTTCGGTCCCACCCTCCATATGTCGCAGCCCACAGGTAATGTAACAATTTCATTCCGATCCGTGTGTGCTGTACATCTGAAGTTTCATTTGGTAATGGGGATGTTCTGCGTGATACCACACAACTTAAACGATGGGAACTGATCTCCTCCCTCCTGCCCCCCCCCCCCCCCCAAACCCGCAAAAAATCTGAGCTCTTTACCTTTTACAGTTTTGGGGGGGCTTGAAAGTGTCTTGTAGGTTTAGTTTTTTTTCTCAGAATCATGATGCAGTAACTTGAAGATGCAGGTTGGCCTAACATTGTAGAAAACTGATGTGCAAACGTTTCCATTTGCAAGTTTCTTGTGGTCGCTCTACCAACAGTAATTTTGTGTAATGGCAGTATTTTTAGTTTTGGTTTTTGCTTTAAAGATGTACTTCTCAGGGTGCAGCTCTTTACCATTGGAGAGCAGTAAAGGGTAGGCTCATGAGGAAACAGCCACTCCTGCCAGAGTTGCTGGCCTTGTCATGATGTCACAGACACAGACTGCCAGTCACAAAATGGCAGGAATCACTGCCATGTTTTTGCCTTTCAAAAGTCAGTGTTTAACAAACAGGGCCTGTGGTGCTTCTTCTCTAGGGCTGCCAATTGATTGATTTAATTCAGTCTGGATCTTTCTAGCAGTTGTTTTTCTGTATTTTATATTTGTAAAACAAAAGAAAAAATTGAATGACTGCTGGTGAGAAGAACAAGCAGTATCGAACAAGGAAAACATACTTACCAAAATAAAATGGGTCATGGGTACAAAAAACAACATTATGGCATTTCAACAAATGTGTCTTCATCAGGGAAAAAATATATATCAGTAACTGATGATAAAACAGTGTTGGTATTAGCTAGTTTTTCTTGATGAAGACATGTCTATCAAAATGCAAGTTTTTGTTTATTTGTCAGTATCCATGACATGTCATCTATTGATGAGTACATTTTCCTTGTTCATTACCTTTTGTAAAGCAAAAGTAAACCTTTTATCTTTCTTTGGAATCAACACACACAGCTGCACTTTTAAAGGTGAACGATTGATGTACTTTTGTGCTGCAGTTTCCAGGGGTTGTAGGAACTTTGTAGAAATAATATCAGTACCCAGTTTCTGCTACAGTCATTGTGTGTGTGTGTAGTGCGTGTGTTTGTTTTTCCGTATAATACTTTATGTAAATTGTTTTGGTAGGACTGTGCTCTGCATGTGTATAGAATACCATATTTAGGTTATTATGTATCATGTGAGTGCTTATCTCATATGGTACATGTACAGTATTTTTCTTGTGTATACACATTGTTAGTTGTCATATATGTATTACTTTGCAGAATATACTACCTTTGATGGGTTTTTTTCACTTTATTTTTTTTTGGAAAGGTTGTACAGCACAGCGCTATACAAAAGTTATCAGTTATTATTATTATGTGGTATTTTTGCTCCAGAGATGCCCCAAAATTACTTTTGTAAAAATATTTTTTATACATTTACCACACTGAACAGTGTATTTGCATATCACAATTTTACAAAGCATTTGTGTGCTGAACAGTAGTAGCATAATATTTAGGAATCAAAATCAAATATTTGTTTTTCTTGAGAAATTCGTGTAGTCTGGTTTTTGTTTTTATTGTTTTGGAGCTGATTTTGCTTAGAAGGAGAATGATGCACCAAATATGTCCCCACCCATTCCCAGAAGGTTTTGTGTGAAATTATCTATATATATTATATATACTTTTTTGTTTGACAGACACAGAAACTGGTGTCCACAGTGCCTTTAAGCAACCTGGTTCTTGAGACTGATTCACCATGTCTTTCGCCAGAAAAAGGGGTGAGCCAGCTAGGCTGTGCCTTGCAATCTTGGGTCAAAGCTGCCCAGTGGAGAGCCTGCACACATTCCAGCATAAAGCAGTCAGCTGTAGAAAACTTAATGATTTTGGTGCATCCCTGAGGTAGAAGAAACATTTTTTCATGTTCATGAAGTGGATTAACATTTCACAGCCAAAGTGCATGTCAGAAGGGACTCACTATGGCAAAAATGTTGTTTTTTTTAAATCTCTCCCTCTCTTTCTCTTTACTTCCCTGTCTGTCTTTCTCTTTGCACCTCCCACCCCCACCCCCTTCTTCTTTCTTGGCACTTGCTCATGTGAAATAAACATACATTTACTTTTGATCATGTCTGATAGAAGATAGGGCCTAAAGGGTAGCAAATGAGATAGTAGTAAACTTTGTTGGAGAAAAAGAAAGATAACAAACACAAAGCATTTCTTGTGTTTGCGTTGTACAGGGGGTCTGTTTTCGGAGACACTCTGGCATCAGTTGTTGATGAAAAGACAGTCTGTGGCATAAAAAATAGATGAACACTGAGCTTTGGGTGAGAACACTTTGAAGCACCTTTGAACATTTGATTGAGTTGTATGCTGTATGCTGCACAGGTATGCAACACACTGAAGGGTCAGGTTGGATCCCTTGGAGTTGGAGGAAGTTGTGTGTGTGTGTGTATGTGTGTGTGTGTGAAGAAAGAGACCATATACCTTTGCTTTTTAGCACATTCCCCCCCCCCCCCCCCCCTTTATTTCTTTGATTTGAAAAGACATCATTCTTGCAGTGCTGCACAAGATGTGTATTCTGATACATAATGAATTATTAATGATGTCCACATGTAACCTCATCAGTTCTTTCACAGCTTTGTGTGTGTGTGTGTGTGTGTGTGTGTGTGTGTGTGTGTGTGTGTGTGTGTGTGTGTGTGTGTGCATGTACAGGTGTGTTTGTGTGTGCACATGTGCATGCATGTGTGTGCATGCATACATATAGATGGACAGACTTTTAAATGTAAGCTATTTCATATGAACTCCTTCAATATTATGGCCGTTTTTAACACTGGGTGATGCATAGACTATGACAGAGGTACCAGAGCTAAACATGGATATTGCTGAATAATCCATGTGTTTCTGATGCAGAAAAGCAACAAGAGAGTTTACTCGTTTGTATACCTGCAGGTGCGGAACGTTCCAGCCAATGTAAACATCAGCTGTGAGTGGATTGCACAAATCAAGAAGATTTCAGTGGAAGAAGTCAGAGAGATCACAACACAAAATGCTGTCAGACTGTTTCCTGCCCTTGCGAAGTTTATTCGGAAATGAATGAAATAAACGTTTACCTCTCCCAAAGAGCCTGCTTTTCTGTCTTGGTATATAGATGTACACCTGAGCATTTTCATTACATCTGTAGCAGAATGGTCAGAGGCATTATGTCACAATTTAGATCCTCTTTTTATACTGTAACTGTGTCCTTTTTGTGCACAGACTGTTTACACAGTTTAAAACATACTGCTCAAGCTTTGATTCAACACCTTACTTGATGTAACTGGTTTTGTCGTTGCTGAGAAATCTGCATTTGATGAGGGCCAAGGAAAACCACATTTTGCTGATTCAGTTGTTTAGTGGTTTGGGTGTAGCATTTTGTGTGTGTCTGCTGCAATAAATCTGATTGGCATGGCGTACACCAATTGCTGTGGTCTCTTCTGTGTCTGACCGCACTGCTGATAGCCTGCAATACCTTCTGCTCCACACCATCACAAATGATTAGTGTCCATTCAGCTGGCTACCCAGCTACTTGTAGTCAAACCCTTTCTGTTTAAACTCTCAGTTTGCTACCTTGAAATTAGGTCATGGTGCTACTTCATCTTCAAATTTTGCTTTACATGCACAGAAACCGTAAGGCTTATGAGGGATCGGGAGCCCAGGATGGCCACCTCAGCTTTCACACAGCTCCTGAACTCTTGTCACGGTGCATAGACTCAGATTTTGTATGTGCACCACTCCTGTGGAATCGGCAATGAGGGGCCACTCCTCATTTTCTGCTTGTGGTGTCAAAACTTGGGCTTCTAGTAGAATGAGCTGGGCTCTGATTATACTAGAGTTTGGTGCATCACAAATATTTCATTATCATTATTTGTTACAAGTTGCTTTTTCACCAACCTTTCACGCATATTTCTATGCAACTTGGCCTGGGACCAGCCCTCTTTCAAGACAACTTTTGTTTGGTTTTTATACTATTATAGTTGTCTTAACAGAGTGATTCCACTGTACTGCCATTTTGCCATTTGAACCTTTCTGTGCAAACCAAAGTCACGGACTAGAATAACTTTGAAAAGATTTCCTCCTTTTTTGGGGAAAGATTTCAAACATCTTTAACTGCAAAGAAACCAAAACAAACAGTTGTTATTACAATTATGGATTGATTTTGCTCTGTTATGAATTTGTGAAATTTCAGTAACTGTGTGTGTGTGTGTGTGTGTGTGTGTGTGTGTGTGTGTGTGTGTGTGTGTGTGTGTGTGCGAGTGCATGCCTACATGCATGTGTTTGTGACAATTTTTTGTTGTACATCTGTCTCAAGTAGAGCCATATCATCACAAAATGATGAAAGACACAGATTATAAGAAAGAAAAGGAATTTTATTTATTTGCACTGATACAATCACATTTATAAGGAGAGAAAATACACAAATTTATAAAAGCAAGATATTTGATCTTTTGAAGTTCTGCAAAGATTGTCATAATTCAGCTGTTTGGTTTCCAAATGCACTTAGACTGAATTGTACCATTAGTGATAGATAATGCCTTGCACACTTGCTGATGCAAAAATTCTAACATCAGAAGGTTTCCAATGGTACTGATAGTAACAGATAACTATGCTTGTAGCTAACAATAGTGGAATAATACCAGAAGATGCAGAGAATTTCAGCCACCAATAGTTGTGTGGTCTTTCACAATGACAGGCACATGTACAGCTAACAATGGTGGAATAATACCAACAGCTGCAGAGAACTTCAGCAACCAATAGCTGTGTGGCGACATTCACAGCAACAGGCACACTTACATTAACAAACAACTGCTCAGTACATAAAATCCAAGTACCAATGGCAAAAGTGCTGTAATGCTGACAAAATATGTTGGTAACTTATTCTTGTGGAATAATACAGGTCCAAGTAAGTAACTTGGTGTTTTACACCCAGTCAAATGCTGAGTTACTTACTTACAGGTCCAAACATACACTGGTTACCAGTGGGTATACATACGGACAAAGCACATGAGTTGTACCGCAGTACATGTGGAATAAAATGCTTCAAACTGATAACCAACAATTATACAATGAAGCAAACAGAGCACACTGGTGACCAATAGATCTGCAGTAATACTGACAGGTGAAGGTAAGTGCACCGACAACCAATAATCTTGAAAATTGCTGATAAAGCATGCTGGTAAGCAACAGTTGTGCAATAATACTGACAGATGATAATGGCAAACAGTGGTCACCCATTATACAATAATACTGACAAACATAATCAATGTGCAATAATACTGGTGCAGAGATGCTGTGCAAAAGGGCATACCAGCATGAAGAATACTGACTGAACGGATATGATTTAACAGTTTTGAGATGAAAGCCTACCAGCCACTGGATGGCTCACAATAACAAACAATGATTCCAACAAACATTACTGAACACAGATCAAAACACAAAGTGGTAGGCTTTACAGTTGACAAAATAATTATTTTAAATTAATTGACCTGATGAGGAAAAAAACACCTCCTCATGACAATTTTTTTTATCAAAAGCTTGGCTTTACAACATAATCATCCACACATAGACAGATATTTGTAGCTGTGTTTAAAGTAGTATTTCTTTATATTTAAAAAGCAACCTGGAAAAAGAAGAGGCCTTTATCAATTTTTGCAGCTTACAGCAGCATCCGGTTTAGAGTCTCATTCTTGAGGCTTCCATATAATTATGTTTTATGTTTACTATAATTTCTTTGAAAGATGCCTGCATCATTTGTTGGAAGTCTTATACATATATATATATATATGTGTGTGTGTAAGCAACATTATGTACTCATCAGTAAGTCATAAGTAAGTGGTCAAATAAGATTGAACTTCAGTTTTGTTGTTGTGTGGAGCAGCTTGTGCAGTCAGTTTGCCCAGTTACAACGTTGTCCATTGTGAAACCACTGCAACAAAACAAACAGAACAAGCATGAATAGTTTGCTGGTTGTTATTGAATGTTTTTGTGCTAGTCAAGCCCACCAAAGCAATGTCACTGAACTCTGTTGTATGTAAATGAAAAAAAATGAAAAATAAAATAAAATACAAAGTTGTTATGTGATCTTGCTTTGGAGATAAAATCCAGAGAAACTAACCTTCTCAGTTCCTGCCAAAAAAAAAAACAACAAAAACTTTTGGTATAAATTTCTATTATTTTCAATTTTTTATATTTTTTATAGCATTATTATTTTAACCTGCCAGCTAATTTGACTAAAATATGACCAATTATAATGTGCTAAAATAGCTTCCCAGCAGATCACCCCTTTTCTAAAATGCTGCAATATGTTCTTAAAATTGACTGGACACAGATAAACACAAAAGAATAAAAAAATAAATCAATATTAAAAAAATGTAAACCACAGACAAAAATGAAAAACAATTTCTGCTGTGACCTGCATGCAGAACTATGAGCTTCAGGTATTTTACCTGTGCTGTCAAAGGCACGCATTGGTCATGTCAAACTAAAATGCAGGAAAGAGTGCAAAACCTTGGAAAAGGCACATGAAGAAAAACATGTCACTGATGCTGACAACTTACAAAATCAGTATCAAATCAACGGTCATTTTGATTCAGTTCTTTTTCTCTTTTTCTGTGGATCGTGTTCCTTTCACCTGTTTCAAGAACTCCAAGAGGTAAGGCCAAAATGCACCTGGTGCACAGAACAAAGTCATGGGAAGTAAATACATAATACTGAGTACTTTATTCATCTCATTACAGGAAATTACAATGTCAACTTTTCCATAAAAAACACATAACATCAATAATAATAGCAAACACACACACGCTCTCTCTCTCTCTTTCTCTCTCTCTCACACACACGCACACACACACATGCAAACAAACAAGCAAAAAGCAACAACAAAACAAAAAAGCCAAAAATAAATGATAAATAAAGATGAATGATGAATTCACCACCAGTGGTGCCATGCACCAGGTAAAAAACAAAAAGAACAACAGCAGAGCACCAAGCATCAAAACAAGCAGCCAGCAGGTATGGCCCATATGAAGGGCACCCATCATTTATGACCAACGTCTGTGTAACTGTGAGTTATGCCCATGTGAGCAACAGTCCAACAGAGTGATAGTCTGTACCCCCATCTGAGCGAAGTCCTGCTCAGTGATACCAGTGTGCCCCCGCAAAGCTCTGTAGGTTGTCTCTGTTATGTAGCTCTCTTCTCTCTCTCTAAATGTGTGTGTGTGTGTGTGTGTGTGTGTGTGTGTGTGTGTGTGTGTGTGTGTGTGTGTGTGTGTGTGTGTGTGAATTATTATTACAATACAATTTTGTGCTTTTAACGCTATAGTAAGCCACCATACTGTGAGCCCAGTCTTGATAAGGGAGAAGAAGAGGAAGACAATAAATAATAATAATAATAAAAGGACTTACAATGTTTCGCCGGGAAGTGACGTCGCTCAAGATGGGTAGGAGCATTCACTTCAAACGTGCAGCGAGGCTCATTCGTGGGATCGACACTGACAGCGACCTCATCGAAGACGTGGCTCTCCAGGTGGTGCTTGTAATGTTTTCTATTCTTGCGGCACCAGGCCTCTTCCTTCATCCTTTCGACGGCACACCAAGTCTCCCGATATTCGCTTTCTTTTACCATATCGTTGGCAGGGGGTTCCTGTGTACCGCTCATATTTAGTATTGTTATAATTCAGTAAGAGTAAAAAAATGTGTGAAAATTTGTTATTGGAAACGCTGACGTATTTGTCCGTATTCGTCAGAAGTGGTCCTGTCGCTGACAGTGTCAACGTATCCAGTCCAGATCAAAACAAGATGAAAGGAAGTGGTTACTTCGAGTGCCCTTTCACTTCTTCCGACGCGGTACGTTGCTAGGACCCCGACAATATATAATTCCTAGTCAAACTTTCTTTTTTTCAACAGAGCTGTCACATACTTACATATACAGAAAGCACTAAAAGAAATGATTCGTGTAGGGTACTTCCGTTGAGTAAAAGGAACCAGAGCCTTGGTGGAATTTGTAAGAAGTGGTGCGCATTAATATCTGGTTAATGACAAGGGACGGAACAACACTAAAAAATCGTCTGCTACACATAACGTGGATGTAACGATACGTTATGTTCCGGCTTGCTTAATCAACGAAATTCGTGTCCACTCACCTCTTCAAACAATAAAAATATGAAACAGAATGACAAAACTGAGTACCGGCGGCCGAACTCATAAACGCATACTGAGAAAGAATAAACCACATAATAATTCATGAGTAAATATACCTATTCATGCAATAGCACACACACACACACACACACACACACACACACACACACACACACACACACACACACACACACACACACAGAATGACAAAAGTATGGTACGGAACTCATAAATACATACAGAGAAAAAATAAACCACATAATAATTCATCAGTAAATATACCTATTCATGCAATAGCATAATCAAACACACACACACACACACACACATTTCTTCTAGTGCTTTCTGTATATGTAAGTATGTGACAGCTCTGTTGAAAAATTTAAGTTTGACGAGGAATTACATACTGTCGGGGTCCTAGCACGTACTGTGTCGGAAGAAACGTACTGTGTGTCTGTGTTAAATTAAATAAGCGTTTGTTTTGAACCTTTTTGTGTTCGGATCTTCAAACAATAATTTGACCAGTAATAGCTGCTTTTTGATGTGTGTGTATGTGTGTGTTCATGTCTGCATGTGTGTGTGTGTGTGCATGTGTGTGTGTTTTCATTATGCTATTGCATGAATAGGTATATTTACTGATGTATTATTATGTAGTTTTTTTTTTTTTTCTCTGCATGTATTTATGAGTTCCATACTTTGAAAAAGAGTTATAAAGCACTAAAGCAGTTTGAGTTGCTCAAAGTGCTCTATAACTTCTCTATTATCATATTATTGATTGTTTTTAATTATGAACTCTGCAAACCACAAATTCAGGGGGGTGGGGACCAGCAGCAACAGCAACCAAAAACACACAAGTTCTAATGACAAAAAACCCCATTAAGTGGAAAAGATCAAGGAAAATGTACTCACCAAAAGAAGATGGAATGTGGACAATGCACAGAATTATAAGGGTTAAATGTGATTTTTTTTTTTTTTTTTTTACATCACACAGCAGTGAGATCCAAACACATAAAAGGTTCAAAATAATGCTATTTATTAGGACAACACGCAACATGAATTTTTGGGGTAATCCCTTAGCTTTATCAAGCAAGAAAACGACACTTAAACAACAATTAAATGGTGAAAAATGATGAAAAATAAAATGTACCCATCCTTCATACTGCAGTACAGAACAATGTGAAATTTGTATCAGAATAGCTTTTGGTAGCAACAAAAGATTACAGACATATATATTTTGACTGAAAATGATGAAAAGGATGAATTTTTAACAGCTACTCTTGATAATAAACACATTACAAGCATTATGCGCGCACACACACACACACACACACACACACACACACATGCAAGCAAGCAAACACGCATGCATGCATGCGCGCACACACACACACACACACACACACACACACACACACACACACACCCCCCCCCCCCCACACACACACACACACACACACGCACACATGAGAACTCAAACAGTCAGTTCTGAAATTGCATATTCACCTAATGCACTTGCCATCCTCACTGTTAGAATAATAATAATCACCAGTCTTGCAAATTAACTAAGCACATATCAATCAAATGAGATAGAAACTTTAAATTATAGCTTTCACATACTCATTAGAAACTGAGTCAAATTTCTTTACTAAAATTGTATGTGGAGTTTAGCATAAACTGAATTATGGAAAGGATCAATTAATGCTCCACTACATACACACTTTATAGTAATGATGTGGCAAACAGTTATGTATATAATGTAGACTTATGCAGGGCTGTTTTTGCATGATCGAATATCAGTCTTTATGTTTTAACTGTAATTCATATCTCTACAATTGTTTTTATTGCAATAATAACAAATATACCCCCTCCCCTCCCAGTTGTGTCATTATTTTATGGTTTGCATAGTGTGAGTGGGTGTATTTTGCACCATATGATACATTATTCCTTGTGTTTTTGTCATTTGGCAAAAAAAAAAAAAAAAGAAGAAGAAGATGAAAAGGAGAGAAAAATAGTTTTATTACTTTATTTTGTATTCAAGATTACTTTATTGTCTCATCAGAGAAATTAAATACATGGCTAAATATATACCACATCACACTCACAGTAGACAAGAACATATATTGCATATTTTAAAACTCAAAGAATAGTTGTTGAAAATACAGGTAATATAAAAAGGTATATATTTTAAACAAACTAGCAACTTAACATAATTTATATGGTGATGTAATATGTTCACACACACACACACACACACACACACACACACACACACACACACACACACACACACACACACACACACTGTCACACACACACACACACACACACACCAAATATCATGCAGCGCATTTTACAAACAAAACAAACTCTTTTGTAAACATGAGCCATGCAATAAAATGAAATAAATAAATGAAACTGTATTAGACAATTACCAGTTTGCTGTTAACTTATGCATACAAATGTCAGTTTGTAATTTACGGTTATTGACAACCTTTCTTTTTGCTGATCTTTGCTTCTGCTGGGATCACCCTGATATAACCATAAGGGTTT
This sequence comes from Alviniconcha strummeri, assembly GCA_963584105.1. Lineage (NCBI taxonomy): Eukaryota > Metazoa > Mollusca > Gastropoda > Provannidae > Alviniconcha > Alviniconcha strummeri. Next base: position 12,135,687 of record OY757543.1, read on the forward strand.
ACTGGGCGTAAAACACCGGGTTACCTACTACTTGCTCCTATTAGGTCTTTCCGTACATGTTACTTGTTTATGTTATATCACTGTTCTACAGTAACTGATTGATCAGTTATTTATTTCACTTCTTACCTGATTGTTTCACTCATTAAAATTACACTTGTGAATTTTTCATTTGACTATTTTTGTGCGACGTATCAATGCACAATTCTTCCGTGTTAGTGATACTAAAGCCCGCCACCTCTCACCGCCTTTTTCAGTTAATATTTTACGAGTGCCTGTGCCTGTGAATTAGAAGTATCCTCTAAGCTACCGCGCATCGCAGCATGACGTCATAGCCTTCAATTGTGAACATGCGCACTTCACCGTTATTGAGACTGACGAAAAAGCAGTCTGCTGTGAGTCTGAGACGAAGTACCGGTGATATTGCTTCGATCTGAGCCACATTTGTTTGTTTACAGCTTTGGATGTATTGATGAGTGATCAGTATGTACCAAGAGAGCTGTTAAAGGTGAGCGTAAGCTTTGATTTGTGTTGGAATTCAACGCCGACAGCTACAAGTCGCTTTTGGCTGTCCCTCCCTCTGTCTCTTCTTCTTTGACACCTGCCTCTTAGGTGCTGTAATGACATCGGACGAAGAAGGTTTGATCCAACTGTTTTCTTGAGCGTGTTTGTGTTTTCTGAGGTCGTTTTAGCATCTGCTATGTATTGGAAATAGTTATAAATGAAAGGGGAAATGTTTTCATTCATTTGATGGGTCGTACCAGTTTTTACCGTGAGTGTGATTTTCGGTGCTGAGCGGGGGGCGGCGGAGACATGATATATAATACACGTACGTTATGCTCGTAGCATCGCGTACCGAAACAACCGTGGACTCCGGAAAAGGAGGGACCACAGATCCGCAAGGCGACTATTCTCACAAATTAGTCACTGTTGCCAGGTGTGTTACTGCTTAACCCGAACTGACTCGTAATCTTCTTGGTAAAATAAAATTTAAAAAAATGTGCCAGTGAATTTAGTGACACTGACAGTCTTCACGGTTTCTCCCCAATCCCAGAAACTGCAAAAGAGGGGCGTCAGAGGAAAATCTTTCACATGAACACATGTACACACGCACACATATAATATGTACACAGATACTGATGCTTATGCCTATGGAGACAACACACACACACACACACACACACACACACACACACACACACACACACACACACACACACACACACACTCATCAACACACACTTACACAGACCTCCCGCCCTTGCACTTCCATACTGTACATAGAGGATGCCGATACCAAGTACAGTATCGATTGTGTAAGTTTTAATTACAGTCTAATAGTAATACATCTAAAATGCAGAAGTTGAACATCTTCTGCTGGCCCATCAGGCTACCAGTGAATGTGGAGGGCCACCAGCCCAAGTTATCAAGTGCTAGAACTAGAAGAAGATTGTTTGTCTAATTTATTTTCATAAAGAACATACATATATATATTTTAATTTTGCAGTCACGGTGATACTCTCACAAAACATGTAAAAAGACAACTGTATTTATGGGCAAATGTTTTACTTTTACAGTTACTGTAAAAGTTTATTTGGCAGCTTCAAATTAATAAGCAGATCTACCTAGACTAGAGGCTTTATGATAGCAATAACCCCTTCTGCTGTTCAGGTGGGGAATGTTTCTGAAGAAAGATGCAAGATATCATGTGAGGTAGGTTGTCGGTCAGCCATTGTCTTTCTTCTGCTCTGTTCTACATGAGTCTTTTTTCCATTTAGCTTGCCAGGAACAGTATGCTTTGTTTCTTGTACTTTGCATCTTTTTCTTCACTTATTTACCTTTCCTTTTTTAGAGGCTTTGAAACGTGTGACATTATTCTGCATATTCAGCAGACAGCAATCACAGCATAATGTTACAATGAAGCCATAATTATAATTAAATTATGATTCACAAATTATGCAAGGCTGGATGACTGAGCTGAAATTTATAAGCATTTTAAAACTCAGTGGGCATCAAGAGAGTTGCAGGAAGACAAACAGGGTTTCTCAACTCAGCCTTGTTTTCACAGTTTTACTTTAGCCAAATTGAAAACATGTGTATGTCATTGTATGTATACCAATAAAGCATATGTGTGTATGTGTTGTAGGCAAAATCATTCTGATTCTTTCTTTGATGATCAGAGTTTACTAAATTGGCTGTCTTTATAATATGCATGTTTGAAATTGGACTCCATACAGATACATACATGTGCTATCACCATTATTCTTGGGAAGAGCAATTTGAATTCAGGAGTGAAGTTGTTCTGACAAGTTGGGCTATCTGTATGGAATACTAAAAGCTGGACTCCACAGTGAAACTAAAAGTGATCTAATGGTTATGTCATTTTGCTTCTTTCCCTTCCCTGAATGTTTCTTTGGAAGATTTAAAAACTGAATTCAGAGTGAATGTGGCTACAGATGGAAATTTGCATCCCCCAGCCCCCACCCAGATAGTCTGAGACATTGTGAAGTGGTTGTATTGCTAAGTAAACCTCAACCCACACATAGTGATCTTTCATTTGACTCCAGGGGTCCTAGTATTGGTCCAAATGGATTTGAAAGGATGCAACTTTTTGTTGCTGCAAGTGTACAGAGCTACTCATCCACCGCCTATTGTTTTGGAAAACAGGGAGCTTTAGGTTGCATACCGTTATGGTGTTGTTCATTAATATACACAGGCTGTGCAGAAAATCCATCATCTATTGATGTAAGTAAGCAGCTATGCTCTCAGCTCCTAGGTAAAGGAGGGGACGGGAAATGTTAGGCTGGAGGAAGTTGCAGAGAAGGAATGTGCCTGCGTGGCAGTGATCTGCAGATACAGCGGGAACTGCAGAGGAGGAAACAGCATGAGACTTTGTGGGCAGGCTGGGATGGCTAAAACATACACACACTGACACTAAGCTGCAGAGACTAGGAATAGAAAGAATCAAGCATGCCAACAATTGCACCCACTCAGCAGCGCCCACTCAGCCTGCTCCGAAACTGTAAGCATAACAATGGTGTAATTGCTGTAACTGTAAGCAGAACCCAGTCTGTAAATTTGTCACTCAGTGTATGTTGGGCAGTAGTTTAGTCAGAAGTTGATGTGTTGTTTGCCTATGCTGTCTTTCAGTTTCATTGTGACTGTCATGTTATAAAGTTCAGCCCAGTGCTACAGTTGAGATAACACTAACAAGTGGTGGGATGAAAGGGGGGAAAGGGGGGGGGGGGGATTAACATCCTTGTTGGTGTAGATGAGACAGATAGGGGTGGCAGGGAGGGGGATATTACAGTATTTATAGTCTGAATATCATACCTGTTGACTGTATAAAATAGGAAAAACTATAGTATAAAACTGGGGAGATGATCAGATGAAACAATGAAAATGAAACCTGTTGCCGGACTTAAGACCAATGATGCTTAGTGTTGTTGTATTACAATGGGTATGGAATGTACTATTACTGTATTAGTATTTTATATTCTTTATATATACTGTGCATGTAACAATAGACAAGGAGTACTATTGTCAAATTATATTATGTTGTTTGGATGGAGGATAGTCAACCAGTGCATAATGATAATAATAACAGTTAATTGGTAGTAAAAAAAAAAGGGGGGTGGGTGGGAGGGTATTAATTACTAACATTTTTATGTTCCATTTACTGATTTAGTGAGAGCTTACTCAGCACTACTTGTAACACAAACAGTTATTTAAAGTAAGGCATGAGTCAGCTGCTGTCTTGTTTGAAAGCTTTTATGTTGTGAATGCATGGAGGGAGAGAAAACAAGTTTTTGTTTCCCCAGAGTGCACTTACAGTTTTTGCTAAACAGAAAGAATGAAGTTCTACAGTTTGGGTCAGCTCGCATTCAACTTGGATCTGTCTATATCGGCTGTGTTAAAACAGTGTCTACTAATGTACTATAAATACTGCTTTTTGTCTCCTCTCCAACTAGTCCAAGTCATATGGTTAACTCTGTACATGAAGATTTTTTTAAATTATAATTTATGACATTCCTGTTGAAAATGATCTGTCTGGGGAGTCATGTCTGCAGGAAACCTTTGAGCTGTCAGTGGTACTGCCTTTAACTTTAAAGCCTGCAGTAGCTCAGAATATTTTGGGGTGCTTTGCCTAATGACAGGAATTTGGCCTTTCTAATATAAAAGATAGATCTACGTTTTCAGTTCTTTCCCTTTCATTTTTCTCTCAGTCCTGTTCAAGCATGAAGCAACATATAATATAAAATGTGTCATGGACAACAAAACAGATTTGAGTTGAACATCCTGATGGTACAACACTTGCAGAACTTTGTTAAATTTAAGATTAGCATTAGTCACGTAACAAACTATGAGGTTCTGTCCCTTTTGTTAAACAGACAGAACAGTGGTAAAAGCCTTTGTAGCATGAATCACCAACAGAAAATTATGAACACAATTAGACTGCATTGACCAGCATTCAAATATTTTACAGAGTTTCTGTGATCTCTTACTGCCTAGTTTCACGCCGAGGTTTGAGTGACCCATCCTAAAAGTTTAACCCAGGCTTCAAGCTGAAACAATGAATGGGACATTTTTCCAGTTGGCTCGTTGCACCCTTCTCTGCTTTGGCATACAGCTCCGCTCTATTTCAGTTTGGCAACCCATGTTGCAGCATCCTCAAAGTGCAGTGCCCGAGAGAAAGGGGCGCAGTACGTGTCTGTGTTGAAGACATCCGAAAGGCTTTGACGGAGGACGGTTCATTTTGACAGCCTGTCTTTCACAGTTGGAGGTGTGTGGGGGGGGGGGGGGGGGGGGGGAGGGGGGGGGGGCGAGGGGGGGAACTGAGGCACCCATTGATTTCTCGGCTGAGAGAGATGGAACCGCCTGTAAACTACTTGCCTTTCCTGAAGAACCTTGTGTGTTGGATGCTGAGCCAGAATCGATGATAGGAAATTTTGTGTCCCCAGACTGTGAGGCTTACAATAAAAAAGAAGGGAGAATTAAGTTTGGACTGAAGCTTTCATGTGAACAATTTCACGTATTAGCCTACCCTGAGCGATTTTCTCCGTCCATTATACTTGCTGTCTGTGTAAGTCCCCGTCGGAAAGGGGCAATCTGTACAACTGATATTTTATATAATATATATATATGATGTGTGTGTGTGTGTGTGTGTGTGTGTGTGTGTGTGTGTGTGTGTGTGTATTCCCAGGCCGACCATATTCATATTATATATAATATGAATATATATATATATATCTCCAGTCAGTCGTACTGAAGAAAGAAAGATTGAAAGAAAAAGTGCAAGACTGAGAAAAAGGTTGGCGGGGAGTGGTTGGTCGATGTGTAGGGGTAATTAAACGTAATCGAATGCGCAAATCGAATGCGCAAATGATAAGATTTAACATCACTATCACTACAAGAGGGAACAACAATTCGAACGTGAAGAAAAGCGGTGGTAAAATTAAACTCAGTAAATTTATCGCAGATTATGACTTCCAAACGCACAACAACAGTGGCAGTAATGATGGACTGTGACGATGCTAGTGAGTATTCTAACAATGGCAGAAACTGGGGTCGTCGCTACCGGAGGAGGAGGAAGAGAGGGTGATGGATGGAGGGGATTTGCAGTTGATACGAAGTTCTTTAATGGGGATGTGGACTGGCTGGGACTGGGAGATAAATTTTAACAACAGCAACAACAAAAAAACACTGAAAGCTGTAGCTAAAAATTGTAAGCCTCTCACTCGCAGCTGATTGAATCGAATACATCAACGTATTATTAACTGCCTGTCAAACCGGAGTGAAGTGTCGGTGTATTCCGGGGTTTGAGACTCGCTCTAATCCTTCAGGCCACTACAAAATAAGACCAGACGCTGGCAGCTGGCTCCCTTTTATACCGCTAACCCAGGCGGCAGCATTACGTGAGTGTGTGCAGAACGTGCAGCACGTGCCCGATCAAAACGTGTTGGTGATGTTAGAATCACAATCAGATCTCGCTCTTGTCTCTCTCTGGCATGACACTAAGCTGGTGCAAGTTGTGTCTGGAGGAACAGATTTCAGTTTGCCCAGTTTGTTCCAGAGCCATTATTGGAGTGTGGTTCGTTCCGCTGTTCTCAGATCGGGGCACACTTGGTGCTGATCTTAGATCTTGCAGCAGTGCTGTAACTGGCAATAAGTGACGACAGCTATGAGATCATTTAAGGTTTTCAGCATATGTATGATTTCTGTATTTGTTCATTGTGATTGTGTGTACTCTTATAGCACGGTCTTGTTTTTGTTTTCAGTCATTTTCGCGAACGTGATTTTTTAACGAACATGAAATATGTCAGTCTTTGTAATGGTGATTGTTCTGCCAGCCGCTATAATTTTAGCATTGGCAGTCTTTCAAACTCTGCATAATGGTTACCACCAATGAACTTCTCGTACATTATATTGCCATTTTCAGTGACCTGATGCCGTGGTGCCCGAAAGGCAAAACTGGTTCTTTGTGGCGAAGTACAAACCATGATTGCTGCTTTTGGACGATCAGGCGCAGAGTGTTTTCATACTGACATTGATTTATAACGTGCTACTGGTATTTTCCCCCGGTCACTGCGAAAACGTTAACCTTAGATTTTTCTCGGATACTGTGTCTAGTGTGTGTGTGATGAGATTTTTTTGCAAGCCTTTTATGTTGATAACCGCCATTGAACTTTACACTTTTATGCCAGTTCCAGTTACCTTTAAAATAGAATTCAAGGTGGAGTGGAGACAACTGTTCAGTTTGCTGTCTGGTATTCAATTGATTTGTTCAAACTCTACGGGCTCATAGTCAGATTTTATCTTTGTGTTAGTGAGTCTGCTGTAGTTGGTCTTTGTGAATTCCGGCGTGGGAAAACTGAAACCTTTTTGTATAATTTATAACTGGTGCAATTTGTACAAGGTGGCAGCGGATCGACGTTGTGTTTCAATTTTAGAACAGTTGAACCAAAATGTTTTCGGTTGTTGTGTTTATCGCTGAAAAAGAAATCTCGTGATAATCAGCAGTGACAGTACTGGGCGAATGTGGAATTTCCCACTTTCTGTGGTTTCCTACAACAAGAGAACCGCTGTATACCAAGAGTACTGTTTTCGACTCCAGTAGTAAAAAGAAACTGCAAAAAGACCCCTTCACCAGCCCAAGCTATGCACTTTGTTGACTTTAACATTTTCAGGAGATATTTGTTGAACAGGTAAATATTAATTTTCGGTATAGTTGCATGAATGTTTTTGGGGTAAACCGCTTATTTTGTCTCATGAAATGACAGTTTCGTTCATGTTTGTTAATTGTTCATTTGATTATGAAGGTGTAAGAAAAGACTTATTTTTCGGTTGACACTGTCGTCTGAGGTTAATGACCAGCATACGTTGACGCATAACGTCATAAGCCTGCATGCAGTGTCAGTCTGTCTGTCTGTCTAAATTTGCGTTGAGTCATTAAAACGTTCTTGTCGCAGCAAATTTAGAACGACATGCCATTAAAAAAAATCTTTGTAGCTCAGAAAATGCCACCCCAGTCCTTTAAAGCACGCACACGCACACACACACACACACACACACACACACACACACACACACACACACACACACACACACACACACGCAGAGCAACAACTACGCAGCGAAAACTACACCAGCAGAGTTTCACTTTTACTTGCATTCCACTCGGATGAAACAGGAAACCCGCATGAATAATGAAATCGAAACAAACCAGTCAACACTATTATACACCACATCATCAATACTTCCCCGCCTGACCCAGAGGGCCAAGCAACGGAAATGAAGTCAGAAACCTCGATCGTCAGCCGCCCACCCAGACTATTACGGTACGCCCCACGCTTTCCACCCGAAAGTAGCGCTTCCCCTCATCACGCCCAGACCTTGGGAGGGGGTAGTCTGCAATTTAGTGGCCCGCCGCGACCTGACCTATACGGTACAGTCCCCCTTCAATTTCTGGGGGACCAGCATAATACCCGCCAATTTCACGGCCAATTATTGATTGGGCGTTTTTGAGACACATCAGCAGGATGCAGCCTTTTTTTCTTCTTTTTTCTTTCTTGGCTTCCCATTTTTTTTTTGTATGCTGGTCTTCCTGGCTGACTCATTCGTGACGCTGGGTGCTGGAGATCGATACGGTTTGTTTTTTCCCTTTCTTTTTTCTGTTTTATTTTTATGACATTGCTGGAGTGGCCTGGTCTGGCTATAGGCTGGCGGGCTGCATGCATAGTCGTCAGCATCCCCGCTACTGCCAGACACTGCCGCCAGTCGTTTATTAACGATGGCAATACACAGGGACCGGATATCCGTCACAATTGTAGTAAGTGGGATGCAGATGGTTCCCCCCCCCCCCCCCACCGCCCCCCGGCCCTTCCTCTGCCCCAACACTCCAAGCCTTTCAGCTTCAATGGAAATGGAATACAAAGAAAAACAATGGCTAGGCAGACTGAGTATGAGACATAATGTAACGTAATAATTAATAGGGCATCGACTGCATGACTATTACCAGTAGACCTTGTTGCATGAATGTGTTGTAAATGGATCATACCATTCGCGAAGATACGGCAAATGTCGGTGAACAGAGAGAGAGATGGCACACTGAACTATTTTCAGACAGCCGTGGCGCGAGGCCGGAGCAAAAGACTTCGAAATCGCCATAGTGACATGGTAACTGATATATGTATAGGGATTCCTTGCCTAGAAAAACACACATACACAAAACAACATTGGATGTTGGCTGGATTGTGATATCTGCAGTTGCTAATATGTTAATAGCTAAAAACAAACCAAAAAACAACAACTTGTAACTCAGTGGGCTGTTGGACGTCACTGACTGAAATGTGACACCATGGATGGATACTAACTGACTGGGATCGTGTTTGTGGATGGAGGGTTACAATTCCGCCAAGATGGTGCATTTGTATTACACTATTTATAGCCTATAATGTATGGTAGTTATTCATCAGTGGCTATAATTGTGACGGCTCAGTGTGTGATGACTAATGTTCAAACTTTCAGTTTCACTTTGCTGTTTTGAAATGCTTCCGTTAGTAACTGAGGGTTTTCCCCCCCCCCCCCCCCCTTTCTGCCGTCTTCTTTTTGAGAGTTATCCATCACCTTTTTCAAAGAAATCTGAAACAAGGATGACAGTAGCGCTCTAAAACAAGATCCCAACACATAAGAGGTTAATACAAAACGTGCGAGTTTTCGGGATAAGCCCCTTTTTCAAGCAACTAAACAACATTTAAACGATGAAAAATGAAAATGTACTTATCCGGCTTCTGTTGTGGTCTTTTCCGAGTGTTTGAAAAATGTTGCACTCACAACACTTCACAACGGAAGCCGGGTAAGTGCATTTTCAGTATATCTCACGGTTTGACTGTTGTTTTGCCGCTTGAAAAAGAAGCTTGCCCGGAAAATTCGCACGTTTTGTACTGTCGTATTAAATTAGCGTTTTCATTTGAACTTTTATGTATTTGGATAACTTTTTTCAGTATAAAAATAGCAAAACTGATGATGATGATGATGAATTTTATGAGTCACAATCATAAATTAGATCTGGACGATTGCGCCGATTGATTGTTTCAGTTGTGTACTGTTTCGTGGCTGATCGTGAGTCCGCATTAAAAGACAAGAAAAACACCACCACCACCACCAACAACAACCACAAAAGACACCACTCTGTGTGCCCTCATCATCCAGAAATGTTAGCCCCACCCAGACCTTGCGTAAAAATAAACAACTCGGACGCCTGTGCATGGCTGGCAAGTGATGGCAACTCTGCCTAGTTTAGTCACGCAATTCTGGCAGGCAGCAAACAAGGAGTTTCCGTGTGTTGCGGAATGCCTGTGCTGGCAGCCCCGCAGACATTTCATGCTATATTGTCAGGCTGCTCCTGGGTCACACGATGACGTTCTCCAGCTAGTCCTAGACTTGAAAAGGGACGGGAGCGGAGGGCGGGAGAAGATGGGTGGGGAGGGGAAGGGGTAGGGTGGGGGGTGGGGGTGGGGGGGGGGGGGGGGGGGGGAAGCATCCAATAGCATCACATTTCCTTTGCTTTCGTTTCCTGCCATTTTTTAACGCGTTACTTCTTCTTTTTTTCTTCTTCTTTCCTTTCTTCTTTTCTTTTAAACAGTTAGTAGGGCAACTTGGTGCTCATTCTTTGTGGTTCGACGGAATGCGTGTGTTCTTTGAAGTTTTTGACGTAAGCGCTTGAGTGTTCTTCCTAGTTTACTACTGATTTTGCCGAGTAATTGCCTTGAAATTTGAAGCCGAGCTTTGTTCTTTGAAGTCCTTCTATTGGATCAACCAGGAATTTCCAGCTGTGGATGGAAACGTATAATGTTCATTGCGAAGCATAGAAAGTGACGCTTGATAACTAGACGGCATAGTTAATGACACTATTTAATGTTTGTTGCTTCGTAACCGTTACCTTTATCACCAACGTCAGTCCGTCGTCGTTTTGAGGTGGTCAGGCCAGAGTCTGATTTTCTTATGAGTGCAAGGCTGTCACAGTCTTGAGTGTATTATAGCTTGTTAATTCTCTGTCTGTGTTTAGGGCTTACTTTTGAAAAGAATAACGACGCATAAATCTATTAAAACAACAAACCAACGAATGTAAATGTATATTTATGGTAAACTTAAAGTGTAAACCCAAAGACAACCCCCCCCCCCTCCAAGCACACACACACGCACGCACGCACGCACGCACGCACGCACGCACGCACGCCACGCACGCACGCACGCACGCACGCACGCACGCACGCACACACACACACACACACACACACACACACACACCACGGTCACGAGTTCTGTTTAATCCATTTTTACTGACACTGATTCAGTTTACTTGCTCTGCAGTCGATCCGTTTAGTGGCAGAATGCGACACGTACAGCTTGCAGTCACAATGAACACAGCCCAGAACAGTAGTAGAATGCGACACGTACAGCTCTCACAGCCACAATGAACACATTCACAATATTATTAGAATAGCATATGTTGTCTTTGTGAGGGCTGCGCTCGTCACGTTCTATAGCGGTTTTAATCTGAAACAGCACGAGGCCTAGAGCGCTTGGTACACATACAGGCGATTCAACAGAGAATGCTTATTATGAACCAGCTTTGGAGTTGCTGTTGTGTACTTAATAAATGTATGTATTATGTCACTTAATAAATGGATGTATTATTTCATATTTTCCTTCTCACCCAAACCATACTTGTTTGAGCAAAGCTTGCACCATTACACTCTTTGGAGGGGAGGGAGGATCGTATGTGTGTGTATTATGGGGAAAGAAAAGGGGGGCGGGGGGTGGGGGGTATCCTTTTGAAACTGTAGGGCATGAAAAATAGCAAGGTTGCTGTGAGCGCGAGAATGGACAATGGCTCATTGGACAACATGTGCAAACACTGTTATGCAGGTGACAAATGTTTATTTTGATTAACAAATGCAGCAGCAACAGCGACAATAAATTTCTTTGCAAGAGGAACAGAATAAATTGTGTGTTGTGTGTCTAGTTCATGTATATAATGTATGAATATACACTGAGGATGTACCTTTAGTGGAATTTTTGTACCTTGTATTTACTGTCATGCCAGGTGAAAGTTAGCCTGTGCGACTCCGGTCTTTGGTGTTATGTTCATTTGACGCCTGTCAAGCGCTAATTAACTCCTTTATTTGATTCATTTACATGTATAATTTATAATGTATCACGTGTGTAGATCTTGTTCACATCGAATGTTCCAGAAGTAGCGTGAATGCTGTGTTTCGGCCTGATATAACCTACATGGTTGACTGGACATTTAAAAGCCAGTTATATATTTATAAGCCTATGTGATTCGGTGTTACAGGGTTAGTTGGTTAGTTTTGGATTTTAACGTCCCATCAACCGCAAGGGGTCACTTCAGACCGAACTGGATCAAGCCGAGGTATTGGGGCACAGAGATGCATCGTCAGCGGTTACACTTATAGTGGTCACTGATGACGTCACTGTTGACGTGTTCATGATGCTGCAAGTGTTGACATTCCGGATCAAGGCGTGGTGTTGAGGCGCTGAGTTGCATCGTCAGTGGTTACACTTACGATGGTCACCGATGGCGTGTTCATGATGCCGCAGGTGTTGACATCTCGGATCAAGACGTGATGTTGAGGCGCATGGTCACTGGTGACGTGTTTATGATGTTGCAGGTGTTGACATCCCGGATCAAGGCGTGGTGTTGAGGCGCGTGGTCAGCGGTGACCGTTGTCACTGATGATGGAGCTGGCCCACAGTCTGCTGCTGAACGAGGAGGCCCTGAAGCGGGTGCCAGAGTCCAAGAGGCCCGTCTTCGTCTTCGAATGGCTCCGCTTCCTGGACAAAGTGCTGGCCGCCGCTCAGAAGGTCAGCCGTGCGGTCTGTCTTGCCGGTGTCACCCGCCCCTTTGTCTGTGGCTGCTGTGTGTTTTGTTGCATGCGCTTGTCTCTGAGACTGTTTAGCTTGTGTCTGTATTATTGTTTTTTTTGGATATTGTTGCTGTGTGTGTGTGTGTGTGTGTGTGTGTGTGTGTGTGTGTGTGTGTGTGTGTGTTCCGGGGGTTCCAGGTTTGAACCTAGGTCCATCCAATGTTCAAAAACTGTGCTTTTGTCTTCTAGTCTGGCGGGGGGAAGTGGAATGAATGTCATTTCTCATCTCTGTCGGAAGATGACAGTAAAAATGTTTTTTAATTTGTTTTGTGTGTGCGTGCGTACGTGCGTGCGTGCATGTATGTGTGTGTGTGTGTGTGTGTGTGTGTGTGTGTGTGTGTGTGTGTGTGTGTGTGTGTGTGTGTGTGTGTGTGAAATAACGCTTACAAGCATGTGGCATGCACGCACAATTGTCATTAAACCGGCAGAAGACAAAGACAATCACGCACCTACGGACACATGGGGGGAGAGAGAGAGAGAGAGAGAGAGAGAGAGAGAGAGAGAGAGAGAGAGAGAGAGAGAGAGAGAACTCGAACTCGAACATTTTGTTTTACAAAGTATGTAGTTTATGTTCAGTCAAAAACCTGTCTAACAACTAGTCTACTGATGAGTAAATATAAAATTACAGCCATCATTTATATACAGAGAGAGAGAGAGAGAGAGAGAGAGAGAGAGAGAGAGAGAGAGAGAGACAGAGAGACAGAGAGACAGAGAGAGACAGACAGACAGACAGACAGACAGAGAGAGAGAGACAGACAGACAGACAGACAGACAGACAGACAGAGGCAGAGAAACAGAGAGAGAGGGACAGACAGACAGAGACAGAGAAACAGAGAGACACGCGTACCAGTGTGTTTCTGTTCAGGTCAGAAAGTGAAGCTCCCCAATGATCTCCCCGAGCTGTAAAATAAATCCCGCCCCGACTTCGTGCCGGGATTGTCGATTTTTACTGTTTCTCGTTGTGCGCTGAAGTACACAGTATCAGACCTCGGGGGAAATTGTACAGAAGTAACCAGGGCAGAACGGTGGACTAATAATTGGCAGATCTGGCCTGGACATCCCTTCCTCACAAACAAGTCAAGCCACAACCTCAGATGCCTGAGTTGTGGCCATGTGGTGAAAACAGGAATTGAATCAGAACAAGCGTTGGTTGTCTGTTTGATCGCGAATTTTCTCTGAACAGTAGGAAGGTGTGAATTTTGTGTGGTGGTGTGTAATTATCTTTCTCTGTGTCTGTCTCTGTCTGTCTCAGTCTGTTTGTCTCTGTCTCTCTGTGTCTGTCTGTTTGTCTGTCTGTCTCTCATATCATATACTTTTTCTTTGATTAGATGTTTAGGTCACTATCTACCATCTGCGTCATTGCAGTCCAGTTTACTTCTGTAAAAGTTATAAAGTTGTCCATAGTGATACTTGCATAATTTGTTAATGTTACGAACATTTTTTTATTTTTATAAGATGCCCAGCCACAGTGACAGATGTATTTTATTTATTATGATAATGTTGGAAAGTTGGTCAGGGTGACAATTATGCTTCTATCGAATTACGCGTGTATCTGATGACAGTTGAATGTTCCAAGATCGCTCACATTGACGCACGCAGACTGCGCTCATCGCTGATACAAATTTAAAGAGAGAGAGAGAGGAAAGAATGTTATTGAGCACTTACGTCACAAAATGGACAAATTGCTCCAGCCCACTTCCGCCTCAAACCCCCCTCCGCCTCGCCCCCAGTCCCCCCCCCCCCCTCCGCCCCCGAGTTGCATCCTCATTCTTGACAAATCTAAAAGCCTGAAGTAAGCCGCACCTCTGATCAGAGATAATGCACTGGCACAGTGATGTCAGTGCTCTCATCATTAACCCAGTTCTACGCTGTAGCCTCCTCTCTCAAAAGTATTAGCAACTGTCAACGGTGGTCATCTTGTGCAAGCTGATGCCGTGGAACAGGCTTCCTCGGGATCTTCAGTTACCGGATCAGACGGCACGGTAACTGCAGACAGAGTGGGGAATTTACAGACAGCGTGTGAACTTTGCGGACTTTGTGTGGACAACTGGACACAGTGGTTGCTTTGCAACAGCGTGCGCAAGGTCCCTTAGGACCACCGCTTTTTAGGCGTGGGTGATGTCTGGCCGGGTGATGTGAATCTGTTACAAACATTTTGTTTTTTTGTTTTTTGTATGTACTACGTATTTATAGCTGTTGCCTGACGAAAACTCCGGAGTGAATTTCATCCCAGTCCCTGTTTCTTCAATATTTCGTTGATCTGCAGAACAACACCTGTGTTGTCCTGTCCCAGTTCGACCATCTCTGTCGGAGAATGACGTGAACAGAATCGATTACTCAGTTTGCTTTAAAGGCCGTTGATGTAACCATGGAAGCTGGCGGTCGCTTTGAAGCGGCTTTGCCTGCCCAGAACTGGAAGGTCGCAGATTATAGTGTCCGTTTCCTCTAGGGTATGCTGCTTCATTAGGCTCGAGGTGACAGTTGTCGTTTGTCTCTCAGATGCCTGTGGTTTTACCTGAAGCTTTTGGGTGACTTTTTGCGTGTTTGTTTGGCGGAAAATTCAGGTCGACGTGCGTGAAAAAGGTTACTGCAGCGTCAGGAGCACGCCCCCTAATCCTGCCAGTGTAGGCCAGATTTTTTGAGCGCTTTTTGTTTTTACGTGTTGTGGTGCTGTGGGGAATAGATCCATTGATTTAGCCAGCACGGTCGGGGAAGCTTCTGCTCTTCTTCGATTTCCAGCTGCCTGCGGATCGTTGACGTGAGGGGCGGCAAGAAACACAAAGGCGGAGCGAAGAGAGCTTTTAGTTTTAAGGATTAGTGTTTCTCAGTTTTTCTCATAACC
>OY757543.1:12153677-12173910 GCA_963584105.1 Alviniconcha strummeri
CTTTTTTTTTTTCTTTCTTCTTGGTCCAACCCCCACTTTCCGTTTTTCTGGTCCTTTTTTTGTTTTTGTATTTTTTGTTTTGTTTTTCTGGTCGTTTTTTGTTTTGTTTTTTGTTTCCTTTTCACTCCTTTTTCCCCCCATCTACTTCCTGCCGTGGACGATGACACATTGGAGCTGCCATTAATCACAATACGCAGAACGTGCTGATCCTGCTCATACTAAAAGCCGCATTCCGGCTCCGGCCGACCAGTCTACCGGTCTGTCGGCTACTGGCATGCTAGCCTGGCTTTTGCCACTCTCTGCTTTTACCGAGCCAGAGCGTGTGTCCCCCCCCCCCCCCCCCCACTCCCCCGTCCCTCCTTTCTCCCACTGCTTCTTTCTATTGATTTATTTTTTAACATAAAGAACGGGCTACTTGCATCGTGTGCCTTCTGCATAATGAAAAAAAAAAAAAAAAAAAAAAATGGTGGTGATGGTGATGATATGAAGATGAAGAAGGAAGTCGGGTGGCACGGTTTAGAAGCGGTCAGTCCATTTTTAACCCATCGGAAAAGCAGAGGTAGAGACTGACGTAAACATTAAAATGATAGGAGAATAAAAACAATCAGGATCTGTATTTGACTAGGAAAACATTTTTATTTCTTCTATGTTTATCTCTTAGATCTCCGCTGTACTGTCGACCTTCCTGTTCCACCACAAAAACAAATAAGAATGAAGAGGTTTTCCGCAGTGTCGCCTAGATACTTTGTGTGTGAAAAGTGACTCGTACACATAAAGTCAAATTTTCTTCTTCTTTTGAAACGTTTCCTGTTTCATAGCCTGATGGGCTTGACAAAACTGTTGGTCCTTGGTGATGTTTGGCAGAGCCCTCCCACCCCCCACCCCCTTACTTTCCCCGTTATGTCTTGTCGACGTAATCTGTTTTACATAATTATTACTGAAGAAACTTGTGCAGTTTGTTCAGGGGGTAGTTGTCCCGCTCGTGTGGCCAGAGTTTACTGGTGCAATTTTTCAAATGTGGTTTCAAATCGGACAAAAGGGATGTATTTGTCTGCGACTTCGCCCTCAAGGGAATCCTTTGCGGCTGAGTCTACTGCCGAATTGAAACTAATGCCTACGTGGCCAGGGACCCAGACGAAAACAATCTCCTTTCCGCCTCGAATCAATTCTGAATACAGTTCATGAATTTTTATCACTGTTGACTGTGTACAACTGAACTGATCTGCATTGTTTCCGGAAGAAAATGGAGACGACATGCCAAGTCTTTAATAAACATTGATTGTGTGTGTGTGTGTGTGTGTGTGTGTGTGTGTGTGTGTGTGTGTGTGTGTGTGTGTGTGTGTGTTTCAGGGCGGCCATTGCATGTCTGGGAGCGATGTACGAGAGGCTGGGCAGGATGACGGGCCGGTCCTACGAGGAGACGGTGCAGATCCTCATCAAGGCGCTCAAGAATGCCGAGGTGAGTATCCGGGGGGATTGTCAGAGCTCAGGAATGTGTGAAACTCGAGGTGGCCGCCCTGGGCTCCCGGACCCAAATAAACCTTATAGTCTCTGTGGACGTAAGATAACAGTGAACTTGACCTAGAGAACGCATCAGAGCTCAGGAGTTGTGTGAAAGTCGAGGTGGCCGTCCCTAATAAACCTTATTGTCTCTGTGGACGTAAAGCAACATGGAAACTGCCCCGACTATTCATCATTGCTGCGCTCGTCACCAGTTCATCGTCACCTGTTTGTTGTCGGCAGTGCATCTTCAGAAGGTCGCCGTCATCTGTTCGTCGTCAGCAGGTTATCGTCATCATTGCGGCTTCAGAGAGTCCGAGATTGAATTGGCAGTTCGTCGCCAACAGTTCGTGTTTAAAACTGAAAGTAAAATATTCATCGTCGACAGTTCACTTCACTTCACACTAACTCGCTGATACAGTGATATGAACAAGCTCACGCTCAAGCACACGCAGACATGGAGATGTTTTAACTGAGTTTTCACGAACCTGTTGACAACACATTGCTGAAAACGCAGTGCTGAATTGAACACCGAAGTTGGCACACCCTGCGTGCACAAACTGCTGAAAACAGCGCACATACTCTCCTCACTAAAAGTTAAGTTACAACGTGACGTCACATGTGCAGGTCACGTGCCCATACGTATTTTATTTAGTATAAACTATTTTGTACATTGCACAACCTGCACTCATGGAACTTCAGTTCAATTCTAAGACTAAGATCTTCAGTTAGAAAATCAAGACGAATGAGAGAACAAGAATACCGCCACCTAAGACTAAAATTATCAGTTAAAAATCAAGACGAATGAGAGAACACGACCACCACCAGCTCCACCGCAAGAAAACGTGTTTTGACACGGGGTTTAAAAACAAAACTAAAAACACTGAGGGATAAAGAGATCATATCTGTTCCGCCAGTCAGTATCCGTCTTGCATCCGCGTTGCAGTGCGAGCACTTCACTAATACTAATGGGTGTTTTCTGTCTTTGAAGAAAGTGGAGACTGCGGATCAGTGAGGGGTTCGTGTCTTGTGCGACGCTCTTTTGTCGTGTCCGTTATGGAGATCAATGGCGCCGACTCGCCTTGAAGAATGGGCGAATGGTGAGAGAAGATGAGGATCAAAGAGGTCTTTGGGTGGACGCTGGCACCCGCCAGTGGCCAAGCTAGGTCATCGATTTCGCATCGGTGTCCGTCGCGCCAAAGGGTTGCCGAAAAGCACCAGGACCTAGTACCGGAGTTTGTGGTTTTGTTTAACGAACGTCTTTAGCGCGCTTGGTGCGGTCACCATTGTGTTTGTCCCATGATATGACGACACACAGACTTCTTCTTTTGTTTAAGAGCCGGGCCTCCTTCGGTGTAATTGGCTCTGCTCCCGGGCAGATGGATATATTATAAGGTCATGTGCTTTCTGTATTTAGCTCCCAGTCTCCAGATGTTTTTGCCGGGTATTTAATATCCAGTGTAGTCTGTTGTCATTATTAATTTTGCTGTAAAATGGTGGCATTAATCGGCGATGTATGTTTCTGAGGTCCCAGAACAGCGGGATGAGTGTATGACTTTGATGCTGGACGTTGGCCATGGACCGATTTGCGACCTAAATATTTCGATGTCGTAGCAGGAGGACAGCACTGTCCCTTGTTCACTGGTGTCCCGTTGTCCTGTCCATACCGTTGGTCGGCGGCCATTCTGCGCCATCAGTGTCATGTCAGTGGGTAGGTAAATCCCAGGGACGGTGGCAGCATCGCTGTTACCCTTTGCGCTGATGCAATTTGTTCCGGCTGCTGTGCTTGCCATTGACGTCGTTCGCGGTCCGAGCAAGGGCGAATGAAACTAATTGGATTTCTCCCTGCAGTCATGCTTTTTGGGGGGCGATGGCTTGAATGCACGCCATTCAGTGACAAGGGGAGACCAGGGTTCCGTAATGAAGGATTGGTTGGGGATAAAAAAAAAAAAAGATTTGGGGGGGGGGGGGGTGTGGTTTCTTTTTTTCCTTTCCTTTTTATTTTATTTTTGCCTGATGTGTGTGCGTGCTTGCGTCGCTGTCTCGCTCTGTCTCTGTCTCTGTGTGTGTGTGTCTCTCTCTCTCTCTCTCATCACAACCTCCCTCCCACCACCGACCTTCCCGCCTCTCCCACCACTCCCCACCTTCCTTTGCCTTGACAGGACAGGTTGCCTGACGGGCATTCGTGTCTAAACCTTTATCCTTGTGTAACAAGTTCTTTTAGTCTTTTAGTTCCTCCCTTCATCCGTAGTCTCACCACTTTCTCTGTCTCATTTTCTTTGCTTCTTCTCCCGTGCCCTCGGCCCTCTTTCTTTTTCCCTCCCTCTGTGTATGTGTCTTTGTCCGTCTCTCTGTCTGCTCGACTCTCTCTGTCTGTCTTTCCCTCGCTCTTTGTGTTTGTCTGCCCTCCCCCTCTATTTCTCATCTGCCTGTCTCTCTGTCTTTCCATCTGTTTCGCTGTCTCTTCTTCGCTCTTTCAGTTTGTCTCTGTCTCTTTAACTCTCTCCCCCATCTCTCTCCCACGCGCCTTCTTGTGTGTGTGTCTCTGTGTGTGCCCCCTGTGTCTTTTTCTCTCTCCCTCATCTCTCTCCCTCTCCCCCTTTTGTGTGTGTGTGTCTCTCTCTGCCCCCTGTGTCTTTTTCTCTCTCCCCCATCTCTCTCCCTCTCCCCATCTTGTGTGTGTGTCTCTCTCTGTGCCCCCTCTCTTTCTCCCCCATCTCTCTCTCCACGTCCCTTCTTGTATGTGCGCGCGTCTCTCTCTGCCCCCTCCCTCCTTCCCTTCCTCTCTGCCTGTGTGGTTGACAGACCCTCTTTCCCTCTCTCTACCTCTGGCACCCGCCCCACACTCCAACCCTCGCTGTCCGGAACCTTGCCCCCAAGGAATGATGTCGTAAACCAGCACTTGGAGTTCGGTGCCCACGCAGCAAGGCTTCCGTCCCCCCTCCTCCTCCTCTTCCTCCTCCTCCTCAAGTGTTCTCCTCGATCAACGAGCGCGCTCCTGGTGGTAAGAGGCGAAGACCCTCCGTCGCAGAGGCTGGTGATAACGGCAGCTGATTCTTCTCGTAGACCTACACATTGTGTTGACCAAACTCCAAGCACTGGTTTACGACATCCCTCCTTCAACCCCTGCCGTATTTAGTTACGCCTGGACAGGGTCCAGAAAACTGTCAGCTAACGAGCAGTTTTTCGTTGGTGCTCAAACAGTAGTAATATTGTTCGTTGCAAACAACTCAAAATTAAACAAGGCGTGTCATTTATAGCCGCCTACAAAGCTTACACCAGCGCAAATAAAACCACAATCGTTTGAATCGAGACGGAACTCTTTCTTTCTTCTTTTTTTTTTTTTTTTTTTTAATCCGGGGTGGATGCTTCTCATGTTTACCTTGGGCGCTAGGTTGCTTCTACAGTCATATATTAGTACCCGAACCTTTAGGAGGGCGCTGACCACGTCGGCGGACTGCTGCGCGGAGATAAAGAGTGCCCCTTCAGTGGCATAACCAGATCTGGCAGAGTTTGGAAGAAGGTGCCGGAAAGCGATGCTCGTGTGTGTGTCGACTTGCCTCCCTCCTGCTGGTTCCATCACCACCGCCTCGCGCAACCCCTCGCCACTGTCTTATCTCACACTCCTTTGTAGACAGCGCCGCCGTGGTACGTCAGGCGTGCCTGGAATGTTTTACTTCCACTCATGCAGTATGCAATATGCTTCATTATTATAATTATATGTATACAACGGGATCGCGCAAGCTTGTCCAACGTGCATGAACGACAAGCTCCTGGCAAGGGTCCCCCCTCTTTGGCGGAGGATTCTGGCAACACTGGTTTTCTGCCGTGAGCAAGGGACTTGACAACAATGTGCGCTTTCTGACTTGGTTACCGAGATGCCCCCCCCCCCCCTCTCCTGCCCTGCCTTCCTCCATCTCGGTAATCAAGTCACGAAGTGCACATTCTTGCTGTGGCAGAATTGTGAACGCTTTCTTTTTATATTTTTTTATATTTATATTTTTTATTTTGCACTTCGATACTGATTAAGGGAAGAAAAATTACCCCTCTTGAATTTTATTCGTTTACCCAAACTGATCTATTGCATTCTCCTCCCCTCTCACCCAACTCGCAATCCCACTTTTCCAATCGAACCGCCGATTAAGTTTTAGGGACGGGAGAAGCTTTCTCGTTTCTGTCACCTCTCTCTATCTGCTCAGTCTCTCTGTCTTTCTTCTGTTTGTGTGTCTCTGTCTGTCTGTCTCTCTGTCCGTCTCTGTCTCTCTCTTTCTCTGTCTCTGTCACTTTGTGCCTCTGTCTCTGTCTGTCTGTTTCTCTGTCTCTCTCTTTCTCTGTCTCTGTCTGTCTGTTTGTCTGTCTGTCTGTCTCTGTTTGTCTGTGTGTGCTGTGTTGCCGATTTATTTCGTAGCACATGCTTCGTCGCTTTTCAATGTTCCAATGAACCCCCAATCAAATCACGTCTCGCTCTTCCTTGCTTCCATTCCCTGGATTAGGTGCTTTTGTCTGCGGTGGCAGTAGCAGCCTGCCATAGACTTTGCCCAAGTCTACAACTTGCGACCTGTCACACTGCAGCTAAACACAGTGGAACCCTCCTGTGGGAACAACAACTTTGTGTGGTGGCATTCTTGACAAAAAGCGATCTCGGTAATTGCTGCTGTACACGTTCCCTGTTTTTTGTTGATGATGATGAGCTGATGCTTAATGTCGTCAGATGTCAGTTGACATATTAGGGACAAGTTGTGACCAATGCCGAAGCACGGTTCAATAATTCTTTACGTCCACGGAAACCAGAAGGCTCGTTAGGACGGACAGCCCAGGACGTCCACCTCGACTCTCACACAGCTCCTGAACTATAAGATTTTTTGTTTGTTGTTTGTTTGTTTGTTTGTTGTTGTTGTTGGGTAATCTCTCTTGTGATAACTCTCGGCGAAGGAGGAAGTAATTTTAATGGGGGAGGCCACGCTGTCTTGAGGGGTGATTTCAGGGTCCTGAGGGCGATTTGAGGGGATGTCCTGAGGGCTATTTGAGAGCGCTTTCGCTGTCTGGTGGGGGTGATTCCACAGCCTTGAGGATGGGTCCGCAGTCTTGAGGTGATTCCACTCTCTTTGGGGGGTTGGGCGGGGGGGGGGGGGGGGTCATGAAGGTGACTCCACTGTCTTGAGGGTGATTCCAATATCTTGAAGGGGCTTCCGCAGTCTTGATGGGGTTTCCTTATCTTGATGGGCTGTCTGACTGTCTTGGAGGAGGGCGCTCATTTGTCTTGAGGGACCGTCTTGCTGGTGATTCCACGGTCTGAGGGGGTCTCTTAAGATGATTTCAGTCTTGAGAACGGCTGCACTGTCTTGCTGGTGATTCCACGGTCTGAGGGGGGCTCTTAATGTGATTTCAGTCTTAAGAACGACTGCACTGTCTTGATGGTGATTCCACGGTCTGAGGGGGTCTCTTAAGGTGATTTCTGCATTGAGAACAGCTACACTGTCTTGATGGTGATTCCACGGTCTGAGGGGGTCTCTTAAGGTGATTTCTGCATTGAGAACGGCTACACTGTCTTGATGGGGGGATTCCACGGTCTGAGGGGGTCTCTTAATGTGATTTCAGTCTTGAGAACGGCTACACTGTCTTGATGGTGATTTCACGATCTGATGGTGTCTCTTCATGTGATTTCAGTCTTGAGAACGGCTACACTGTCTTGATGGTGATTTCACGATCTGATTGTGTCTCTTAATGTGCTTTCAGTCTTGAGAACGGCTACACTGTCTTGATGGTGATTCCACGATCCTGAGGGTGGCTTTTGCGGGTGATTTCAGTCTTGAGAACGATTACACTAGTCTGATGGGCTGCTCTTCGTGATGGTGATTCCACTGTTTTCAGACGGGTTCCTTTGTTTTGATGGGGTCTTGCGGGTAATTCCACTGTCCCGAGGAAGGTTCCATTATGCTAAGAGCTGTCTTGAGGCAGGTTCCACCGTGATACTGTTTCAGACGACATCGTTGT
Organism: Alviniconcha strummeri; assembly: GCA_963584105.1. Classification (NCBI taxonomy): domain Eukaryota; kingdom Metazoa; phylum Mollusca; class Gastropoda; family Provannidae; genus Alviniconcha; species Alviniconcha strummeri. The sequence continues at coordinate 12,161,172 of OY757543.1, forward strand.
AGTGTCAGGCGCTGGTGGAGGTGTTATGCCTGGCGCAGGGCCCGAAGGCAGTCACGGACAGCATATTGATGCAGTGCATAGATGGGGAACTGGTGTAGGAATGAATATTTCAGTAGCTGTGGGGATTTCATCGCCGTGTTGACCATGTGACTTGGACTGAATAAAGTCAGGATGGGGGTCCAAGTTCACGTATCGACTCTGTACCACGTTTATGACAGTCAGTCCGATTTGAAAACGGAAAACGCTCATCGAAAAGCACTCTGTTCCACGACACTCCCTGTCTCTCTTCCATCCGCCCCCCATCTCTCTCTCTCTCTCTCTCTCTCTCTCTCTCTCTCTCTCTCTCTCTCTCTCTCTCTCTCGCTGAAATTCAGACGGTTTATTTGACTTAGCTATTGCTCATATCAACACACACACACAGCTCGGTGCACAAAAATAACATGCACACGTAAGCATGGAAATGCATTCCCGATAACACAGAACCGACTCCACTCGCACTCTGACATTATTGCACCTAGCTTTCTCTTCATCACGCTGGGCGCTAGCCAGTGTGCCGCTAAAGACGAAGCTTGTGGCCCAGCCGCACGTAATCGATCACTTTAATAGCGGTTTTGTCCGGCATCTAGAAGTTCGAATGTTTTCAGCGTGGCCACCTAACCTAAGGGAACGCACGTAAAATACGCTTTGCACTACGGTGTGTTCAAGTGCAGTGCCAGATCAGTGCATATTTATGTTCATTCGTATGGTAAAGCCACAAAATCACACACACGCACGCGCGCGCAGACATACAAACGCACACACGCTCATGCGTACGAATGCATGTACGCCAGAAGCCACAAATGGAACACGTGCACGCACTCGCGCAAACACACACAAACACATAACACACACAACACACGCACGCACGCACGCAGACGCGCGCTCGCACGCACGCACGCAAGTACTCACGCACTTACGTACAGCAGCAGTCAGTCGGTCAGACAATATTAACAAAAGACAGGGCTTTCAACGAGTCTGACAACACATCCATCTGGCTTCCTGCCTTCCACACCAGTGTTGGAAGAATCATACCCGTCCTCCCCCTTACCCCCACCCCCCCGGGTGTGTGTGTGTGCATTCGCTGCACGTTCTGGGGACTGAGTGATGAGTGAGGAGAGGTGTTTTTTTGTTTCTCTCCCTCTGCCTGATGCATTTGCACCTGGGGAATAGTCTCAGCCCGGTCGGTACCTGGGAGATAAGTGCCAGAAACGGTTTTAGAGTTGGAGCAGGAGACCTTTTCGTGGGGAAAGCGGCAGTGGTAGAGTCATCTAGGTTGTTACGAGAGTGAGAGTCGTAGTTTTCCGGTTTACATCCTGGGATGACTGGCGTCAGTCGTAGAAAATGCCTCCCCCCCCACTCACCCACCCACCTACACACACCACACTTTCTTTTTCTCTTCTTTTTATAGTAGCAGAATAATCTGCTAGTAGTCCTGGACTGGTTTCTTGTGTCTGTAGTTCAAACTGCTCATAATATGTAATTATAAAAAAAAAATCATAAACAAATCGTGGATTGGTTTCTTGTCTGTGTTTTTGTTCCTTCTCTCAGTTCTCCCTCCTAGAGCTCTATTTTCAGTCTCAGCAGTTAGCGGTGTTTTTGTCCAAGTTGTATGTGAGAGTTAAATGGAAATTGGGAAGTGGGTAAACCATGGAGAGAGAGAGAGAGAGAGAGAGAGAGAGAGAGAGAGAGAGAGAGAGAGAGAGAGATTCTTCAACAAAGGAAAGATAGAGGGGGGGGGGGGGGGGGGGGAGTAAGTTTCTTTTTTCCTTTTTTTTTCTTTTTTTTTTTCTTTCTGTCTTTTTTGCGTGCAAGCTTGCATTATTAATCTGATATTAAGTCATCCAAAAGGATGAAATTCCCCCCCCCCCCCCCCCCCCCCCCGTTAACATTTTTGTAAAAAAAAAATTTCTCTCTTTTTCTTTCTTCCATTCCGTGCTTGTGGTCTTTAAAGGGACGACTGTCACGCAAGTTAAGACGTTAAAAAAAAAGAAAAAGGAAGCAGGTAGAAGAAGTTGCAGCACCAGTCCATGCTGGTGACGTTTCGTAGAATACAGCTTGGTTGATAGTTTTAGACAGGGTGATCCATTATACGTGCACAGCTTCCGCCAAAAGGATTTATTTTCAACTCAGCTGTAAGAAACTATGCAGGTGTTCCGTCAGACTAGTCTGAGAGCGTGTGAAGGCCAACAAAATTCCTGCTTTTATGGTTTGTTCGAAGGGCCTGCGGATTTGTGGATATAGACTCGTGCATACCATTCTTCGTCTGTACAGAGCGCGCGCACACGCGCACAAACACACTCACAAATAAAACACAGACAGACAGACAGACAGACAGACAGACAGACAGACAGACAGACAGACAGACACACACACACGCACGCACGCACGCACGCACGCACGCACGCACGCACATACACACAGAGTCAGAGAGAGCGGCTCGCGGCAAGCACTCATGCACTTCGCACTGATGCCTGAGCGACTGTGCAACGGACGAATTTGGAACGCCATGTCGCTGGTGCGACGGCTAACTGAGGAAGCGCGACGAGAACTACAGTACTGTCTTCTTCTTCTTTCGTGGTGCTTAACGTCCACAGAAACCATAAGGCTTATTAGGGGGCGGGGAAAGGGGGGGATCGGGTAGAGATGCTGAATAGCTCGTTCAAGCGCCCCGACCCGAAAATAGGGAAGAGACCGTCAGCCACCGCCAGAACAACAATGTTAAGGAAGTGGACCCCGCCAATGTGAAGCGGCAACTTGTGTACTTCGCTGATTGCTGTTTCAACAGCTCTGCGGGAGCTAACAGTCACAAAGACAGTGTCCGAAAAGCAACCGTTGAAACCTGAAGCAAAAGATGGTCCAATTCTCTGTGAGAGCCCAGCTTCATCTCTTTCCAGTTCTGTATGAGAGCCCAGCTCCATCTCTTTCCAGTTCTGTATGAGAGCCCAGCTCCATCTCCTTCCAGTTCTGTATGAGAGAGAGAGCCTAGCTCCACCTCTCTCCAATTCTGTGTGAGAGCTAGCCCAGCTCCACCTCCCTCCAATTCTATATGAGAGCCCAGCTTCATCTCTTTCCAGTTCTGTATGAGATCCCAGCTCCATCTCTTTCCAATTCTGTATGAGAGCCCAGCTCCATCTCTTTCCAGTTCTGTATGAGAGCCCAGCTCCATCTCTTTCCAATTCTGTATGAGAGCCCAGCTCCATCTCTTTCCAATTCTGTATGAGAGCCCAGCTCCATCTCTTTCCAGTTCTGTATGAGAGCCCAGCTCCATCTCTTTCCAGTTCTGTATGAGAGCCCAGCTCCATCTCTTTCCAGTTCTGTATGAGAGCCCAGCTCCATCTCTTTCCAGTTTTGTATGAGAGCCCAGCTCCATCTCTTTCCAATTCTGTATGAGAGCCCAGCTCCATCTCTTTCCAGTTTTGTATGAGAGCCCAGCTTCATCTCCTTCCAGTTCTGTATGAGAGCCCAGTTCCATCTACCTCTAGTTCTGTAGGAGAGCCCAGTTCCACCTCCCTCCAATTATGTATGAGAGCCCAATTCCACCTCCCTCCATTTCTGTGAGAGCCCAACTCCACCTCCCTCCAATTCTGTATGAGAGCCCAGCTCCACCTCTGTCCAATTTTGCATGAGAGCCCAGCTCCACCTCCCTCCAGTTATGTATAAAAGCCCAGCTTCACCTCCCTCGAAGTATGTATAAAAGCCCAGCTTCACCTCCCTCCAATTCGTAGTTCAGGAGCTGTGTGAGAGTCGAGGTGGCCGTCCTGGGCTGTCCGTCCTAACGAGCCTTCTGGTTTCCGTTGACGTAAAGCTATATTGAACCATGCTTCGGCATTGGTCTCAGCTTGTCCCTAATATGTCAATCGACATCCGAGGACATTAAGCAGCACAACCGAACCCTCCAATTCTGTATGAGAGCCCAACTCCACCTCCCTGCTCTTGATCTCTGGACCTGGGCGCTGGGGTGCTGTACGGTCCGAAGCCGCCTCTTGTCTGCTTGTCGTCCCCTGCAATCTCCTTCTCTGTCGTTGCTCGCAGCCCTCGTCTCATTTTTCAAGACGCTTGAAGACGATTTGGCGGCTTCCGAATGTTGCATACACTTTGCCTGATCCCTGTGGGATCTGGCTTTGTTGTTAGTTGTTGTTTTTCTCTCCCTCTGTGATAAAGCGTGCTTGATGGATGGCTTCTGTTCTCGACCGCAGCCCATGAAATCGACTTTCCATCCTCTTTCCGATGCTCAGGTGAATGTAAAAACAGAAATGAGATTTATGTTCCATTAAAACTAAAAACCCAAGTTTCCCCTCCTGTCCTCTCGCTCTCTCTTCCTCCTCCTTCCCTGTCTCTCTCTCGTTCTCTCACTCACTGAGGGAAGGAGAGAAAGAAAAAAAAAAAAAAAAAAAAAAAATACTCGAAGACTTCCACGTTGCCTGCAAGTTAAACACTCTTAAGAGGTCAGTATTATGGTTCCGAAGATGCGTCTTATCGCCACCATGCACGAGCAGCATGTTTATTGAATCTTTTGCATCGGTTCCATAAAACGATCACCGAAGCGTCCAAACTTTGAGGGAATAAGAATGATACATCTGCCGATTCCGACTTTCATCCTCGCATATTTCAGACTAAAAATATGTTGCCGTCTACAAAGACAGAACTCCTTCCTGATTTTTTGAGATGTTGAACCGGTAAACCTTTTACAACCAAACTTGATGGCGTGCAAAGACAGTGGTGCTTTAACTGTTACAGACACTGTTTGTAACCGGCCAAGAGGTGGGGTTGTTTGGCTGGGTGGGGGGTGAGGATGGGGGTATCTTGCTGCACAAGGCGACAAAACGTAGTTTTAGCTCTTGTTCCGTTCGTTTGCTTTTTGACTGACGGAATCGTATTTAAGCGCTTGTTCCACTTGTTCTCTTCCATAAAACAAAATGCAAACACATAAGAGGTTATAAAGAAGGCTGTTTATTACGACAAAACTACAACATGCGAATATTCAGGGTAGTCCCGCCTTTTTTTCTTCTTCTTTTTTTCAAGCTACAGAACAACACTTGAACAACATTCAAAGGATGAAAAATTAGATGTAGGGTCCTTATCTGCTTTTGGCTGACCTGTTTTGTTACGTTGGTTTGTCCCATTCGTTTGCTTGTGTCTGACAAAATTGTATTTTAACTCTTCTTCCGCTTGTTCGCTTCCATGACTTCTTCTTTCATGGTGCTTTACGTTCACAGAAACCGTAAGGCTTATTAGGGACGGGCGAATGAGGGGCGAAGAGGGAGAAACAAAACGGGAGTTTTAGCTCAAAGTTGCGCTCGTTTGCTTTTGTCAGACAGTTTTGTATTTTAGCTCTCCATCCATTTGTTCGCTTCTATCACTTCTTTAGCCTGGTATCTATAACTTAGACGGAATGGTCGACGATACCAGCATGTCCTAGCCTTATGTGCACTTTTAACAGGGGGTAATATTGAAAAATCTTCGAAAATTTGTGTCTGGTGTTTGTGTATGTATGTTTTATGTTTGCGAAGTGATCGGTTTTATAGATTGACTTGACAGACGGTTGATATATATATATGAGAAGAGTTTAGAAATGTGTATTTGCTTATGACCTGAGTTTGACTGTCCTGAGGTGACCCTGTATGGTTGACAGGACATTAAAATCCAGTTACTACTGCTACTGCCACTACTACTCGCTTCTGTGAAACAAAATGGAGTTTTAACTCTGTGTGCTTTTGTGATGTGATGTTGTTCTGACGTGCGTTGTGCTGGGTTTGCTTGCAGTCCCAGGGCCGGTTCGAGATCATGCAGACCCTGGAGCGGGTGGTGGCGGGGCTGGGGTCGGCGGGTGCTAGCACCCACAAGGACGTCTACAAGGCGGCCCGCCAGGCCCTCACTGACCGCGCGATGGCCGTGCGACTCGCCGCCGCTAGGGTAGGTGTCCCTCGTTGTTGTCGTGTTTGGGGAGGGCGTATGTCTGTGTGTGTGTGTGTGAAGGTCATTCCGCTTGTCATATTTGTTAGTTCGTCAAAAGTGAGTGTGTGTGTGTGTGTGTGTGTGTGTGTGTGTGTGTGTGTGTGTGTGTGTGTGTGTGTGTGTGAGATATGCACTTATTATTGCTCTATATAATCATATAATCAGGGTAAAGACAAACACAGAGAATCTGTTCGTGAAACAGGGACTCTCATGAAAGTGTTTTTTTTCCCCTTCGTTTATTTGTTCTCTCTCTCTCTCTCTCTCTCTCTCTCTCTCTCTCTCTCTCTCTCTCTCTCTCTCATCTCTCTCTCTCTCTCTCTCTCTCTCTCTTTTTATCCTTGTGTAATAAAGTATCATCTTCTCTCTCTCTCTCTTCTACCCCAACCTCGTGTTGCCCCAGTTAGGCTGAAATTGGGCGAGCAACCTTCGGCATATATATATACACACACACACAGACAGATGCATGCGTGCGAGTGTGTGTGTGTGTGTGTGTGTGTGTGTGTGTGTGTGTGTGTGTGTGTGTGTGTGTGTGTGTGTGTGTGTGTGCACCCACCGCTTTGTGCTGTGCAATACCACTGTCCAGTCGCTGCTTAGGATCGTTTGGCATGCGGCTTTGAGTTGTGATATCCCCATGTTGTCGCTCCAGAGAACTGCTTGGCATATGTATGCTTTGTCTTTTGACACTCTTGTCTCGTAGACTGAACCCGCGAACTGCTTGGCGTGTCTCTCTGTGCTGTGTGATACCCCTGTCTCGTCGCACTTGAAAACAGCGAAGCAATTCGCTGTGTGCTGCTACAATCGCCGTCGTCCAACAGCTGCTGTGGTTTAGCGGGGCATCCCTGTCATACAGCTACTGGGGTTTAGCGTGGCATCCCTGTCATACAGCTACTAGGGTTTAGCGTGGCATCCCTGTCATACAGCTGCTGGGGTTTAGCGTGGCATCCCTGTCATACAGCTACTAGGGTTTAGCGTGGCATTCCTGTCATACAGCTACTGGGGTCGGTTTAGCGTGGCATCACTGTCGTACAGCTACTGGGGTTTAGCGTGGCATCCCTGTCGTACAGCTACTGGGGTTTAGCGTGGCATCCCTGTCGTACAGCTACTGGGGTTTAGCGTGGCATCACTGTCATACAGCTGCTGGGGTTTAGCGTGGCGTCACTGTAATACAGCTACTGGGGTTTAGCGTGGCATCCCTGTCATACAGCTACTGGGGTTTTACTGTGGCATCCCTGTCATACAGCTACTGGGGTTTAGCGTGGCATCACTGTCGTACAGCTACTGGGGTTTAGCGTGGCATCCCTGTCATACAGCTACTAGGGTTTAGCGTGGCATCCCTGTCATACAGCTACTGGGGTTTTACTGTGGCATCACTGTCATACAGCTACTGGGGTTTAGCGTGGCATCACTGTCGTACAGCTACTGGGGTTTAGCGTGGCATCCCTGTCATACAGCTACTGGGGTTTAGCGTGGCATCACTGTCGTACAGCTACTGGGGTTTAGCGTGGCATCCCTGTCATACAGCTACTGGGGTTTAGCGTGGCATCACTGTCGTACAGCTGTTGGGGTTTAGCGTGGCATCCCTGTCATACAGCTACTGGGGTTTAGCGTGGCGTCACTGTCATACAGCGGTTGGGGTTTAGCGTGGCATCCCTGTCATACAGCTACTGGGGTTTAGCGTGGCGTCACTGTCATACAGCTACTGGGGTTTAGCGTGGCGTCACTGTCATACAGCTACTGGGGTTTAGCGTGGCATCATTGTCATTCGTTCTGCGAGGTGAATAGCATGCTGGTTGGTTAAACTGTTGTTGTTTTTTACGGCAGAATTGTCTCCGAAGAGTTACTGGCGGGGACCGAGAGCCCAGGAGGTAGGGGGAGAGGGAGACGGTAACTAACGCTAAATAAACTGTCACCCACCAGAATGATACCCGCAGTAAGATGGGCAGCGACGAGAGCCATATATTAATTGTGAGGACCAAGTAAGTCACAAGGTAGTGGTCACAGACCGCAACTTTTCAAGAGAAAGGAGAGCCGAAGCTGATTCGAACCGAGGTCCCTCAGTCTGCTTACCTGCCTAACGCTTTACCGCTAGGCCAAACCGGCGGCGGGGGTGTAGCGGCCCACTTGGTTTGAGCCATGGACCTACGTATACATAGGTCGGGTCTGGCGCACTGCTGACACAGTGTGGCAAGAGATGTTTCTGCCCGAGTCAACTCCACTTTCAGTTCAGATTCTTTCATTGTGTTTACCTATCTCCCCCCTCCTCCTCCCCCCAAGAGCAATCGCGTGCAGTAAATAACACGTGTACACACGTTAAGAATCACAAACATGCTAGGGCAAATGCATTCCTGCATACTCAGTTGGTCAGTGTGCAGGCATGCATCGGTACACTGCGAGTAATGTACTGCGTGTGCTTACTTCAAGTATGGTCCCCGCGCACCCCCCCCCCCCCACACACACACACACTTAGGCTGTAAGAATGTCTCTCTCAGACGCCCCCCCCCCCCCCCCCGCCCCTACTCCCGTTCGCCAACTAAGCCATCGCTTTAAGCCCGTTCTTAATTAGGCGAATGTTTCTTCGTGAACCTGGTTGGAAGTATTTGGCGAAGCTAGTTGGTTCTTAATTGGGCGAACTTTTCTTCGCGAACCTAGTTGGAAGTATTCGTCGAAGCTATATTCGGGGTCCAAAAGCTTCACTCAACATATTCTGGGAAAATTCTCCCTATTGGACGATCATTGCTCTGATTGGCTGAGAGCAGAGCTCTCCTGTGGATGAAGAAAAACAAAAATAGAAATGGATGACGGTATCGCTAGATTCTGCACTCGCTTCGGAGGGAATTTGTTTATTTGTTGGACTTGTGGGAGGCGCAGCCCGTTCTTCGGAGACCCAGAATGAGATAGTAGTTAGTTGAATTACCCTGTGAGGGATGATCAAAGTATATTGACTTGATTTTAGCCTACATTTTCGATCATGCTGTCTGCTGCGCGTCTGCCGCAAGTTCGGGCCGAAGCTTGCATTTCATTACAAGCCAGTTGAGAATGAAGTAAAGTTTGGACTGTCCGAACCATATCCGGCGAACTAAAAAGTTCAGTTAAGAAACGTATCATAGCTGGTCGAAGTGTCCGAAGTATGTTCGGCGAACAAACATTCGCCAGTTAAGAACGGGGCTTTAGCCTTTCTTTTCCTTGTTTCTTCTGCCTTGGACCCCAGCTGTGTTATCATAATCACACAAAAATCCCGCGTTTCACGTGCACACCTTAATCATTATCCTCGCTCCCTCCGCGGCTTTCATGCCGTGCCGAAGCCTGCGGAGACGCGTCTTTTATCTTGTCTTTTGACGCGGTGCCAGTGCTGTTAACTCATCGACCGTGGCTCGGCCGCCGCCGTCCTGCGCATGCAGGCACAAGGATGCTCGCTGTTACGTAATAGACGCGGCGGTGAGGGCGGAGCGGTAAACAAAGAGTGTCCCAGGAGGGGGCCCACGCTGTGTTGACGTGTTTGTGGGCAAGAAAAGGTTTGCCGCTGCGTTTGGGTCGCTTCTTGCCTCTGTACCCGTGCCAGGGTGGAAACGAGGGGGTGGGGTGGGGAGTTAACACTGCTGTGGCCACTAGGGAAAGCACACTCCGAGCGTCGCTTTCCGGCACCTTCCTCCGAAAGGATGTCGTAAACCAGGGCTTGGAGTTTGTAGGGAAAGTTGAAAACTTTTAAGTGTGTTTTGCCTGCACAGCGCTGCTTCTTGAATTAAACAATTGTGCAATTTTCTTCTCTCCCCACGTAAGAGAAACAGGGGGATGGGGTGGGGGAATGGGTGGTGGTGGTGGTGGTGGGGGTTAGAAGAGAGAGTCAACCATATGTAGGCTTTGTCGGAGCAAAGGAGTGGGGATCAGTGGGGAGAGAGTTAAATCTGGTCGGTGTTCCCTGCCGATGGAATGGCCACCCGTGTTTGTACAAGGTGCCAAGCGCCCGCTTCAAACGCACTCTCATGCCCCCCCCCCCCCCCCACCTTGCTCTCTCTCCCCCCTCCCCCCCCACCTTGCTCCCCCCACCCCCCACACACACACACCCGACCCCGTCCCACCATATCCCCCCCCCCCCCCCCCCCCCGGCAGCTCTGCCCTCCACACAAACTGACTGGACTCGTGTCAAGTTGAAAGCTTTCACTCAGTGGGTAGTTTCTATAAAATGAATTGCCGAGGTGGTGACTGTCACTCGCTGGAGACCTGGCCTTTTCCTCCCACATTGCCGCCGTGGAGGTCCCGTCTCCGACTCTTTTACTCGGCCGAATAGTCCGCATGGTCAGAGAGTGGACTGTCCGCTCTGTGTCGTGATCTGTGTAATTATATATTCATGGTAGCGGTCTGTCCGCTCTGTGTCGTGATCTGTATAATTATATATTCATGGTAGCGGTCTGTCCGCTCTGTGTCGTGATCTGTATAATTATATATTCATGGTAGCGGTCTGTCCGCTCTGTTGCATGAGCTGCATAATTATACGATATTCATGTTAGTCGGTGGCACCGCACATCGAGCGGAAAGAAAGGTTCTGTAGGCTCAGTGTACCGCATCACGTTCGTCTTCGTCCAGCATCTCAGTTTTACGCAGACTCGGCAGTTGCTATTCCGTTACTGGCTAGAGCTTTTGGAGGTTTGAAATGTAAGGAAGTTAGTCGTCTCAAAGTGTCGTTAGTTTCGTCTGTTCGAGTCAGTTGATCCCACGAGAATTCGTTTGGTTACCACCGTCATCTTCATTTTTGAACCACAGCACGGTAATGTACGCTATGGTACATTCTCACCCCCAGACTACTACTGCTCAGTCAGTGAATGGTACCTTAGACTGAGACCCCTACTCCCCCCACACACACACCTTCCACTTTGGCTGTAGAATGTCTGACCAAACCCCAAACCCCTATTCCCGTTTACCAACTAAGTTAGCGCTTAGCCGTTCTTTTCCATCATTCTTTGCCTTGAAACCCCCCCCCCCCCCCCCCCCACCCACACACTCACACACACACCGACCCCCATCTCTCTCCCTCTCTCCCTCATGTTTCATCACGATCATCATAGCTGCATGATGGCATGCTGGCTGGGATAATGGCTGCTTTCCGTACAATGCCTCGGGGCTGTCGGCCCCGTGTTTGACTCAGTGCTGGCCTTCGCCCCCCCCCCCCCCCCCCCAATCCCCGCCCCGTCACTGAGACTCCGCCACTGACACGGCTGTTTTCTCTCCACAAACCGATGATCGCATAAAAAAGGGCGCCGCTGCCTTCCGCCCTCAATTAGCGCGGGCAGTTGCGTGGATTGACGTGCAGTGCTGCGGTGGTGCCGGTAAAAGTCCAGTGGAACGACCTTGGGTGTCGTCGAGGCGGCCGGATGTGGGGCGGAGGGGATTGGGGGTGGGGGGGTGGAGTGGGGGTGGGGGGGCAAAGGTCAAAGACCGGTCCCCCCACCGGGGTGCTGGAATGGCGCGGCTAGTGCCAGGACTATGTTGTGTGGGTTTTTTTTTGTATTTTTTTGTATGTGGTTTGTTTGTTGATCACTGTTATGTAGCGCTGTTCTCTGAGTCTCGAGCAGTCTGACTGCGCTTTTGTCGTATGTGACTCTGAATGAGTGACTGTAACCTCTTATAGCGCGTTTTGAATATCCACCGAAGTGTGTACTTACAAGCGCTGTTTTGTTGTCACATGGCTAGTGCCACGTGAAACTGCTGTCGTCTCGGCGCACGTTCTGTGTACACCATACAACCATGCATCAGTTTACAGTGTCACCACTTCATTCAGTGCCACATACGTAGCGTGTTGACGAGTTTGTTGCAAAGTCTATGGCCGCGATGTTAGGAACGAACAGAGTTGTTTCAGTCACATGGGAAAATATGGTTCACTGTTCATGACACACTCCAGTTTGCGTCTGAAGAAGATTGGGCAAAATGGATTAGAGGGAACCAGGAAGACAAAAATCAGAAAGCAGAATTCCGGGGCCGCAGTAAGCGAAACATGCAAAGTTGTAATAACCGTCTGTCAAAAGCAGGAAGCGGGGAAAATGCTCTCAAGTTCAGACACGGAAGTTTTGTGAAATTCAGAAACGCCGGGGAAAAAAAAAAAAAAAAAGGAGAGAAAACTAGACACGACCCAGTTTTCCACTGCACGCTATCACCGTGAAGAGGGGCCGAAATGACGACGGCATTGTTAGCATTGCGTCGGCACCGTTGGCGTCGTCTGGAATCAATAGCCGGTTGTGTCGTTCCGATTCTAGCCGGCAACTGGAGATATTAACCCAGCTCCACTGCCATCCCCTGCGGATGAAGAACGGCACCTGACGGGCAGGAAAAGTACACCGTCTCACTGCCAGACGTTACCATTTCCTTGCAGGATATGACGTCATCCAGACTGTTAACACTGGCATGTATAGCTACGGCTGCGCACAGAATCGTGTGTAACGAGGCCGAACAAAGAACGATTGTGCCTTCTGTGGGGTGTCGAGTTGTAGGGAGAAAAAGAATCTCTCTCTCTCTCTCTCTCTCTCTCTCTCTCTCTCTCTCTCTCTCTCTCTCTCTCTCTCTCTCTCTCTCTCTCTCCTCCCTCCTGCCCAGGTCCTGCTTTTGCATTACGACTCCTGCTTGATTTGGCTAAGCTGACAGTTATTGCTCTTCTTATCTGTTCCATTAACCAAGGATTGCTATCTTATTGGCGGTGGTTTTTTTGATAGTATTTATTTCCTGCGTTCTGGATCCAGTGACTCATACTATTTAGAAC
>OY757543.1:12174110-12176610 GCA_963584105.1 Alviniconcha strummeri
TGAAATTATCCGTGCATTTGACAGGATTTTAAAATCCAGTTACTGACAACAGTTTTCTCTGTGCTTAGGTATCAATAACAGAGTTCATAATGATAATGGCCAAGGAATGGACACCTAGATGTGTTATAGCAGTGCCTCTTTCTTTTCATCTTTTTGAATGGAAAGTCGCCTGCTGATTAGGGGTGTGTGTGTGTGTGTGTGTGTGTGTGTGTGTGTGTGTGTGTGTGTGTGTGTGTGTGTGTGTGTGTATGTGTGTGTGCGTGTGTGTGTGTGTGTGTGTGTGTGTGTGGTGTGTGTGTGTGCGTGTGTGTGTGTGTGTGTGTGTGTGTGTGTGTGTGTGTGTGTGTGTGTGTGTGTGGTTGTTGTTCTTGTTGTTTATTTTGCTTGACCCATACTGTGGTTCATCAGGATGTGACCTTGTGTTTGACATGGCACCTAATTCCTGCACTGATGCACTGAGCATGCAGTGCCATGCTGAGTGACAGAAGTGACCAGTTTTGGAAGTAGTCACTGACTGTCACAGGTGGCTGAAAAGGTAGACTTTTATCTCCAGCAACTTGTCCAATTAGCAGCACATCAATGACCCACACCTGTTTGCTGTCACTATGCCATGGCTTCTCTCTCTCACTCTCTCACTTTCTGTTCTTGTTGAGTTACGCTGTACTAATGAGACTCCTTTTTCTGCTCACCAGTCCTACGTGGAGTTGATCAAGTGCATGGGCGGTCTGTGGCTGGAACGAAACATCTCTGTCTTCCTCAACCATGTCCTTGACCTTGTTGCTAACCCCCGGGCCACCAGCACCCATGTGGACGCAGTGTATGCCCGCAAATGTATCCTCTTCATCATGCGCTCCGTCATCGGGGGCATGCTGGGGGAAAAGGCCCAGATTTCTGCCGCCAAGGAGATCTGTCACATCATCATCAAACAGATGAATACTGTTGGTGAGTCAGCGGAAATTGGTGGTGCCTTTCTATTTTGATTTTGTTGTTGTGCTGGTGAGCAAAGCTGTTTATGTTACTGCTTCAGTCATTGTATTCATGGTGAAAGGAAACATCAGCATGTGTAAACTGTTTTAACTTACACTTGGACTCCCACAGACATTTCACTTTTGACTATATTACTCATACTGCTTCAGTAATTGTATTAAAGATGAAGGGAAACATCAGGTTATGTGAACAAACACAGATTTCAAATGTATTATTGCGCTCCCACAGACATTTGACAGTGAAAGTCCAACAAACATTTAGCTGTTACATAAAAAGAAAATAAAGATTAAAAAAAGACAGGCAAGGCAGCATGTACTGGTGCATGAAAACCCCTTGAGCTTTTAATGGTTCATTTTTTCTCTGCAGCCGAGGTGACAGTGGAGGCAACGGAAGGTAAAAAGCAGACAGCTGACCCATTAGCCAGTCAAAAACACACACACACACACAAAAAAACAACAACAACAGGAAAGGCAGCATGTACTGGTGCATGAGAATCCCACAAGCTTTTAATGGTTAACTCTTTTTCTCTGCAGGCGAGGTGACAGTGGAGGCAGCGGAGGGTAAAAACCAGACAGCTGACCCATTAACCAGTCAAAAACAAAAAAAAAAGACAGGAAAGGCAGCATGTACTGGTGCATGAAAACCCCATGAGCTTTTAATGGTTAACTCTTTTCTCTGCAGGCGAGGCGACAGTGGAGGCAGCGGAGGGTAAAAACCAGACAGCCGACCTGACAGCCAGTCAGCACGTCCTGGTGTGCGCACTTCATGAACTTGGCAGTCTGGTGCTGAGGCTTGGCACCTCCGCCAGTCCTCTGGTGCAGGAACCTGCCACAGGTAAGGTCTTCTTCTTCTTTATTCACTGTCTTTTGCAATGTTGTAATAGTGTGCTGCAGCTGAAAGTGACTGGCTGTGTCAAAGCAGCCATCAGATTGAACTGATGGAGAATGACCACAGGGCCCTCAAAGCCAGGTCGCATCAGTACAATTGCTTTAAATAGGTAACCTGTATAGAAGTGAGCAAGATTTTATTCTTTACAAAAACAAAACTCCTACCTTTTAAAGCTACGGCAAGATGTTAGAAAAACAAAAGAAATCTCCCACCTTTTAGAGCTATTGGCGAGATGAAAGAAAATGTGGCCTTGGATGGGAGTATAGTGGAAAATCACTCCAGTGAATATCTGACACTTTTTAAAGATCTCAAAAATAAAGTTTGTCATTCATTAGTGGTTCTGCACTAATAACATATAGTGAAAGAACTCTTATATTTCAATATTTACTGCCCTAGAGTATGATGTCCACAGGGAGGAAACTGTCCTTTCTTTGAGTTCTTGACTGTCACTCCTACTTTTCTCTTTGCAGGTATCATAGAACCCGTGGTGTCCGTTCTCATCCATCCCAGTCACGCGGCACGACTCTCAGCCTCCTGGTGTCTGGGCAGCATTGCTGTGGCTCTGCCCTCGCAGTTAACTCCCTTGCTGGATCGCTGCGTGGAGCGTATGGAGAAGCTGAAGTCT
>OY757543.1:12179110-12229446 GCA_963584105.1 Alviniconcha strummeri
TGATCCACCCGTGAGACCCCACCCCTCTTTCTCAGAGCACTGTTTCTGAAACCTTGCCTCTCACATTTACATGGAAATGAAACCCTCACCAAGGGTCATTGTGGTTTGATATTTAGGGTGGCTTTAAAAAAGAGGTTGTACTGTATAATATGCATTGTTCAGATGTCTTCTTGCATGACCTTAGATATCATGTCATGCTTCATTTGAAAATGAGAGGAAGAGGTACTTCTTCAAAATCAAATCTAGTTTAAGTTATAGTAAGGACAGTAACTGCCACGCTGTGTTCCCCGAAGACTGGCGCACAGATGTGCATGCATGTTTGTTCCCCAAAGTGACCATGCATTAATAAAGCATGACAAAAATACTCAACCTGATTCACATTACATAGCATGCTGATGGAAATTAGAGTCCTGAATTCAGGAATATAGCAGACAGACAATCACTCACACAAAGATGAAAAGACTTATGTCGCCTCAGTGTTATTCAGACTAGTTTTTCCATATTCACACAGCCAATCGTTGTTACCCCATTTGTGACCACATGTTGTAGTCCTTACCTATGTGTGCCTTGTGTGCAGCTATGTACAGCTTCAGCATTACTCAGACCGGCCTTTCTGTATTTACAGCCAAACGTTGAACAATACACTGTTTGTGAACACACGTTGTAGTCCATACCTATGTTTGCCTTGTGTGCAGCCATGTACAGCTTCCTGCTGCACTGTCGCGACCTGGTGACGGAGGATGTGATACGACGAATGTTGGCCCCGCTGGAGTGTGCTCTGCTCATGATGGGACAGTGAGTGTTGGCTGTCCATTGCCGCATGAATATTAATTGGGGTGTTGGATGGTGCCGTGAGGTGCCCTGTTCAAGATGGGATAGTTTGGGGTGTTGGATGGTGCCATGAGGTGTTCTGTCCAAGATGGGATAGTGAATTGTTCATCTGTATTTGACTAAAACATGGTATTGCTGGTGAATAGAGTAGTTATATATAACACGACTGCTTATTATTGCTCTCTGTTGTTGCCGAACATGTGGAAATTTATATAGTAAACTGGCTCATTCCCTTGGCACTCCTGGGATTTAACCAACCATCTTCTTCTGTGTTCCCCATACCTTTGTGTAACCACAGTCAACTTGAAAGGTGGGGAAGGGGGTATGTGAAGTGAAGGCATGGTGGGGAGTGGGGGGGGGGGGGGGGATTTTAAAGGACTGGAAACTGGGTAGCTTATGGGAGAATAGGGCCTTGAAAAGAATGCCATGTTGCAATGTTTTGATGTTTTACATTTTGTACAATACTGATGTTATAACTTCTGTTGTTAAATTGATTGTTCCCAGTCCTGTGGGTAAGTTAGTTTAACTTATTAATAAAAAGTCCCCCCCCCCCCCCCCCCAAAAAAAAAAAAATTAAAAAAAAAATCAACACACAGGGGAGTTGTGTGTTGATTCTGCCGAAGCGCTCCGGGCCTTGTTCTGTTTCGGATTTGTTAAAAATGTATAGATTCTTTCTTTCTTCTTCTTCTTTTTCTTTTCTTTTCCATTTTCTTGTTTGTGTGTGTCACCTTGTTGTGAATGGATAGAAAATAAAACATTGATTGACTGATGTTTCACACTTCCTTCAGATGTTGATTTTGCTGACTTGTCACAGTGACTAAGTTACTAGTAACCTGTACAATTAGCAGCATGAACAGTGAAGCGGAGTCTGCCTTGAATGTCATATCAGCTGAATGAATGGCTGGTGCATGAATTTCATGTCTTACACTTACAGTAAAAACAACCAGAACAAAAACAAAAAAGTCCAAACACCTGTGTTTTACTTGACTGCTGTTGGTGTTTATGGCTGTTTGGTTTGTGCTGTGTGATGAATTTCATAAGTGTTACTGTAAAAAACAAAAAACAAAACAACGCAAAAAACAACAACACCCAAACACCTGTGTTTCATTGACTTCTGTAAGTTTTTACGGCTGTTTGGTTTGTGCTGTGTGATGCTGATGCTGATGTTCCGTGTTGCCGGCCTCTGCTGCATGTTCACGGGTGTTTCAGTTTACCCAATGTCATCAAGATGTACGGGGCTCACCTCAAGGCCAGCTCTGCCATGATCCGACTGAGGCTGTACGACGTTCTGTCCCTTCTTCCCCCACAGTCCTTTGAGGGTGAGTGTCGCTCACTTGGCTTCCTGCACAGTCAGAACATTCTGGGTGTGAGGTGTTGTGGGGGATGGGGGGTGGGGTGGTGGATGGAGGGGGGAGTGGATGTCATATTTGTAACTGATCACTTTTACTTGTTGTGGTGATTAAATAAGTTTTTTTTTGTTTTAAGCTTAGAATTTTGCCATTAGGTCCGTGTGATTTCCGTGTGATTTTAGACGAATAGAATTTTGAAAGAAAAAGAATTAAAGGTTTAATTTCACGTTCTGGGGTGTGTGTGGTTTAAAGAAAAACAAACAAGAAAGAATCTTTGAGGACAACTGTCAGTGCCTTCACGCGTTCATCAGTTATTTTTAAAGTAATGTTTCCAGGAATAGCTGTCCCATGTGAGGCATGTTGGTGGACTTGTTTAACACCAAGGAATCTCTGCAGAGGTACTGGTGGGGGACCAATATCTGTACTGTACATAACACCACTCTGTCATCATCAAAATGATTTTGCATTTAGATGGGCAGTGGTGTGAACCGTTGTAAAGTATCACAGAATAATTATGAGGGGCAGAAAGTCACAAGAGAGCTGAAGTTGACTTGAAACTAAGTTTATCTGCTCAACAGCGAGGCACCTTACTGCAAGGTGAAACCATCTCACGTTGTCAGGCACGTGGCCTTTGATTATTTATATAAGTGTCTTTTTCAAAGTTCTGGTTTCTGTTTGGCATTAGCTTTATTGTATGGACCGGTGTTAAGAGGTATGTACCATTAGATGTATGGACTGGTGTTGACAGGTATGTAACATTAGCTGTATTGTATGGACCGGTGTTGACAGGTATGTACCATGAGCTGTATTGTATGGACCGGTGTTGACAGGTATGTACCATTAGCTGTATTGTATGGACTGGAGTTGACAGGTATGTAACATTAGCTGTATTGTATGGACTGGTGTTGACAGCTGTGTACCATTAGCTGTATTATATGGACCGGTGTTGACAGGTGTGGACCATTAGCTGTATTGTATGGACTGGTGTTGACAGTGTGTACCATTAGCTGTATTGTATGGACCAGTGTTGACAGGCATGTACCATTGGCTGTATTGTATGGACCGGTGTTGACAGGTGTGGACCATTAGCTGTATTGTATGGACTGGTGTTGACAGGTATGTACCCCAACCTGCTGCGAGAGCTGGTGGCTGAATTCACACTGACAGACAACCCGGCCAACACCACCACCTCACAACTGCGCTCCATGTGTCATGTGGACGACAGCGTCATCCTCGGCTCCTGGCTTCAAGAGACTGACCACAAGGCCATCGAAGACCAGGTAAAAATACAACCTCACCGCTACCTATGATAGGTTGTGACTGCATTTCACCACAGAGCTGTTGAAGTCTAGATACACATCTGGCTGGTTAGTAACAGTGATAAGTGTGACTAAGGCCGCTCAAGACTAGTTAAACACTTTGTCTGGTTGGATTAAGACTGGTTAAACACTTTGTTTTGTGGGATTAAGACTGGTTAAACACTTTAAACACTTTGTCTGGTGAAATTAAGACTGGTTAAACACTTGGTTTTGTGGGATTAAGACTGGCTAAACACTTTATCTCTTGAGGCTGATGTGGATGTATTGTGACATTCAGGCCATTTGAAACCATCCTCTCAAAACATGTCAAGTTTTTTCTTTTCTTTCTTATACCTTTTTATTTGGCATCCAAGTTTTTGATTTGCACTTTTAACTGTTTGCTTTGCACCTAGTAAAAGGAAGCTGTTCTGAAAATGTGCACTGTTTTTGCACTGTCCTAGTTAACAACGACAACATCAACAAAAAAAGCGTTTCTTTGAATCTTTCTGTGTGTTTTGATCATGTAAACCAGGTGAAAATGAACCAGGCCACTGCTTTGTGATAGGTGTAATTTGATGCAGAGTGACCACAGTCAATATGTAGGGCACTGGAAATATAGAAATGCCACTCTGGTGAGTTGTTGGGGTAAACCTTTCACAGAGCTTGCTGTGGCACTTGTGGCTTAGTGTAATTTGATGCATACAGTGACCACAGTTAATATGTAGGACACTGGAGATGTAGAAATGCCACTCTGATGAGTCGTTGGGGTAAACTGTTCACAGCTACTGTGGCACTTGTGGCTTCAGCGGTACCTTTCTTTGCCATGTAACTGTTTTGGTCCTGCGGTTGGGGACTGTGTATGCAGAAATTAGGCTCCCACTTACTGAGAGCTTGACGTGTCAAAGGTTCCCCTTGCCCGAAACAGGGTGGAATATAGCCTAGTAAGCTTTATCTGCTACCGGTAGCACCAGGAGCTCCGCCTTTCTAATTGCTGCTTGTCCAGCTCATCATTCAGCTTCGTTTTCCTCCCATTCCTCTGCAGAAGGTAAACTGACATGTCCCCAGGACAGTTAATCACACTTTGACTTGGGGTTTGGTCAGTCTTGTTTTGCTTTATGACTGTCGCTGTTGACTGACATATGGTTGCTTTGGTCAGGTTTTTGTCAGGAAAAGAGAGCCTTTTTATATCTTTTTCTAGAGCTGTGCACAGTTTTACATTGCACTTTATTTCCTTGTTGGGAGCTTTGCTTTACATGTGTTATGTAATATAATTTTTACGTACCACTCCTGAATTAAAGTGTGTACTGTTAGAAACTGCTAAACTTTGAGGGTAGATGAAGTATCAGATAACCCTTAATTCCAGAGTAGGTTTGACTGTTCTGCATTGCCAGTTTGGAATCTTCATTATTTTTATGTTTGATTTCGTCCCTCATTTTTCAACCCTCGTAGAAAAGAGAATGCTGTGCTGTATCATTCTGTAAAAAGAAAAATGTATTCCTTCAGTGTCTACTTTTTGTTGTTCAGTTCTGGAGTAGTCATATAAAGTACTACAAACGTACACTTTCCTTTTTCTCTATTTTTAGTGCTCTGTCATGATGTTTTTGTTGCTGCATACGATCCCTTTGGTCCTGTTCAAACATTTAATTTTCACCTGACAGTATTTTGTCGTCATCTCAGTTATTTAATTTGTTTCTGCCTATTTTATAATTTGCTTCCTGTGTTCTTTGAAGAGGCTGTTTACAGGTTGACAATAACATGTTTGCTTTGATTTGAGCAGATCAGTTCAGTCTCATTTCTTAGTCTGATTGTAGTTGTGACTTTCTGAAACCAGAAATGAAGAAGAAACTTAATTTTGTAAAGTGAATAAAACAACAACAAAAACATGTTGAGTTGTATGTTTTTCATGTTTTAAGGAAGTTGACGGGTTTTCTCAAGGCTGTTCTCATGTTCTTTTGTGTTTAGCTTGAACCTAATCGTAGAGTGGATAAGGAATATGTAAGTATAATAATGTCTTACCACAGAAAGTAACTGGATGTGATATGAACATTGTGGCTTCTTCTATGACTTGGCCTTTGCCTGAACTCTTTTTATGTTTGTGCCCTTTAAAAAAACAAAAACAACAACAACAGCAAAAACAACTTTAACCCCCTGAGTCGTAGTAGACTGTCAAACGTTACAGTATGGAAAAACTTGTGACAGACAGTCAGCAGCATTGAGCACTCCGGGGGTTAAATGACATCTTCAGAATAACTTTCTCCTAATTTCTGCATGGGTTTTTTAAATTGGCCCTTCCTGTTTTTCAGCGATTGATTTTTGAAACTTTGCATTAATTTGCATCATTTTAGTTTTGACAGAAAATTCCTGTGTGCTAACCTGATTTTTGCTGGTTCTTAGTTTGTTCTTTCTGCTCAGGGAGGGGAGGGGGGGGATACATCTGTCCTGTAGAGAAAAAAAAAGTCAACAAAGAAGAGGGAGAAAAAAGAAGAAAAGACTGGTCAACAGCAGCATTGATTTCATAGTGTACCTGGCAATAGAGCTTAGACCAATAGTCTCACATTGTAGACTTGGAGATGAGACTGATCTCTAACTGGAAGCATGCTTGGTTTGATTCTCAGTGAGATGTACATGTGTGTGTATACCAATGTATGCACAGTGTCCTGCATGTCCATCTGTTTGGTTCACTTTTTTCTTCCCCCCCCCCCCCCCCCCCCGCCCCCCCCAACTGTCTGGTGCACTGGTGATCATAGCTTTGTATGTTGGAAAAACAGGAGGTCATAGTTTTGTATGTTGGAAAAACAGGAGACCATAGCTTTGTATGTTGGAAAAACTGGTGCACAGGAATTGATAGCTTTGTATGTTGGAAAAAACTGGTGCACAGGAGATCATATCATTGTGTGTTTGAAAAACAGGAGATTATAGCTTTGTATGTTTGAAAAACCTGAACGAAGGAGATCATAGCTTAATTGTACATTTGAAAAACTGGTGCACAGGAGATCATAGCTTTGTATGTTTTAAAAACTAGTGCTCAGGAGATCATAGCTGTGTGTGTTGGAAAAACTGGTGCACAAGAGATCATGGCTTTGTATGTTGGAAAACAAGAGATTGTAGCTTTGTATGTTTAAAACATTTGTGCGCAGGAGATCATAGCTTGTACATTTGAAAAACTGGTGCACAGGAGATCATAGCTTTGTATGATCATAGCTTTGTATGTTGGAAAAACAGGAGATTGTAGCTTTGTATGTTTGAAAAGCTGGTGCACAGGAGATCATAGCTTTGTATGATCATAGCTTTGTATGTTGGAAAAACAGGAGATTGTAGCTTTGTATTTTTGAAAAGCTGGTGCACAGGAGATCATAGCTTTGTATGTTGGAAAAACTGGTGCACGTGAGATCATAGCTGTGTATGTTTTAAAAACTGGTGCACGTAAGATCATAGCTGTGTATGTTTAAAAGCTGGTGGACAGGAGATCATAGCTGTGTATGTTTTAAAAACTGGTGCACAGGTGATCATAGCTTTGTTGGAAAACTGGTGCATGTGAGATCATAGCTTTGTATATTTGAAAAACTGGTGGACGGGAGATCATAGCTTTGTATGATTTAAAAACTGGTGCACAGGTGATCATAGCTTTGTATGTTTGAAAAACAGATCATAGATTTTGTATGTTTGAACAGAAGAGCATCCATTAAGCCACTCCTCTTTAAATTAAAGACCACTTTTATTCTTAAAACTTCCCCATCAGATGTCCATGCAAGTGAACCCCTGAGGGAGCACCTACTTTAAAGACCACTTTTGCTGGATCTTAAGGTGACCTGAAAGGAGGGGTTTCAGTGTGCAGACCAGTTCATTTGGTGTATTTCATTGACCCCCACCCCATCCAGTTATACATAGGCAGTCTTTCAGGGAGATCTCAAAATGGCCTTAAAGATACAGTAAGTCAGTTTGTTTCCCTAACTAAACAATGAAACTGACCTTAAAGCAACAGTAATTCATTTGTCTCCCAAATCAGACAACAATGAAAGCTACAGTAATAGTTTGCTTCCCAAGCCCAACAACTAAACCGTCCCAAAGGTGACAGTAATTTACTGAGTGAGGAACCAACTAGCTCATTAGAAAAGTCCCCCAAAGAACACATACCAAGCACATATTCTGAAAAGAAAGAAAATTTGTGATTTACTGATGAATATTTTACCAAGTTTTGAATTGGGAGTAAAAATGTGTGCAAAAAACGATTTACTTAGTGTAAGCAATATAGTAATCTTATAGTAACCTTTGTGCTGCTTTTGAAATGCCGAAATCACACTAGGGGAAAAACAGGCAATACTTTCTTCAGTGTTTTTTGTGATGCATTGGCATGACAAACCTGGCATGAAAGTACACTTATCTAAATCCGTGTATTGCATTTTGGCACTAATCTATCTCTTCCTCTCTCTCTCTCCCCTTTTTTATTTTTTATTTTTCAGACTGCGTCAAGCCTTTTTATGAACTGTTTACCTCTGTTGATCCTGTAGCTTGTCTTTTGTGTGTCACTGACTCTGTCTCTTTCTTTGTGTGTGTGTGTATGTGTGTGTGAAGGATTAACGTTCACATGAAAGTCGGTTTTGTATTGCAATGGCCAGTGATATTCTTCTGCCATTTTTCTTGCACTGATGATATGACTTTATGTTAAAAATGATGATGCGTATTGTGTGAAGTTTTAGCAGGGAGTTTGACTGTAGCTTTGGGTCCTGTTGCCAGCGGTCACTGCTCAGTGTGTGGATAACTGTATATCTACAGTTTTACTCTACAGATTATTGTATGGTCATCCTTCTGGAATGACAGGAATGAGATTCTGGATGTTTTGAAAATAAGACCTGTACCAAAGAGAGCGTACAAGGACTTGTTTTTTCCCATTCAGTTATGAATGAACAACCATTTTTAATGACCCTGGAACATGTGTCAGTTTGTGAAAGGTTGTTAAAAAAAAGAAAGAAAAAAAGAAAGAAAAAAGATTCACACAAAGTTCACACAACAGGAATTTAATATAATGATATTATTTGATCATATCTGAAAGTGACACACACTCTGTTAAAGTGTTCTAGATTGATGGCTCTGTAGAATATTGTCATGATACTTGTTTTTCACATCCATGATGACTGGTCAGAAGAGGACAGAACAGGTTTTTATCTTGTTTGAAAGCCGTGCATCAGGGGCCTCAAAGCAAGCATGGAAAACAACTACCCTGCCTTGGCCTAGTAATAGCAGTGGACAGAGACTGCTGTGGGTTGTTAAATGGTTCGCTTTCAGTTTTCAGGCACTGTCAAAAAAAGAAGAAAAAAGAAGAAGAAAGTTTATGGTCTTTATCATCATGCATGTCAACATATATATATGCGTATTTGTATAAAATGCATATATCTGAAAGTGATCACATCTAAACCTTAATCTTGACGAAGCTAAAACAGTAAAAGCACATTTTCAGCTGCATGCAGACAGTGCTTATGAACAATATTGAGAATGGGTTTGACTGTATCAGAAGGCTCTAATCCATTTGTGCAAGGTTAGTTACATAGCCTGAGTGTGAGCACTTGCTAAACGGTTGTTTGCAGCTTTGCTGTTCGGTTTATGTGATGTTCACACAACAGGTGAACAGGCAGCCATCAGTCTGAATGTTGTTGTGATTGTGTTTGCAGCTGCAGCCCAACAGTGCTTCTGGATCAGGGGCATTGGAGCATGACGCCCAGTCTTTGTACCTGAGGTGTCCTCCTGTGAGTAGTCCTCCTGTCATTGTCCACCTCTTCGCAGGTCCATTTCTCCACCTGTCCACCTGTTCACCTCTCCACCTTGCCACCTCCCTACCTGTCCATCGCTCTACCTGTGTTCCTCTCCACCTGTCCACCTCTCCACCTGTCCACCTCCATCTGTTCATGTGTTCACCACTCAACCTGTCCACCTCTCCACTTGTCCATCTCAACTCCTGTCTCCCTCTCCACCTGTGCATCTCTCCACCTGTCCATGTGTTCACCTCTCCACCTGTCCACATCTCTGCCTGTTCACCTGTTCACAGGTCCATGTGTTCATCCACCTGTGCTCCTCTCTGCCTCTCCACCTGTCCACATGTTCACCTGTCCACTTGTCCACCTGCCCATCTCTCCACCTGTCCACCTCTCCACCTCTTTACCTGTTCAGCTGTTCACAGGTTCATGTGTTCATCTGCCTTTGCTCCTCTCTCCCTGGCCACATGTTTTTGTCTCCACTTGTGCACCTCTTACCTGTCCGGTTTCACCTGTGCACCTGATCACCAGTCCATGTGTTCACCTGTCCATCTCTCCATCTGTTCACTTCTCCACCTGTCCACTTTTCCACATGGGTGCCTCTCCACCTGTGCACATCTCCACCTGTCCACCAGTGTCTGTGATTTCTTTGTGCTTTGTTTTTGTTTTGGCTAAACTCTTTCCTTAGGTGCTTGGTATGGACATGTACAGAGATGTATGGGTATGGACATGTACAGAGATGTATGGGTATGGACATGTACAGAGATGTATGGGTATGGACATGTACAGAGATGTATGCACTACAAGTTGACACTGCCATTTCATTTGGCATGTGTCTGTCAGTCTGTGTATTTTGTCTTTGTCTCTCAGCATTTCTTTTGATGGTCCAGTCTGAGTGCATGTATTCTGTCAGACAGTTCAGCTGTCTTGTGTTTCTGACCAAACAAATTACTTTGAAACTTTATCTCATTTATCTGATACCCATCTGTCCCTTCTTTCATGGTCTGTCTAATGGCTGTAGTGGTCATTCTCATGTATGATTTCCTGATAGGTACTTCAAGATAATGAAAAAGAAAAGAAAAAAAAACCCAACTAAATTTGAATAGTTAGATCTGAAAAGTGAGGAAGAGGAAACAGATACAATATTCAGCACACGCACATGTAATGTCAAACTTGAAATTATGCCTTTAGCATGGACCATGAAGCAGCTTGAACAGTTTGAACAAGAAGGGTGTTGGGTGGGATGTGGTGTGAGGGGTAGGTTTATTGAGAGCAAGGACAGTTGGGCATGGGGAAGGAGTTAGGGGGAGGGGGTCTTGAGGAATTTTGTAATATGACATGTAATGTTACTGTAGGCATGAAACAGAGAACAAGCAGTAGAAACCACTTGGGCTGAGACTAATTTTGATGAGGGACAGTTTTACAAACCCCCCCCCCACCCACACACACCCACACATACAACACATGCATGTGCACACACACACACACACACACACACACACACACACACACACACACACACACACACACACACACACACACACACACACACACAAAAGAAGCAAGGTGTTACCTGTTCTGAGGAGGAGTGCAGAGCAGTGAACTACATTATTATTATCAACATGTTCCAGAGCGACCCCATTCCTGGCCCTCTTCCCTTGGGCGTGGCAGTGATTGACAGCTCGGTCAAGTTGTATGGAGTTATCTTCCCCCGTGTGGCGCACAAACACCGCTACCAGATGCTGCAGCACTTCATCGAGTGCATCCGCCAGGCGAAGTCCTCGCGTCAACAAGCCGTCCAGATGAACATCTTCACTGCGGTCCTGTGTGCGCTGAAGGTGAAAATCACTTATCTGTGCTGGCCTGTAGCAGGCAGGACTTTGTGAAGTGTTGCTTTTATATGAAGTTAGGCTTGTTTTTGTTTCTTAAAAATATTACAAGCATAAGAAAAGGTTCTTCAGCTCAGCTTAAACAGAGGCACCTGGTAGGTGAGGGTAAGACATTTGTGTTTGCAGCTGTTGTTGTTTTTGCTGCATTATCAACTTCAGTATCCCTGGCCATTCTGCTGGTTGCATTCTGCGCTTGAGGAAAGTCATTCATGGTTGAGTGAACTTGGGCAGGGGAGGCTGGTGAAGTTTTGCTGGAGATCCTGGAAGTGACTTTTAATTTTAGCACTGTGGCTCAGGATGGATGCAGTGCTGGCTGCAATTCATTTTCAGACCTGCACTGTAATCCATTACACCACCCATGCCTCTGGAAATGAACTTACAGCAACTGACAGTGTTCTGTCCAGCAAGGTGATTGTGAACTGTTGTGGAGATGTAGATCGGTGCATTTTGAATGTAGATTTACATCTTGCATATGATAGCTCGTGTAACACTGCAGGCACAATAGGCATGTGGAAGAAATGCGGCGGGGGGGGGGGGGGGGGGGGGGTTGCGCTCTCTCATCTCTTGAGCGTTGAAGCCGGCTGCCTGTGCTATCACACAGAACAGGCACAGCGCTCTAGAGGACCACATCTCAGGCAGGTTTCTGATGTTCAAGTGGGTTTAACTTGACAGTTGGTCTCGTCAGTATCTGCTGAGAATTGCCAGCTGTGTTTTTCAAGTGAAACTGCTGAGACTGCAGATGTTGCTGTTATGAATGATTAAACTGACA
The DNA here is from genome assembly GCA_963584105.1 of Alviniconcha strummeri. NCBI lineage: Eukaryota > Metazoa > Mollusca > Gastropoda > Provannidae > Alviniconcha > Alviniconcha strummeri. Next base: position 12,190,994 of record OY757543.1, read on the forward strand.
TGTTGTGTGTTTGTCTGTCTTTGAGCAGAGTTTGTCAGAGACGAAGACGACTGTGGGTCAGGATGATGTCAGGAAGGCTGCCTTCACTCTCATTATGGTAAGCTCATTACTTCAGTCAGCTGGAACAGGCACAAACATTGTGTACACACTGTAAGTGCAGCAAAGCACAGAATCGGCAATGGATTGAATTGTGTAAATCAGCTTTTATTGTTGAATTAGTCGCTGATGTTTTCTGACTTTTCTGTTGTTGTTTTCATTTCTCACCACAGCTTGATCAGATTTCGTGGGCTGATTTCTTTCACTTACTTAAATGTATGCATATCAGTTATCCTCTGTCCCCCCCCCAACCCACCCAGCTCCCTCCTCCCTTGTCCATAGGCCATTTAGACAGCTACATGCTGTCTTGAGGAGTAGGACAATGTTCTGTAAGTTTTGACTTAAGAGTCTGATGTGAGCAACCTGCAGTATGGTGAGAAATTACCCATTTTCTAATATCACTAAAAAGAACAAAGAACTCAGTTAATGGAATCTGGTTAATGGCATCTCCTTTGAAAATCAGTCACTTGATTAAAGAAAGAAAAAGAAAAAAAAAATCGCCTTGTTCTTCGTGGTATTTGCTAAAGTAGTTCTGCATTGGCCTTTTTCTTCCCCCTGCAGTGTATGCACCAGTAAGATTCGCTTTTTGTCGTGTGCAGGATGCACTGGGCAGTGCGAACCCCATTCTTCGCTGTGCAGCGGGTGAGGCGCTGGGTCGTCTGGCCCAGGTGGTGGGAGACAGCAAGTTCATTGCAGAGACAGCGCAGTACAGCTTTGACAAGTAGGTCACCTATCTTTCACCGTTTCCAGTCTGCATCACTGTATGGGCAGCATCTCTCTTGAACATGTCTATATTGTGTGTGTTCGTGTTCAGTTTGGCCTGTGGTGTGGGGAGTCTCCCAGTCCACTGTGACACTGGGCTGCTTGCCTCATCACATGGGCAGCCTCTCTACTGAATGTGTTCAATTTGAAGTCTGCCTGTGATGTTGGGAGTCTACCAGTTCACTGTAACCCAGGGCTGCATGCCTCGTCACATGGGCAGCCTATTTACTGAATGTGTCCATGTTGTCTGCGTTCAGGTTAAAGTCTGCTCGAGATGCGGGGAGTCTCCCAGTCCACTGTTACGCAGGGCTGAATGCATCATCACATGGGCAGCCTCTCTGCTGAATATGTCCGTGCTGTCTGCGTTCAGGTTGAAGTCTGCCCGTGATGTGGGGAGTCCCCCAATCCACTGCAACCCAGGGCTGCTTGCCTCATCACATGGGCAGCCTGTTTACTGAATGTGTCTTGTGTTGGCTGCATTCTGGTTAAAGTCTGCTCATGATGTAGGGAGTCTCCCAATCCACTGTAACCCAGGGCTGAATGCATCATCACATGGGCAGCCTCTCTACTGAATATGTCTGTGCTGTCTGCGTTTAGGTTGAAGTCTGCCCACAATGTGGGGAGTCTTCCAGTCCTCTGTAACCCTGGGCTGCATGCGTCATCTCATGGGCATCCTATTTACTGAATATGTCTGTGCTGTCTGCATTCAGGTTGAAGTCTGCCCGCGATGTGGTGAGTCGCACAGGCCACTCTCTCGCCCTGGGCTGCCTGCATCGCTATGTGGGCGGCATGGGGTCTGGACAGCACCTCAACACCTCCGTGTCCATCCTGCTGGCCCTGGCCCAGGACTCCAACTCTCCTGTCGTGCAGGTAGGCACCTTGTTGTGCAGTAGGCACTTTGTTGTGCTGGGAGGCACCTTGTGCAGATGGTAGGCGCCTTGTTATGCAGGTAGGCACTTTGTTGTGCAGTAGGCACCTTGTGCAGGTAGGCACCTTGTTGTGCAGTAGGCACCTTGTTGTGCAGGTAGGCACCTTGTTGTGCAGCAGGCACCTTGTGGTGCAATAGGGACCTTGTTGTGCAGGTAGGCACCTTGTTGTGCAGGTAGTAGGCACCTTGTTATGCAGCTAGGCACTTTGTTAGGTAGGCACTTTATTGTGCAGGTAGACGCTTTGTTGTGCAGGTAGGCACTTTGTTGTGCAGGAAGTCACCTTGACTTTGCTATGTATAGTTCATGAAGCAGTAAAAAAAGCTGGCATTACTGCCCATATGTAAATCCTGAATCATTTTCTTGGTGACAGCTACTGTACCGTTTGAGATACTGAGGTTCCTCTCCCTTCATCTCTGGTGATTCTGATCCCCAGTAGTGCCTCTCCAGAGACCTATGTTTGTGAAATGAGTCAAACCATTTAACTGACAATAATGGGCCATTTTACAGAGACAGACAGACAGACAGAGAGTAGCATGGTTTGCATATTGGCCCCAGGTGTGGCTTTTGCAACGTTTCAGATAGAACAAAACTGTATGCACCGTATAAATGTGTCTAATGGACAGAAGTGATTTTGGATGGGGCAGACTTTAAGAGGAAAGCAGATGGAAGAGTAATGTTCTGAGAGGGCAACAAACAGGCGTGCGTGCGCGCACGCACACACACACACACACACACACACACACACACACACACACACACACACACACACACACACACACACTCATACTCACACACACACACACACACACACACACACACACACACACACACACACACACACACACACACACACACACAGAGTCAGTGTTGTACTTCATGAGCAGTGTGCATTGGCAGACAATTCTGTTTGTGTGAACAGGTGTGGTCGCTGCATGCGCTGGCCTTGATAGCAGACTCTGGGGGGCCGATGTTCAGAGGGTACGTGGAGCCAACGCTGTCGCTGGTTCTGCAACTGCTGTTGACGGTGCCGCCAGCCACAGTCGATGTCCACCAGTGTCTGGGCAAATGCCTGTCAGCCCTCATCACCTCTATAGGACCAGAACTACAGAGTGAGTACATGGCTGTCTGGTTAACATAACCCTCATCACCTCTGTGGGACCAGAACTACAGAGTGAGTGTATGGCTGTCTGGTTAACATAACCCTCATCACCTCTGTTGGACCAGAACTACAGAGTGAGTACATGGCTGTCTGGTTAACATAACCCTCATCACCTCTGTGGGACCAGAACTACAGAGTGAGTACATGGCTGTCTGGTTAACATAACCCTCATCACTCATCAGCTCTGTGGGAGCAGAACTACAGAGTGAGTACATGGCTGTCTGGTTAACATAACCCTCATCACCTCTGTGGGACCAGAACTGGTGTCTGGTTAACATCATTCTGTCAGCCTTTATCATCCCTATACAATCAGAACTACAGAGTGAGTACATAGGTGTCTGGGGTATGTGTGCGTGCGTGTGGGCGTGCGTGTGCATGTGTGTGTGAGTGTGTGTGTGTGTGTGTGTGTGTGTGTGTGTGTGTGTGTGTGTGTGTGTGTGTGTGTGTGTGTGTGTGCATGTGTCTGTGTGTTTGTATTTTATGTGTATTTTCTCCTTACCAGTGAAGAAAAGTGTTTCTCTGGAACAGGGGACGCAGTTTTACTTTCCGCCTACAATCAGTTTTCTCTCTTCACCCCCCCCCCCCCCCCCACCCCCCAGGTAACACCGGTGCCATAGCAACAGCGAGACTGTCATGCCTGGTGTGCTGCGCCATCATGCAGGACCACCCTGACTCCCTGGTTCAGGCCGAGGCCATCGCCTGCCTGCAGCAGCTGCACATGTTTGCTCCCCGCCACGTCAACCTCAACACTCTGGTTCCGCATCTATGCGTGAGTGGTGCTGATTTATATCAACCTGGTGTCATTTTACTGCTGTCAGGGTGATGCTGTTTTAACGCCATGAACATGCAGTTTTGTGGGGTGATCAAGACCCTGAATTGTGTAATATTTGGCTGTTACACTTTAAATATCAATTTCTCATCAGATTGTATGAACCTGCATCACGTTTTGATTGGCCCATATGAACCAGTATGTACTGAATGCTATTATTGCATCATCAGGTCATATGATAAGATAGCTATTCAGTGAGTTGGTGCAGTCAGTTATGGTTGCCTAGTAGTCATTATGATGTCTGTTGTTTTCACAGGACATTCTGACTAGCTCACCACCTGTTACTGGATTGTTACCCAGTAATCATTATGATGTCTGTTGTTTTCACGGGACATTCTGACTAGCTCACCACCTGTTACTGGATTGTTACCCAGTAATCATTATGATGTCTGTTGTTTTCACAGGACATTCTGACTAGCTCCCACCTGTTACTGCATTGTTACCCAGTAATCATTGTGATGTCTGTTGTTTTCACAGGACATTCTGACTAGCTCCCACCTGTTACTGCGCCGAGCGGCCGTCGCCTGTCTGAGGCAGCTGGTGACCCGCGAAGCCAAAGAGGTCAGCGCCATGGCCTTGACCCTGGCAGGGGAAGGCAAAGATGGACGCTCCTCCGTCAACATCACGGAGTCGGGCCTGGAGGGGGCGCTGTTCAGCATGCTGGACACCGAGACGGACGGCAAGCTGACGTCGGATGTTCAGGACACGCTAGTCAGTCTGCTGCAAGCCCTGGCCATCCCCAACCTCACCCGCTGGCTTCAGCTGCTGAAGGACGTCCTGTCCGCCTCCTCAGGTGGGTGTAATGTCACACTGTGTCACATAGTGTCACACATTATGGCTTGATGTCACATGGTGTGATTTGATGTAGTGCTTATAGCCATCCCCAGGCCTAACCCACTGGCTACAGCTGCTGCAGGACGTCCTGTCCGCCTCCTCAGGTGGGTGTAGTGTCACAATGTGTCATACAGTGTGGCTTAATGTCACATGGTGTGATTGAATGTGACATAGAGCTTATAGCCATCCCCGGGCCTGACCTTCTGGCTACAGTTGCTGAAGGCTGTCCTGTCCGCCTCCCCAGGTGGGTGTAGTGTCATACAGTGTTACATTGTGTGTATGTCCATCTCCAGCCAGACCCACTTGCTATAGCTTCTGAAGGACGGCCTGTCTGTCTCCTCTGGTGGGTGTATTGTGTCACGTAGTGTCACACGGTGTTGCATAGTGTTACAGTGTATGCACGTCCCGCTCTAACTTGACTTGCTGGCTGCAGCTGTTGAAGAACGTCCCGTCCTCATCCTCAGGTAGGTGCAGGGTCACAAGGTGTTCATGGCCATCTCCAACAGGTGTGTCAGAGAGTGTTCATGGCCCTCCACAACCTTTCCTGCCTCTTACAACAGCTGAAAGACATTTTGATCACTTTAAAAAAAGTTTTTGTTTTTGTTTTTGTTTTTTATAAAGCACTAATCGCTGATTTTGAGCAGACTCACTGCGCTCGTGTTGTTTATGATTTTGAATGAGACCACAATGAGCCTTTTATCGCATTTTAAAATTTATTTTTAATATCCATTGAAGTACTGTACTTGCATTTCTATTTTGGTTGGTGTCATGTGAAACTGCTGCTGTCTCGGTGCATGTTCTGTGTGCACCGTAAAGCCATGCACTAGTTTACAATATTGAGACTTAGTGTAACATCACTGTGTTAATTTGATGACTGCAGATACCAGCGTCCTCGAGCCGGACATGGATGATGGAGATGATGACGAGGATGAGGAGGGGGGTGATGACATTGCGCAGTTCAACGCTTCCCAGCCTGACGTCACGCACCCCACCATACAGCCACGGTCAGTAGTCCCTGACAGCACCGCTGTGATGTAGCCGGTTAGAGTGTTCTTGGTATGTACGTCTGTGTGTGTCCATCAGTGAGTGATATGTGTGTGTCAGTCACTGAGTGATGCTTGCTCTTTGGAGTTTACTGTATGCGATCTTGGCCTTGATGGAGAGTCTAATGAAGATCATGACGACATGTGGAGATGAGACATGAAATACGCCTGTTGTTTTGGTCTCGACAGCTGTTCAGTGGAGGTGTTTGTGGTGGAGAGTCTGACGAAGATCACGACAGCATGTGAAGATGTCACGTGAAATGCAGCTGTTATTTTGGTCTCTACAGCTGTCCAATGAGGTATTTGGAGTGGAGAATTTGACCAAGATCATGACAGCATGTAGAGATGTGACATGAAATACACCTGTTATTTTAATCTCTACAGCTGGTCGACCAAGGTATTTGCTGTGGAGACTCTGATGAAGAACTGGCTCTAAAGTGTTACATGAAATAACCTGTTGTTTTGGTCTGTACAGCTGGCCGACCAAGGTGTTTGCCGTGGAGAGTCTGATGAAGATCATGACGGCATGTGAGGACGGAGAGGGGCAGTACGACCTGGTCAGAGCGAAGGAAATCAAACAGAACCCAGACCACAAAGGTCAGCACTGACAGTATCTAATCAGCTCCTGTGTATACTGCAGAGTCCTGTTAAGACGAAGGGGCCAGGGCCATGGAAAGTACTTCCTCTTGACAGAATTTTTTTTGCAGAGAACCAGAGTACAAAGAAAGCATACAGCAAAGATTTTAAAATTAGTCTCAGACAGTTTTTATTTAAAGGGAAGTCTTAAGAAGCAAATTCCACTGTAAATGCTGAAAGTATGAGATGTCCAAAATGAAAGTGAAATAGATCAGTGGTTTAGAAAACGGGGCTTGCACTGTAGACTTTGTTTTAAAACAAATCCAGCCTGAAGGTTAGACTCTTTCGCAAAGTCTGATGCTTAAAAGTGATGCAAGGTTTTTTATTTTGTCCATTTGTCTTGAGCTGTAGCTTTCCAAGAACCACTCAGGAGTCTTACATCTGCATCATTGTATCAAGGCTTTGGGCTTTACCTGCATGTTACCGGAAATTAGGTTACCTTTTAGCTTTACTTTAATTGTTTCAAGGAAGTTGCTGGGTGTTGTGACAGAGCAACTCTGTCCTTTTGTCTCAGATTTTCAAGGTGTTATTTCCTGACCCCAGGCATAAAGTAAGTAAGTAAACATAGCACTTAACATCCACAGAAACAATAAGGCTTATCAAGGATGGGCAGAAGGGGGGTGGGGGGTGGGAAGGAGTCCCCAGTCATTGCATTGAAGCTGACCTGCACCTGTCGTGTTTCAGGGAGTTTCCTGGTGTTGCACCTGAGTGACTTGATACGCATGTCCTTCATCGCTGCCACGTCCGACAGCAACCAGCTCCGCCTGGCCGGCATGTCGGCGCTGGAGGTGATTGTCTTAATTGCTTGTTCTTCGTAACCTCTTCAAAATTACTTTATTATCTCATCAGAGAAATTAAATACATGGCTAAACACCTACCGCATCACAGTAGAGAATATCACATATTGCATATTTTAAAACTCAGGGAACAATTGTTGAACGTCCACGTACTATACAAAGGTACATATTAAACAAACCTGTATTTTACCTAATTTATTCGGTGCTGTAATAATTATGTTCACACTGTTGCATTTGGTGTTTGTTCTCTTACTGTCTGTCTCAGCTCCCCCCCCCCCCTCCCCCAAATCCCCCCATTCACTGCCAACACACACACACACACACACACACACACACACACACACACACACACACACACACACACACACATTTTTCTTGTATAGCTCAGTAAGGTAAAAAGATACAGGCAATGATAGAAAGAAATGGGGAAAACAGAAGAAAAAAAAAGCACACACACAAAAAAAAAGCAACCACAACAAAACCTCCTGCTGAAAACAAAAACTAAACAACAACAACAAAACAATGACGACACAGCGTAGCAATAACAGCAACAAAACACTGACGACAACAACAAAGCTGCAACAACCACGCAACAGTCCTCCTCGTCCGGTTCATTGTTGCGCAAGGGTTGTTCACCAGCAAGGTTATCACCAGTATTGGCTGTACACTTTGGTGCGTTCGTTTGCAGGAGATAATCAGTCGGTTTGCCAAGGTGCCGGAGCCAGAGTTCCCTGGCTGTGTGGTCCTGGAGCAGTACCAGGCTCAGGTGAGTGGGTCCACGACACCAGATGCCTCCCTGCTACAAAGTTTAAAGGAACTAGCCTTTACAGATTTGGCCAAAAGGCGATTTTTTAAATGATTTTTGTGTGTTATTTTAGTCATGATTCAGCGGTTCAGTGAAACTTGTTTGCGCGAGTGAATGCCCCTTGTAATCTTTTGTGCAAGAAGTTGCGAGAGGTCGCAGCATCACTTCCGGGCCGATTTCTGAGTAGGCGTTGCTTCGCGCTGTGTATAACAATGGAAGTTGAACCTAGAATTATGAAGCAGTACAAATGCCAGCACTGTTGCAGTTGAAAAAATTACCGGGGAAAGGGGATGGAGGGTGGACAAAAGTGTCTTTGCGTTGTTTTTTTGGCTGACCAGAAGATCATGAGATCATGGAAAAAATGCGTTTTGGGGCATCCTATAGCACGAGCAACAAGTTATTACTTGTTGCCAGAAACATGCTGACTACGGGCCTCCAAACATTTCTTTAAAGTTGGCAGTGTAAAATTCGCAAATTCACCGTCACCGCCTTCCATTGTGAAGAAAGTACGCACCGGAAGTAAAAGCAGCCAAGGGACTTAAGCGATGCCGGGTAAAAGTCAAGGGAGTTAACATCCCCGCCTGAACCGCCCAATAGAATTGATATAAAATCAACAGCACATTCAATTGCAAAACGTTTACTGTGGATCATGTTCATTTAACCTGCTCCAGGCATATGAGAATTTTATCCTGCAAAGGAGAGTTCCTGTAAATGAATGTTAACTTTAATAGGACAATGCAAAACAATTGCAATTCTTTTTGGGTAAGCCCTTTTTTGAAAGGGACAAAATGACAGTTAAGTGGGGGGTGATAAATGGAAATTTTGTACTTATCCACCCAACGGTGTGTGGATCTTGTTTTAGAATGTTAGCAGTCATTATTGTTTCAGATGATAGTTTGTTTTGTTTACTGTGATGTGTTAGCCAATGTACACCTTTGAAGAAGATGACCAGGTTTAAAGCATTGTTTTCTTGCTTGATGTGTTTGTTGGTTTGGCAGTGTTTTGATGGGTTGGTGGATTGGTTGTGCAGGTGGGTGTTTTGATGGGTTTTTGGGTTGGTTGTGCAGGTGGGTGTTTTGATGGGTTTTTGGGTTGGTTGTGCAGGTGGGTGTTTTAATGGGGTTTGGGGTTGGTTGTGCAGGTGGGTGTTTTGATGGGCTTTTGGGTTGGTTGTGCAGGTGGGTGCAGCACTGCGTCCTGCCTTCGCCCCTGACACGTCATCTGATGTGACTGCTGCTGCCTGTGAGGTATGGCCACTAAAGCTTTTGGAGGGCATGTTTTCTTTCACCTGGTCATGATTCTGTCTGTTGTGTTGCCATGAATGCAAAGGGTGTTTGGTGAGGTGAGAATTTGAGGGTGAGTCAGCTGGGGTCTGTGTCTTCTGTGGCCACAAGCGTAGCCCTCTAAGTAAGTAAACATGGCGCTTAATGTCCACAAAAACCATAAGACTTATTTGGGATGGGATGATCCCTTGGAAAGAGAACACCCTTTTAAGACAAAATTCTGCTAGAAACAAAAACAAAGTGATTTCAAGTATGGCACTTTTATTGGTCTTTTTCTGAGCGACAGGATGTTCTGTTCATATCAGCAACCTGTAGCCACGTCTGCTGTCCTGCACAGGTTTGCAGCAAATGGATAGGCAGCGGTGTCGCTCGTGACTTGAACGACCTGCGGCGTGTCCACCAACTGCTGGTCTCATCGCTGGCCAAGCTCAACACAGGCAAAGCCCGCACCCAGCTGTACAACGAGAGTGCCTCCACCATGGAGAAACTGGCCGTCATTCGGGCCTGGGCAGAGGTGAGCGTCTCGAGTGTTGTGTTGTTTTGACAGCTGTCCACAGAGAGTGCCTCCTCCATGGAGAAACTGGCCGTCATTCGGGCCTGGGCTGAGGTGAGCGTCTCGAGTGTTGTGTTGTTTTGACAGCTGTCCACAGAGAATGCCTCCTCCATGGAGAAACTGGCCGTCATTCGGGCCTGGGCTGAGGTGAGTGTCTCGGGTGCACACACTGAGATGTTGTTTTGACAGGTGCATAACAAGAGTGCTGCCGTCATTTGATTCTGGGTGTGTGTGTGTGTCATGATTGTACAGGTAGTGTTATTTTAACAGCTGTATGCTGTCAGAATGCCTTCACCATATAGAAACTCTCATTTGATTTTGGGCCATGGTGTGTCATGACTGTACAGGTAGTGTTATTACAACAGCAGCACGCAGTGAGAGTGACTCCACCATAGAGAACCTGACTGTCATTCAGGCCTGGGCAGAATGGGTGTCACAGGTTTGTGGTCAGGTTGTTTGTGATGTAGCTGCATGACAAGAGTGCCCCATTATGGTGAAGCTAACTATCATTCATACCACAGGCAAATATAACTTTTGAAATGCTTTAGGAATGGTAAAGGAGTCGGTCATAAATTTTACTGTTGTAGAAGATATGTTTGTCACCTTTTGATTCTGCCCACAGCGGAGTTATTGAAAGGGAATTTATGTGTCGCAAAGTGGCTCTGGAACTCGGGAGAAACTCGCTTACTTTTGTCAGGTTTACATCGTGGCGATTGACCGCGAGAAGGAGAGCCAGGCTGCACAGCTGTGTCGCGGCAAGGAGGACGACGACTTCGACTCCTACGAGCACAGCGGAGAGAGCCTGCTGAGCCTGGTGCAGCCGGAACTGGCCAACCTCAGCAGCCATTGGTTCCACGCTCTGAAAGACCACGCCCTGCTGTCACTTCCACCTGGTGAGTGGTGTGTGTGTGACCCAACTGTCCATGCTGAAGAAATTGGACTGATTGTTGGGATTTTGTGAATGTGCCGCCTGACTGAAAGCACAAATAACAGATGTTTATGCCACAACATTCAGAATGGGCAAGTAGGCTACTTTATCTTCCCCTGGCCTAGTAAACCATTGCCTCCTTCCCATGGCAAGTTAAACATTTACCCCCCTCCCCTCTTTCCTCCCGGCAAGTAACCTTTCACCTGTGGTAATCTTCAGGACACAACAAACTCCAATATATAAAGTCCCTGAAAACAGTGCTGCTGTCGGGCCGGTGGGGAAATGGTTGCACACGTTACTGTCTCACCCAGTGTTGGGTGAACCTCAGGGAACTTAATGGGGAGGAACGCTAATGCTTACAGCAACAAACATTGAATGATGTATGTACACCTTTTTTTCCCTCTCAGAGAGTTCTCCAGCAAGCTGTACACGTTACCTCCTTGCTTAGCGTTGGTTGAACCTCAGGGTTTTTAGCGAAGGAACGCTAACACTAACAATTAACAAACATTGAATGACACATACACATATACTTTTTATTCCCTTGCAGAGTTCTCCAGCCAGCAACACACATTCCCTCCTCACCCAACGTTGGGTGAACTGCAGTGGTTTTAGCAGAGGAACACTTAAGAAACAACAAACATTGAATGATACAGGATGTATACTTGTATTTCCTCACAGAGTTCTCCAGCCAGCTGGACGCGTTACCTTCAAGTTACCTTCTCACCCATCCTCAGGGTTTTTAGCAGAGGAACACTAACACTAACACACAACAAACATGGAATGGTACATACATGCATACTTCTTTTTCCCCCCCCGCACAGAGTTCTCCAGCCAGCTGCCCCAGGAGGGCGGAGCCTTTTACCACCCCGACACCATGGACACCGCCAGGGGGCATTACAAGCGCTCGTGGCCGCCCATCCTGTACGCGCTGGCCATCTGGCTGAATGAGAAAGGCTTCGCTCAGCTGAGCGGGGGTGGGGAGACGTCGCCTGAGGGGAGCAAACCGGCGCTGGGGTCCTTCACGCTGCAGCCAGCCAACGCCATGGCCAACATGAAGCCGGAGGAGGTGAACAAGGACCGGTTCTACCTCATCCTGGGTGAGTCTGCCAGCCACTCACTCTGCTGGGGTCGAATCATGGTGGAGGAGGAGGAGTGGAGAGAGAGAGGAGAGAGAGAGAGAGAACTCGAACTCAAAAACTTTATTTTACAAGGATTGTAGTTTAGGTTTAGTCAAAAACCTGTCTAACAACTAGTCCTTGCTAAGCTACTGGTGAGAGAGAGAGAGAGAGAGAGAGAGAGAGAGAGAGAGAGAGAGAGAGAGAGAGAGAGAGATGGCTCTTTTATTTGACAGAAATTAGCAATTTTTGATTGTACGATCAGTGTAGCTATCAGTCTAGCTATCAAGATAAAATTAGACTGGTCTTACAACTATCTTCGTAACTGTCTTGATGATTGCAACATCAGTCTAATGTCACTTATGTGAAAAGACTTTAAATAAAAAGGAAAACGAAAGGAAGAAAAATGAGCAATTTTTTGTTCAGCAGGTATTTCAAGCAGCACCCATGCACACTAATGGTGATAGATGATACTGTAGTGCTATGTTTAAAGGTGCTGTGCACTCTGCTGCGTGGGAAAAGGTTGTGCATTTGTCACTGCTCAGGATGCATGTCCACAGTGACAGCTGACATGGCAGTGCTATGCTTAAAGATGCTATGCACTCTGCTGGATTAGTAATGTATTGTGTTCTTCAGATATTTCTGTGTTGCCAGAACACATCCTTGCTAGGAGATTTAAAGTGCTCTATTAATAAAGCACTGTTTGGTCACCAGGTATCTGCATGGAGTCACTGTGCTCCACAACGTCCATGCTGGAAGATGACACAGTGGTGCAGTGCTTAAAGGCGCTGTACACCCTGCTGAACTCCAACTGGCCACGACGACAGCTGGGGGAGGATCCTGTTCTGTGCCGTGAGCTGCTAAACGTCATGCACAGGTACACACAGACTCTGAGACTGGCTTGTTTGTGTAGGCAAGTTGAGAGTGTGAAAGGATGAGCACAGCTGTATCAGTATAATTAGGAGACTTTATCTCTGGACTGTCTGTTTTTGCTTGTTTGTACGTTGTGTGGTTCGTTTCCAACTAACTGCAGCACTATCAAATCCACCAAGGATTTCCACTGTATGATTTATCCTTGAATAGAAACCCCATCCCCATTTTTATCTTGTCTGTGTGGTCAGCCTGGGGTGACCCTGTGCAGTTTACAGGACTTTTAAATCCAGTTACTAACTAAGGAATTGTGTGCGCAGCTGTTATGCACTTATGCACAGCATTCATCTCCATTCAGGCAGCTGCATTCTACCTTCAGGGGTGGAGAGATGTCTGTTAAATATGTGTGTTGTTTTAATGTGTGTGTTGTGTGTTGGCACAGGGTGATCTTGACCAGGGAGAATGTGGAGGCTCACCAGCATGCCGTCAGTGTGGTCCGACAGGTGGTCAGGGCTGCACAGGAAATGATGGACTCTGACAGAGCCAGGGCTAAAGGTCAGCGTGTGTGTGTATGTGCGTGCGCGTGCGCGCACATGTTTCTGCGTGTGTGTGCGTGCGCACACGTTTGTGGTGTGTGTGTGTGCGTGTGTGTGTGTGTGTGTGTGTGTGTGTGTGTGTGTGTGTGTGTGTGTGTGTGTGTGTGTGTGCGTGTGTGTGTGTGCGTGCGCACGCACGCGCGCATGTGCGTGCGTGTGTTTGTGTGTGTGTGCGTGCGTGCGCACGTGTGTGCGTGTGTGTGTATTAGCATGTGTGAGTCACTCAACAAATTTGCATCAAGCATGTGCATGCTTTTTGAATCATGCATACAATGGGAAGCACTTTGACATCTTTGATTTCCATGTATGCTTTATTCATGTGCTATGAGTAGGTGAAGCAATACATTATTGCTGGCTATGAGAAATGTTACAGTAGTTAACACAGAAGCGAGTGTATGTGTGTGTGTTGTGTGTTAGGAGGGGGGTGGGGGTTAATCTTTTTGGTTGTACATTATGAAGGGCTGCAAACGGAAACCTAATGTGACACTGAAATTCCATCACAGTTCTGCTCAGTTCAGTTCAATTTAGTTCAAGATGGTATCTATGCGTTCGGAAAAGCCCATATGCGCTCCACCCTGTCTCTTAGAAGTTTTCCCACTATTGCCTTTGAAATGGTTCCTATGTTCGCCTGATTGATGATGGCCCTCTCTCATCTTTTCAGGGAAGATCGTCTAGCACTTCCTCTTGACACAGTTCTGCTGACAATGTAAATGTAAAAGAGCGGCTTACTCTGTAAGACAGTGTGACAGTACATTCACATCACCGCATTTACCTGACAAAGTATGCTTCTTCCTGACATCATTTCCAGAAAAAGAAGCGTCGTCATCCATGGCCACAGAGAGCAGCACCGACTCCATGGACACGACGGACAGCACGGCCGCTGATGCTCATGTCACAGGGGAGGGGGGAACCACTGGCGACTTTGTCATTGACAGATCCGTCGTCTTCGCCACACTGGAGGTGTGTGTTGGGTGCTGCTAAACTTTGCACGTTATGTCTGAAACGAATGTGTATTTTTTAGATTGTGTGCATGTGTGGGTGTGTATAATTATACGCTGATACATATTTTGCTGACTTAGTGCACTGAAAGCTGTTAAAAAAATAAACATATATTTATAGAAACTTATAAGATCCTGAGATATAATCTAAAATGGACTTGAAGCTGAAAAGAACACAAAAGAACACAAACAGAAGATGTCAGGAGAACAACTGCTGAACAGTCTGCTTTAGAAAAAACCTGATTTTGCCACTTTGAAATTTGTGCGTATCCATGTCTGTTTGCTGTCGTGTGGCTTCTGCCTCGAGGGAATATCCATAATGACATGAAATATTTGTGTGTTTAACGGTAATGCAGGTATGTGTGTGTGTGTGTGTGTGTGTGTGTGTGTGTGTGTGTGTGTGTGTGTGTGTGTGTGTGTGTGTGTGTGTCTGTGTGCGTGCGTGCGTGCATGTGTGCGTGCGTGCATGCGTGCGTGCGTCTGCATGATGAAAGGAGCGTATTCTTATGTCTTTGTAAGCGCTCTGGGCTCTTCAGAGATGGGGCGCCATAAATAATGTATTTATTATTATTATACCTGTAGGTGTGCGTGCAAAAAGCAGTCCAACTACACGCACTCTGGCCACTTTACCATTGTGACATTTTACCTCCAGGCTTTGACCCTGATATAACTGTAATGGTTGACTGGGCATAAAGCACCAAGTTACTTACTTAATCCAGGCGCCTTGCTACTTGCAGGTGTGTCTGTGTGCCCTGGTGCGACACCTGCCGGCCCTGAACCCTGCGGCAGCCAGCACGGGGTTCCAGGTTCCCACCAACCTGTCTCGGCTGCCGGAGACGACCTTCGCTGTGCTGTCCTCGGTGGTGCTGCTCATGCCCGACCTCATGAACCTGTGCTCTCCCATGGGTCAGAACACAGTCACTTTGTGTCACGTGCATTTCGTCAGTCCTTGCCTGGCCTTGCCTTTCTTTCTCTGTCTTTGTGGGCAGTTGGCAGAGTGGGTTTATGAGTAGGCTTAAAAGAATAAAATTTAAAAAAATCAGAAAATCAATGTGATTGTTTTCTTTCTTGAATAGTGATGCTTCTCGTACAGGGGTACATCGTTTTTCTTGTATATTGTTTGGTTGTGGTATATATATTTTTAGCATGTTACCGTTGGTATTTTTCTTACTTAAAGTTGTAGATACTGGAGAATGTTTGTTGTAAAGCACAGTGAGTTTGCCTGTCAGAGAATATCATTATATAAAAATTATCAATTTTGTGCGTGCATTATTGTGTCTTTCTTCCTTGCTTTCTTTTCTGTTGCTGCTTTTATTTTTTTTATTTTTTTTGTTGTGGTTCTTACAGTCATTCATTATTTCATCCACCAAATTTTCTCCCTTCTTCCTTTCTGTTTGTTCGCTTGTTCGAAGCGTCCAGTAGCATTTATTTCACGTTCCGACTGCTCAGGTGCCGTGACCATTCTACCCACAATCCTCCACCTGACGACGAGCGTGGCACGAGAGCTGGCGGCAAGGACGGCGGAGACCAAAGCGCCGACGGTGATCTCGGCGTGCCTGCAGTCGCTGAAGCTGCTGTGCACACACGAGATGATGAAGGAGGAGGCGGTGGCTGCCGACTGGCTGCGGCTGCTGCAGAGCGCTGTGGCCACCTTGCTGCATTACGGGAAGCCTGGTCAGTGCCTCTGGGCGTTTCAGTCAGTTGGAAGGTCCTTCAGAAAGCAGATGGGGGGGGGGGGGGGGGGGGGTGTTTGCAGAGTGTGTGTTTTTCTAGGGAAATTGCATGTTTCTGCACAGGGTAGAGTCAGTGTATGATGCTGAGGGTTTGGGTTGTGGAGGGTGTGGGTGGCTGAGGGCGTGGGTGGCTGGGGGTGTGGGTGGCTGGGTGTGTGGGTGTAGGTGGCGGGGGGGTGGGGGTGGCTGAGGGTGTGGA
This sequence comes from Alviniconcha strummeri, assembly GCA_963584105.1. Classification (NCBI taxonomy): domain Eukaryota; kingdom Metazoa; phylum Mollusca; class Gastropoda; family Provannidae; genus Alviniconcha; species Alviniconcha strummeri. The sequence goes on from OY757543.1 coordinate 12,207,159, forward strand.
TGGCTGGGGGGGTGTTGTTGCTGAGGGTGTGGGTGACTGGGGGTGTGGGTGGCTGAGGTGTGTGGGTGGCGGAGGGTGTGGTGACTGGGGGTGTGGGTGGCTGAGGGTGTGGGTGGCTGGGGGGGGGTTGCTGAGGGTGTGGGTGACTGGGGGTGTGGGTGGCTGAGGTGTGTGGGTGGCTGAGGGTGTGGGTTGATGAGGGTGTACGTGTGGGTGGCTAGGGGTGTGAGTGACTGGGGGTGTGGGTGGCTGAGGTGTGGGTTGCTGAGGGTGTGGGTGACTGGGGGTGTGGGTGGCTGAGGTGTGGGTGGCTGAGGGTGTGGGTGACTGGGAGTGTGGGTGGCTGAGGGTGTGGGTGGCTAAGGGTGTGAATGACTGGGGGTGTGGGTGGCTGAAGTGTGGGTTGCTGAGGGTGTGGGTGACTGAGGGTGTGGGTGGCTGAGGGTGTGGGTGGCGGAGGGTGTGGTGAATGGGGGTGTGGGTGGCTGAGGGTGTGGGTGGCTGGCGGTGTAGGTGGGTGTGGGTTGCTGGGGAATGGTGTGCAGGAGAAAGGAGAGTGGGCATCATAGATAGACAGATACATGATTAAATGAAACTGGAAAAGTTTTATTCCTAGCCGAATGCAAACCAGCTAGTATTTGTTCTTCGTATTGTCAGACACGAAATCCTCAAATTACTGCTGTTGAAGAAGAAAAAAGCTAAGAAAATGGTTTGTTTGACTTTGCTGTGCAGGCGAGGATGGTCCCGGCATTGACCAAGGCGTGTTGGTTCAGATGCTTACTGTCTTCATTGTGTCGTGTCCGAGGGAGACTACCGGCGCTGCCAATCTCCAAGAGCCTGTCCTGGACTGTTTCCGTGAAGCATGGGACAACGGAAATGTGGAGGTGGGTGTTGTACAGACTGTTTGCATGAAACGTGGGACAGTGGTAATGTGGAGGTAGGTGTTGTACACTGACTGTTTGTGTGAAGCGTGGGACAATGGAAACGTGGAGGTAGGTGTTGTACAGACTGTTTGCATGAAGTGTGGGACTGTGGCAGATAGGTGTTGTACAGACTGTTTGCATGAAGTGTGGGACTGTGGCAGTGTGGAGGTAGGTGTTGTACACTCTCACGGTAGGTGTTGTACACTGTTTTCATGAAGCATGGGACAGCGGAAACGTGGAGGTAGGTGTTGTACACTGTTGTGGTAGGCGTTGGACACTGCATTAAACGTGGGACAGCGGTAATGTGGAGGTAGGTGTTATACACTGTTTGTGTGAAGCGTGGGACAATGGAAACGTGCAGGTAGGTGTTGTACGGACTGTTTGCATGAAGTGTGGGACAGTGACAGTGTGGAGGTAAATGGTTGAGTGTTGCTTTACGTCCACAGAAACCATAGGCCCACTAGGGACGGGAGGAGGTAAATGTTGTACACTGACTGTTTGCATGAAGCATGGGACAGCAGCAACGTGGAGGTAGGTGTTGTACATTGACTGTCTGCATGAAGCGTGGGACAGTGGCAGTGTAGAGGTAGGTGTTGTACACTGACTGTCCGCATGAAGTGTGCGAGAGGAACACAATGGTGATTAATTGTTTGAATGTACAGTGAATCTGAATGACAGTATTTCAAACTTATGCTCTTGTTCTGTTCTAGGTTTGACTGAAATGTGTGCGTTCCTTCACCCGCGCTCTTGTTGTGTTCTAGGTTCCACTGAAGTCCTTCACCCGCGCTCTTGTTGTGATCTAGGTTCCACTGAAGTCCTTCACCCGCGCTCTTGTTGTGTTCTAGGTTCCACTGAAGTCCTTCACCCGCGCCCTTGTTGTGTTCTAGGTTCGACTGAAGTCCTTCACCCGCGCTCTTGTTGTGTTCTAGGTTCGACTGAAGTGCGTGCGGTCCTTCATCTCCATCGTTCAGCACCCTGACCGCCAGGTGGCGCCACCCTACATCCAAGGTTTGGCGCCACGCATGATGGAGCACCTGCACGCCACGGCCAGTGCCACCACAGCACCCACAGACAGCGACCTTCAACTCACGCTCGAGGAACTGGGCATGATGGAGACGCTGGTCGCTCTGGCGGAGGACAACAAACGTAAGTGGGACGGTCAGCTAAGCACACAGTGGAACCTTTCTGTCTGTTGTGACCATGGAACTGTTTTTTTACGCCCAGTCAACCATGGCAGTTATATCAGGTTGCTGTGACCAACCTGAAAATCAACAGTAAATGGGCTTATGACCATGGAACTTGGTTGTTTTGTTTTTACACCCAGTCAACCATGGTGGTTATATTAGGTAGCTGTGACCAACCTGAAAATCAGTAAATGGGCTTATGACCATGGAACTTGGTTGTTTTGTTTTTACACCCAGTCAACCATGGTGGTTATATTAGGTAGCTGTGACCAACATGAAAATCAACAGTAAATGGACTTGTGACCATGGAACCTGTTTTTGTTATGCCCAGTCAACCATGACGGTTGTATCCGGTTGCTGTGACCAACCTGAAAATCAACAGGAAACGGGCTTGTGACCATGGAACTTAGTTTTTTACGCCCAGTCAACCATGATGGCTATATTAGGTAGCTGTGACTAAGCTGAGAATCAACAGTAAATGGGCTTTAAAGAAGGAGAGACAGAAATGTGGAAATGTGACGTTAGTGCCTAGCCAACCAGGAAGGTCTTATCACGCGCACACACACACAAATTCATCAAATACAAGCAAACAATCTGCTTCACTATCTGTGATGCCTGTCTCTGTGCATGAAAAGGGTTAGGAAAATGAAGCTGAATGACTGGGGAAGGTTGTAATTAGAAGAGCGGAATACCCGGCAGCAGGTAAAGCATGCCAAGTAAATGTCTTTTGGGAATTTTAGACTTTGTGCAATTGTTACGTGAATATGTGGATATGATCACTGACATAACATTTTAAAATAACATTAGTATTTGTTTTGTGGAAGTCACTGGAGGCATTTCTTGCCTCAGCGGAAACCCTAAAACTGACGTTCCCTAGAGTGGTGTTGAAGCAAGAGCTTTGAAACTCTCCGTCAAATTTAACATGTTTGTACCAATTTTGGTAAACCTTGAACCATTTTTCAAGGTCACAGGAGAGAGTTAAAGTAAACGAAAGAGTTAAACATCTTCCCCACATCCTGGATACAAATTGTACTTTCACTTTCCTCGCTAGTTCATCTCTGCGCCGCTTTAACAGGAAGCGCCTCGCGCCGCCGCAACGCCTTGACCCTCGACCTTGACCTTTGTCCTTTCCTCCAGGTGTGACGATGGTGGCGCTGCTGGTCCCCATCCTGGTGGCCCTCCTGCTGGACGAGAGCTCCGTGGCCAGCGCCAGCGCCAGCCGCCGCGCCCTGAACGACACGGCCCTCAACAAGCTCCTGCGCCTGGGCCAGCAGCACCCCGGGCACTTCAAGCAGGTCATGAGCGCCTCCGCCCACCTGCGACCGCGCCTGGCCGCGGCCATCAAGCTCAACCAGGCGGCGCAGGAGCAGGCCAAGGCTCGCTTGGCGGCCAAGGCGGTGTCCCAGCCCAAGAAGCCCACCATCGAGCTGACCATGGACTTCAGCAAGAAGTTCAGCACGTAGGGGGGCTCTGTATCTCTCTCTCTCTCTGTGCCGAGGGACGCGAAAAGTGGCGGGCAGGAAGGTTAGGTGGCTGGGGTCGTCGTTGTCTCCAGGGAGTGAGGCCTGGCTGCTTTACAAGTTTTCCTGCACAGGCTGGAAGCTGCTTTTAGTGCTTGTGTACACATTTGGACCTGTCTCGAGGTCTTGAGACTGACCGCTGCTGGGTTGACAGATTTATGATGGGCTGTATAATAGAAGTCTGTTTTGAAATGTTCCCGACCACTGTTGGATTGACAGAGTTATGATGGGCTGTATAATAGAATAGAGGTCTGTTTTGAAGTGTTCCCATCAGTTGGTTGGACGGGGGGTTCTTGAGCAGTGGTCAGGTTGGACATGCAGGCAGTTGACACAGGGAAGTGGTCCCTAAAGCAGGTTTGACAGTACTTTAACATCTCCCCCCTCCCCTCCCCACTGCTCTCCCCCTCCCCTAGCCCCACCCCACCCTCCCTTGTTGGCCACTCTTGAATGATGTGATGGACACTGTCCGTTGAAGCTGGAATCATTCAACTGACAATGTTCGACACCACTTGAAGCTAGTGAATCATTTGCCTTGAAATTCTGGTGTCACAGGAGCTTCATTGTTTCTCATCCACATCACCACGAACCCAAACCACTGGTGGTCCTTGAGCGAGGAACCGGCATGAAGCACCTAGGGATTATTAAGAGAAACGTGCCCACATGTACAGCATTTCTCATCCCCATTTTATGGGGCGAACTCCACAGAACTCCATCACCATAGACGGTTCTAGATAGCAATGCCAGTCGCCTGTGTCGGTGCCGCCAGGGGCTCCAAGCTTGCAAGAACTGGTGGTCTTCTGGGCGTGCTGTCTTTCTGAGCTCTGCACTGAGTGGGCGTTGTTGGTGCCAGGTTCAGAACGGATTTAGACCGGAACCTTCGTCGTTAAACTCCGGCGCTAATGAGCCTGACACCCAACAGACACCTTTTGCTAAGCGTTTATCATTAGAGTCAAGAATTGATGAACCTGAAACCCACCAGGTGCTGGTTTTCTAAGCTTTCGCCATTAAATTCAAGAGCTGATGCACCAGAAACCCACCAGACACTTTGACTTTCATCAATCAAGAGCTGATGAGCCTGAAACTTCCCAGACACTGATGATTGTCATCAATAAATTCAAGAGCTGATGAGGCTGAAACTCACTGGATACGGTTTACCACAGATCTGGAGTTTCTCGGTGAAGGAGTCTGTCGGTGGCTTTGTAATTTCATTGTTGTAAGAAGCAGCACCGTGAGCTTCACCGCTGCTGGTGCAAAGCTTTGCCCTCAGGTTCTGGCATAACTGCAAGAAGTTGTTGTTTTTCTCTTCAGATTTGACTGACATGACAGCTTTGACTTCAGCTTCAAGATCTGGTGCACATCTCCACCTTGGATCCAACCTCGCGTGACAGGAATGTTTGAATTGTGACGTGTAGTATTTTGCAGCTACACACTGCCAAAGAAGTTGAATCGCCACGTCCTCTCACTTGGTCGTTGCGTGGTTCATGGTGGGGACAGATTTGGTGGGATGAGGGGGGAATGGAAGTGTAACAAAGTGGAAAGTAGATGACTGTGTTTTTTGTCGTTGTTGTTGTTTTGTTGTTTTTAAAGTATGTTTCTATTGCTGTCACAATCATACACCTTCGAACAGTGAGTAAATAATATAGTGATGACTATGATAGCACCAAGCCTGAGAGGTGGCTGAGAGTTGTCTGGCGAAGCAAAAGAAGTGTGGGAGGAGAGGCTGGGGAAAAACAGCGACCGTGTCCTTTGCTGCCAGATGGTCGTAGGGATCTGTCGGATGCTGGGCAGGTGAGGTTTGGATTGTCGAAGAGCTCCAGTGTCTTGTGTTTTGAACGTGCAAACAAAACTCCCACAGTGGTCGTTTTGAAGGAAGAGATTGACAGTAACTTCATGGTGATGGTGGATGGAGATGGTGGATGGTGTGATGGCACCTCATGGTGATGCTGTGGATGGTGTGGATACCTTGTGTTGTTTCGAAATAGGTCGACAGTGACTTCATGACTTCATGTGGTGGACGATGTGATGACAATGACTTCGTGGTGATGTCATGGATGGTGAGGATACCTTGGGTTCTCTTGTAACAGGTCAGCAATGACTTCATGATGATGTGGTAGACGATGCGATGACAGTGACTTCGTGGTGATGTAGTGGATGGTGAGGATACCATGGGGTGTTTTGAAGAAGATTGACAGTGACTTCGTGACGATGTTGTGAATGATGTGAAAATACCATTGTGGCGTGGTATGACATTGACTTCATGGTGATGTGATGGATGATTTGAAAATACAATGGGTTGCTTTGAAATGGATTGACACTGACTTCATGATGATGTAGTGGATGACGTGAAAATACTATGGTGGCATAGTGTCACTTGCGATCTTGGTGATATGCAAATCACATTTGACAGTTGAGTTTGGTGAAGCATGGAAGGATGGATCTGGTCTTGGCTTTGGCTTAAGTTTAAGAGCCTGGTCAAATGGCTTTGGTCAAGTACTTATGACTCCGAACAGCTAAAATACGTCAAAATAAAGCAGTGACCACGAGAGCCAGAAGAGCTGACGGCGAAGCAGTGGACAGTGGGTTTTTTTTTTCTTCCCGTGTGGCTGAGCAGGGCTGGTTTACCTGTTCAAGGGTCAGACTGCAGTATTGTGTCAGCTGAGATATTGAACATGTGGCAAATCCACAATCAACAAACAACACAAACTGCATTTTAAAGTCAGTAGAAAAATTGTGGCAAATACTGAGTATACTAGGGGGCACACAACATTCACCTTTTTCACAAGGCATAACTGTGCTGTCATACATTCACAGACTAGTTCCGTGATTAAGTAAAAAAAAAAGACTCCCCATCCCCCCACCCCCACCCCACCTCCCCAGAGTGTTTTTTATTAGTCAGAAACACAGATATTCACATTATACAGTTTTTGAAACAATAACTAAATTTGCAAGTGCTATGTTTACTGTCTCAGAATTATAGAAAAATGTTGGAATTATCTGTTTTGTTTTTGTTTTTGTGGCAGTAATTATTTATTTATTTCCCAAAGGGAAATAATGAATAGATAACATATGAACACATACATCATCATTATGAAGAAGGGTCGGGTCATTGATATACCAGGTATGTTTAACTTGTATAAATATAAGAGTGAAATAAAATACATGTCCATTACGTCACTTGTGCAAACTTCATGCTTTGAATTGCACTCTCGACTTGCATACTGTCTGGATGCCGTGAAACCTTTTGTTGTTGTATATGTTTGGAGGTGCTTCTCGACCTCATCTGTTTGTGAATGAAAAGTGAATGAGAATCTTGTTTAAAAACAACAACAAAACGGCAACATTTCAGTTGTATCAAGTTGTAGTATTTGAAATGTATAGGGAAGAGTATGCTTTAAAAAAAGAAAGAAAAAAAGAAGAAAAAAAAGAAAGAAAAGAAGAACGTAATACTCAGAATCATAAACTGTAGATAATGTCATTTTGTTGTGATTGTGGTCATCACTCGGTAGTGCTCGTTTGAATTATGTGGAATTTTAGCTTTCAGTTGTCAAAGCTTTTTTTCTTTTCTTTTTTCTCTCGTAATAAATGTCATTTGATGTTAACAATGTTGTTGTAATAAAAAGACTTCTCTTGAGATGACGTGGGCTGAAATAGTTATGTTGTAATTTTTATCTTTCTGTTGTTGTTGTACTCATGACGGTTGCTGCATTGTTTTACCGGCTTCACTTTATCAGCTTCGTCTTTGTGTTGCTGACCTGCCGTGTATGGTCATAACATCTTTGGGAAGACGTGTCTTACCCAGGTCCAGGTACTGATTAGGCCTACGTTACAGTTTTGGGAAGAAGTTACGTCTTACCTAGGTCTAGGTATTGAACAGGCCTACATTACAGTTTTGGGAAGTTTTGTGTTACCCAGGTCTAGGTATTGATCAGGCCGGACAGTGCAAGTGACACATCTAACACCTTCAAGCAGAGCTTGACAAGACGATGCGTTTTTTGTTTGTTTGAACAAAGAAGACTTTAAACCTTTTTTTTCTTTTTTCTTTTTCTTTTATAGCAGTGAACAAATGGTGGTTTTACTCAAAAGCCGAAAGCGTAGAAGCGATTTATCTGTTTGCTTTGCGTGTGTCTTGTCGTGAGAAGCAGAATGTTGTTGTTTTTCCGCAAAAAAATCCAGGTCTTGGTATTAATAAATAAATTAGGCAGGACAGTGCAGTACGTGCTTTTCGTGCATCTTAATCACCACAGGGAGAAGGAGAACCTTACCTAGGCCTAATAGAGGGTTCCGTAGATCTGCCTCCCACAGTTACTGTCCCACAAAAACTATTGATGTTGTACTGTCTTGGCTGACGGGATGCCTTCATGCGTCCGGTCTGATTCCAGCCTGCAAATGAATATGATTTGCCTGATTTGATAGCGGCTGACATCTCTCGCCATCACTTGACATTGGCCGTTGCTTATTTTGATAGGGTTTGTTTGTAGCTGAGCATCCCGTCGCTCTGTTGCTGTCGTTTAGCTTGTGGGCGAGACAATGGTGGCTACACTTCAGGTATTAGATGCAGAATACTGTTTACGACGTTCTCATTGGCTGATGCTGCGTGGGTGATTGACAGCCTGGAACCTTCTAATATCAACTGGGCTGGGTAGCTCAATTTACTGCTGCTGGCTTTCCCTGGAGGAAACGTTTTCAGTTGGGATAACAAATCCTTTAAAAAAATAAATTAAAAAAATCCGCGAGCAAATAGTGATTTTACACGAAAACAGTGAGAAAGTGGGAACGGCTCATTTTGTAGATTTGACTTGAAAAATGGTTTACATTCGAGAACCGTTTTGAAATGGTATGTTCTTCTGGCACGATTTTGATCGTCCTGAGGTGCGGCCACAATCCATGAAGACAGGCCACAGACCTATAATTTTATATACCGGACTGCCAGCTGCGCGATATGCGCGAGAGACTCTCAAACACAAGCTTGGCTATGGAGGTGGAAGCAATCACCCATGCTTTTTTCTGGTTTGCATCAGTTTGTTGTTGCTTCCCCCTACTTTTTCTTCTTGCTATTTGCGATAATAGCATCTGTGTCACGGTCAGAGCAGGCGACTACATCTTCAGTCTAGCACTAGCAGATGCTAGGATACAAAATTAAAAAAATTAGCTGCACAATTAAAAAGCAACCACTTCAGTTGTCAGTCATGAGTGTGCTTTGGATTGGGCTCTTTAAAACAGCAATGAAGATGGCTGAATAATCACCTGCTTACCTGCGTCGTAGCTGCGTCACTTCCTGGGAGGAGCAAAGGTGTTTTGTGATGTGTCGAGTCAACATTCCTGCTTTTTCTCTTCGTCTCGTTTTTCGCTAACACTGTGATGCTTCTTCCTCCCGGCTATAGAGACGGTTCAAAGTTGCCATTTTGCTTCTTCTTCTTTCGTTTGGTTTCTCTCTCGCTCTCTGGTCTTCAGATAACCCCGCCAGGCTATTGCCTGGAAGTGTTGTGATTAGTCTGCGTCCGGGGGGAGACTGGTTTGACTGTTTGAATCGGTGACCTCGGTTTGAATGTTTGAATTAGTGACCTTGGTTTGAATGTTTGAATCGGTGACCTTGGTTTGAATCAATGACCTTGGTTTGAATCGCTGACCTTGGTTTGAATGTTTGAATCAGTGACCACTTTCCTTACATGTGTTGCTGCTCCCCCTCCCTTTGTCTGTATGTGTTTGTTTTGGTTTTGTTGTTTTGGGTTGAATTTGTCAATACTCACCGCAAAACTTATTAGTTGCATGTATATCATACTCGCTGCTTTCAAGGCAATATTGATGGTGTACTTATCTGTAACGTGCATTTTGATTTATATATATAATTGTTTTTGATTTGTTTTACGTCATGGTGATTGTCGCGCAAAGTGGTGTACTGATTTGTCACGCAAAGTGGTGTGTTGATTTGTCACGCAAAGTGGTGTGTTGATTTGTCATGCAGAGCTGTGTCGATATTGCGTGGTGTTGAGGCGTAAGCGCTGGCACTTTGTACGCTGCCAGTGTGGTCTGCGTTTGACAAACGCGTGTTCATTCTGTATGTGCTGCAAGTGAGCTGAAGAACCAGCTGGTCGTCCTCGGCAGACTGGCACGAGAACGACAGCACAGTGGTTCCATTGTACAAAGTGTACAGGTAAAAAAGCTGGTAATATATTATCTACCACATTGACGTATTAGCTGTAGTAAAAACTCTGGCATTTCTGATAGTTTCGCTTGATTTGAGAACGCTTCCTTGAATCTTGTCGTAAAACAGCAAGGAAACGGGGTGGGTGGGGTTGGGGGGCGGGGCGGGAGGGGGCGCTGGGGGGTGAAGGGGGGGGGGGGGGGGGGGAGAGGGAGAGAGAAAAAAATGACAAACATTATGACAGTCATCTGGAATCATGCTTTGGGGAGGTTGACGACGAAAGGCTGAAAATTCCTTCTGCTATGCTATCATAAAAGGATTTTAGGGGATATATATATTACGTGGGTATACAGAAAGTAAGGTATTAGACCTTTTGCTTCATACCTTGACGTAATTAGGAGTTCATGTATACGGACGTACGAAACGAAGAATAAAGTATCAGAGAAAGTCGTCCTGTAAAACAGAAATGATAGGCTGTCTCTCACGAGGGTTGACATGTCTTTCGTCAGGGGTCTCACAGCTAAATGCCTCCAAAAATAGACCCATTGATCCCCCAAAACGCCATGTGAATGAGACACTGCAGTCTGTCAATTTTCGGCCGCTTGTCTCAGCAGTGAGTCTGTTTTTGGAGGGACTGTGGTGTCACCGAGTTGCGGACGAGAAGTCAATCAGTCTGGTGGACAAGTGTTCGACCGAGTGAACTAGTGTGTGTCAGCATGTAGTATTTTATCTTACCGGTTGAACACGTCTTACCGACGTCCGAGAAAGCGCTAGATTTTGTGCCAGTGTACATTTCAGTGCTGATTTATCTGACACATGATGCATTACATGTCAAGAGATGTAGGGTTTCGCCCTCCGAATACCATTCTTTGTTTGAAATCACAATATTCTCTCTCCGTAATTCCATCTCTCTCCCTCTGTCTCTTTTTCTTCGTCTCTCTCCACCCCCTCCTCCCCCCCCCCCTCCATTTTTTCTGTCGGTCTTTCACACATTGTCTGTCAGCCCCTCGCCCTCCCACTCACCCTGTTTCTCTTTTAACCACAACGAAGTGTCATCTGTGTTAACACTTCCCTTTCTCCGATCATTTCGGATGGAATGAGCAACAAAATTGCAAGCGTAGTTGAAAGTTGTTAACCAGCGGCACACACACACACGCACGCAGGCCATACTTTTTCTGGTATTAAAACTCACAGAAAATGCCTTCGGGTAGTAGTGAAGTGGCTTTCTCACAAAACGGGGTGGACAACTTGGTACTGGTTTTTATTATGCACTGGAAGCAGAACCCCTGTTTTGAATCCCGCCCCTTCACCTCCTCATTCCCCCCTCCCCCCTTCAAACAAAACAAAACAACAATGACACCATAACAAAGACATTACAGCAGCAAAGAAACGAAATCCAAAGAACGATAACTGGTGAATAAGACAAGTGGACAGAACTCCAGTAGTTTGGTGACCATCCGATTTATATGACCAAACTGCACTTTCTTTTACAAAACACAGGAAACTTGAAGTGATTGGTTTAAAACAGAAGCAATGCCGTGGTTGTCCAAAGAGGCGCAGTGCATGTTTAATTAAAATGAACTCCGTTGCATTGTTTATTATTACTGTAGTTAAAGTTTGACATTTGTCCTTTAAAGCCACAAGTATTGTCACTTTGTGTCGACACAGATTAAATAATAGTTGGTATTTTTGTTTCTGGTTTGCCCAAACACAAAGTGTTATATGTTCTTTGTGCTTATATTAAGGGTAGTTAGGTCTAGATTACATATATTGATACAAGGCCTAGATTATATATATTCCTGATAAATGACACTGTTAACTGAATAAACGGAATGGGATTCTTGTGCATGGTGACTTTCGAAGGGGAGGGGGCAGGGAGGGGGAAGTAATGAAATGATCCATCAGTACCAAAACTTACATCCCACTCAAGGACTGTATTTTTTGTGTTCTTGTAGCAATGCTTTGTACATGTACTTTATTAGACATCCAGTGTACATAATAAAGGCATAATTTCTGATAAATTTAGTTTCTGATGATGTTTGGAAAGTGTGTGTGTGTGTTCCGTTTCTGTTGATGTTTGGAAATTTGTGTGTGTGTGTGTGTGTGTGTGTGTGTGTGTGTGTGTGTGTGTGTGTGTGCGCGCGCGCGTGCGTGCGCTATTCACATATACCAAATACCCTTTAATCAACTGCGCTCCAAGGTCTTGGTTCGAACACACAAGGGAGTTAATACAACAAAGACCTCAGTCGCCTACGGTAACTCTCATCTGGTGATACGAGTAGGTAAATACAAGGTACGTAAACTCCACCAGAGGTACATCCTTGGTTCAAACGTAGAATGCAGGAGCCTATCCTTACACGGGGGAGCTATATTTTGTTAATACGGTTTTATTCTTGTTTTTTGTTTGTTGTTTACTCCAGTAAGGGTGCCGACAAATAACCGGATCGATCGATTTTTAAATCCAGCTGCTTGATGAAGACTTTAAAGTACACGGGAGAGGGTGGTGGTGGTGATGGTTTTATTGTTTCTAATGCTGTTGCAGACAGCAACAAAATCTTCGACTACGTGATAATGTAACAGTAAGCCCACGTCGATTTTCCCAATAATCATTGGACACACGTGTTTCGAACAGTTTCCGAAAGGGCCTAATCCAATATTCGTTAAACGAGTGACAGTGATTTTTTTTCTCTACGACTTGTCGCACGTTTATTGCGATGAGACATCCGTCACACATCTGATGTCTGTACGGTTCCTCAATGCATCAAACAGTAAAACGATAAGATTAAAACAGCGATGTCTGTATGGTTCCTCAATGCATCAAACAACAAAACGATCAGATTAAAAGAGCGATGTCTGTATGCTTCCTCAATGCATCTAACAATAAAACGATCAGATTAAAAACGAGCGATATTTATCGCCGACGAACCTTAGCATATTTTTGTCGGCGACCCCCCCCCATCCCCCCCAACCACACACACACACATCCCTCTCTCTCCCTCTCTCTCACTCACTCTCTCTCACACACACACACACACACTCACTCACTCACGCACACACACACACACACACACACACACACACACACACACACACACACACACACACGAAATAACTTCAGTCACAATGCACAGGTCTCTGCAGCATTTCTGGATCACGCGTCTGCCTAGCGCTCGTCACTTACAGTCACTCACAGTGAGCGAGACATTCACCTCACTGCCCCTTGTGACAGATCGCCCGCCGGCAGAACCATTCAGGCATGCAGCTGCATTGCGTATTCAGAGGGCCAGGGCCCCCTTATGACGAGTGGAATGGTTCTGGTGGCGAGGCACTGGTCACAGACCCACTGTGCGCGTCTCTCTGCTGCCAGCATGGCGAAGGCGTCACGTGACAGTCCCACACAGTGCCGGTGAAACCACACACGGCAGCCAGCCTCGCACTGGATCGTTACTACATGAACTTAATGACACTCCTCCATCTTGTGAGTCAATACACCCTAGATCATAAAGTGGTACAGATTTAATCGATCCAACAGACATGGCCGAAAACAGACACACACACACACTGAAACACACACACAGGCGTGCGCGCGCTCACACACGCGTGTGCGCGCGCACGCACGCACGCAGAGAGAGAGAGAGAGAGAGAGAGAGAGAGAGAGAGAGAGAGAGAGACACACACACACACACACACACACACACACACACTGACGGACAGACAGGGGACACAACCCCTCACCTGACTGTGACAAACGCCACACGAACTAGGGGAGACTAGCGGGAGAGTGTCCAGGTAATCACTGCTGATGGCATGGTCCAGCACGACCACCTGACCGGGGCGAAGCGACTCCAGGGGAATGTCAACGATGCTGCAGCCTCTGTAGCTGCTGCAGTCTCTGTATCTGACTTCGGCGTTGTCCGTAGTGGCGATCTGCTGGGAGGCATTCGAGCCTGGTGATGACGAAGACGGCTTGGATGAAACCTGAAACTGCATGTACACGTGATTCAGATTCGTTTTGTTTTGCTTTGCTAGCACCACATGACACAAAACTGTCCGCAGAGGCGGTTTGTTGGAAGTCATTCGAGCCAGGCTGATGACGAAGACTGCGTGGATGAAACCTGAAACTGTACACGTGATTCAGATTTGTTTTGTTCCCCGAACTCCTGTCCCGCGCACCTCCTCAGCTCAGTGAAACAGTTGCAAAACTGACAACACAACTGCACTCAGAGTTAAGATCTTATCCTGCAGAAGTTACCGTCTTTCACACTGCGGGTGTAAAACATTCGCAACAGCATTACATATACTACTGAACTGTCTTTCAGCTCAATAAGTTAATATTTGGCAATCATGTCGACTCAGTTCGCCAATTTCGTAGACCGGTTTTGAAAGACAAGAAAAATGGAGTTCTCAAAATCAGAAGACCATCTATTTCGGCTGCATTCCCAGCTGTCTGCGGCTAGTCTTCAACTCACGTCAGGGTTCTTTTTTTCTGTCTGTAATCGCCTCTGATTGGCTGGTACAAAACTGTCAACACGGTCTTGATTGGCCACTACAGTCTTGTATATCCAGAAGACAGTCCAGCTTTTTTTTTTTTTTTTTTTTTAAACAACACAAGCTGAGCTTGCCAAAAAGCGTGTTTCTCGTGGAACCTCTCGCACGAGAATTTCACTTGTTATGTCTGCTAACACTGCGGTTTTCACAGACTGCTGTTCGGTCACACTCGGGTTAACCATGAGGTAATTTAGGAGACGTACACATTAATTATCAATATGAACAGTTTATTATTATTATAACATTTATTAAATTAGCTTAATCAATGTAATAAAAAAAATCAAATGAGTTTTCATTATTGACACTCTGACATCGACGGATTTAAGGGATAACGTGCATATATATATAAAAAAATTCCCCACGTGTGTATATACATACACGGGGGACCTCGGTTTATAGTCTCGTCCGAAATGAGACTTTTTGTAAAATGTTTACAGGAGAAACGTTGGGGCCAGCGTAAAGTGCGGGTTGGGGGGCAATATCCACTTTTAGCCCCGTCGGTTCGCGGTCCTCAGATGGTATGAGAATATGTGTGTGTGTGTGTGTGTGTGTGTGTGTGTGTGTGTGTGTGTGTGTGTGTCATTGTGTGTGTGTGTCATTGTGTGTGTGTGTGTGTGTGTGTATGTGTGCGCGCGTGCGTGCGTGCGTGCGTGTGTGTGTGTGGACGGAATGAACTTAAGTATGCACTACGTTGACATATCCACACGAGTCAGTTAATTCCGTACTATGCCAGTGCTTCACACACACATACACATACACACACACACACATACACACACACACACACACACACACACACACACACACACACACACACACACACACACACACACACACACATACACACACGCGCGCGCGCATCATCAAACCATTTGAGGACAGTGAACTGACGGTGCTCCGATTCCCGAAGATTTTTCCGGTGTCCAATTCTGTGCAGACTCTACAAAAGTCCTTCGGTTGAGCCTGTACACCGAGGTCCCCCGTGTGTGCGTAGACGCATGCCAAAAGATTTTGATCTTGACCTTGATGCGCACTATAACTAGTGCGATACACTGACAGGACCCAACCACACACACACACACACACACACACACACACACACACACACACACACACACACACACACACCTGTGTGTGTCATTACAGGGTTCCAGGCGAGATCAAGAGGAGGGAGGTGGAGCTGGACCCTCATCCCAGAAGAGATCATGAGCATGGAGGTGGAGCTGGGCTGAGAAAGTTGGATTTCTTTCGCTTCCGGTTGTTCCTCAACAGCAGTGCAACGGACATTGTCCTTGTGACTCTCCCCAAGCACGGCAGTTGAAACAGCAACTGCGCAGTGCACTAGTCGCTGGGCAATGGCGAGGGGACACGGCTTTAACACTTCCATTGTTCTGGCGGCGGTCCACGGTCTCTCCGGTCTTTTTCGGGCGGTATCCGCTGTCGAGCCTTCACTCTTTCGTCCCCCCCCCCCCCCCCCCTGTCCCCGTCCCTAATAAGCCATCTCGCTTCTGTGGACGTAAAGCAAAATGGACTCACTCACAGGACCCAATCTAGGGTACAGCGTCAGCTGACAAGGGAGAAGCACCCGATGTTTTAGGGGCAGCGAGAGATTTGTGTCTTAAAACTTTCTAATGTCTTGCTGCTATTTCCTGTTCTAAATTGTTCCAGTCGATGGTAGTCCTGGGAAAGAAAGAATATCTATAGACAGCTGTTTTTGTAGTATCTACTCTGTAACTCTGTGAGTTGTTTCTTACGTGGTCTGTCATTATATATTTGTTGTCTTAAAGTCCGCTGGGTTCCTAGGTTTGATCAGTCTTTTGGAATTTACAGTTGTCAAAAACTCATGTGCAGTGTTCGCTGGGGTCAGCCATCTGACTATCTTGAAGAAGAGGGTCAGTCGTTGCCGTTTTCTTCTATTCTGAAGCGACTGCAGTCCGGGGTCTCTCAGCATGGTGGTGACACATCTAGGAGTGCGGTCTTTGTAATTTTGGTTGATGGAGCGAGCTGCACATCTCTGGATGTTTTCTAGCTTGTCAGTGTCATTTAACATTTTGCTGGTAGGGGTCCTAGACTACAGCGCTGTATTCTAAAGCAGAGCGGACAAGGGAGATGTAGGCTGAGGGGGGCAGAACCGACAGTTTTGACGCAAGAAGCCTCGGGTGGAGCTGGCCTTCCTTGTGATGTTGTTGATGTGAGTCGTCCATCTCAGGTCGTGAGTTAGTGTAACTCCCAGGCAGGGACTGCAGTCAACTTGTTGTAATATGTGGTTGTTCAAAGAGTAGTAGTGTGAGGACTTGTGGGTACTGAGAATATAACATTTTTGGATACTGAAGTAGATCACAACGCACGCTCCTTACCTGCACGTTTCGCCTGTCTGCTCGCAGTCTTGCCACGCTGTCATCCGCCAGGTTCGTTGGGTGACAATGGGGCGGGTTCTCCGACGTCACGTGCGTGACATCACCATCTGTCGTCACGCAGCCTTGGCAACAGATGCCGACGCAGTGCTTCAGGTGACATCTCCACAGCACCTTCTTCGAGCAGAGAACCTTCTGGCGTCCGTACAGGTAGCCTTTGAAGTAGACTTTTTTCTGGCCGGCGCGAGTCGTGAAGACTTCTAAGCGTTCCTGGAGCGCCATGCTGTACGTATATATCGCTGTAATTCAGTGCCTGTGTAGTTCATCCGCTATCAGCTTCCACTGATTTCTTACGAAAATTGCCGATGAACTGATTATACGAGCACTTGTAGTGAAGGAATAGTCTTGTCTCAGGTCTCTCCGCTTTGTTTGACCACTGGGGTGCTTGCTCGCTACATGCGCACAGCAAGAGTTGCTAGTAGGCTAACTTGGGCCATGAGCTCAGCTAGTTCGGTGATTTCGCTGAGCTTTGTGCTCAGTCGCTATTCAGTCCTTTGCCGAGCCGTGCATCGCGATACACCACTTTCACACCGCCACAAAAGGCACACCACAAAAAAGTAGTTAACAATGCAATGCTGCAGACAACGCTTGTTTGTGGTGTACCATTTACGGAGGTCCGAAGCGGGCGTAGCACGATCGACACGGTGCGGTGACGGTAGAGGAGGCTGTAACGTGCGAACAGCTATTTGTTTTAAAAAGTCGTGAACACATGTCACCCGAAACCTAACACCTGTGATCCGCTACACGGCGTAAATGATTCCATAAGATGGAGAAGAAGAAGGAGTAAGTAAGTAAATTGGTGTTTGACGCCCAGTCGACCAGTACGGCCGAAGGAGGAGGAGGTGGAGAACAAGAAGAAAAAAATCCTAAATAAAAGAAGGAGAAGAAGAAGACAGTAATTTCACGCTGCCCGGCGACGTCTCCAATAATTATTAGTCTTCAGTGTTTTTAATATCTAGAAATATTTGTCAAAGATGATGTGCAACACACACACACACACACACACACACACACACACACACACACACACACACACACACACACACACACACACACACACACACACACACACACACACACACACACACTAACACACTCTCTCTCTCTCTCTCTTTTTCTTTACATTTTTTGTTGTACTGATTAACACCGAGTAACGTCATTGGGTGCGCGCGCGCGCGCGCGCGTGTGTGTGTGTGTGTGTGTGTGCGCGTGTGTGTGCGCGCGCGCGTGTGCGTGTGTGTGTGTGTGTGTGTGTGTGTGTGTGTGTGTGTGTGTGTGTGTGTGTGTGTGTGTGTGTGTGGGTGTGCCCGCGCGTGCGAGTGCGCGTGTGTATATATATATATACATGTGTGTGTTTGTGTGTGTATGTGTTTGTGTGTGTATGTGTTTGTGTGTGTACAAGCGTGTATGCACCGCCTCCCCCCTCCACACACAGGCACACCAAACCAACCAACCAAGAACAAACAGCAAAATGTTCACGCAAACGCAAACCATTTATTATGCGATTCGCAAAACAATATAATCTGCAACAGTTTCGCGAAAAACAAGAATCCAACAAATAAAACCGAAAATGAAAGAAAAACATTTCAGACTTTACGTCACTTATCACAAATAAAATGGCCAGCTGATCATGCCTCGTGGAATCTTGCAGCGAAATGGCGGAGGGGGGGGGGGGGGGGGGGGGCGAGGGGGGTAGATGGGGGCGGGGGGGGTTAATTGAGGGGCGGTAAATAGTCCGTGGAAATATAGTGATACAAGTTGCTATTATGCTGGAATCGAAAAAAAAAGAAAAAAAAAAAAGATGCACGGACGCGCCTCCAAACAGTATACTTTCCGGTCCCGTGACGCATCTACTCTCAGTGCTGTGAGTTTCGATGTTAATCCTTTCACATGCCAGCGCGAAATTAAAAAAATAAATCTTTAAGCGTTTCAAATTTCCCAGTTTTATTGGTTGTTATGAAGTGATCAGTCAATCAATCAATATTTTATTTTATGTCTGTTCACATCGAGGTGATATTAGACAAGAACAAAAACAAACCATATATATAATTATTATTTATACTAATTTCCCAACAGGACTATGAACAATCGATCTGACAATATTAGTAATAACATCAGTATTATACAAAATATCTCTTACATCGTTGTAAGCATTTAATTTTAAGTCATATCCATTTTTTTCTGAAATAACTCTGTGGTAGTAGGACATTCAAACAGTACGTGTTTAACAGATAAGATATATGTTCTCAAGTGACATCGTGGCAATAAAGGAGTTAATTAGGCTGTTTCTTCCTACTTGTCGGGTTAATTAGGCTGTTTCTTCCTACTTGTCAGGGATCGTCTCAGGCTCGTAAGGCGGTAACCAGGCTAAGGTGGGGAGGTCAGAGCACCTGCACTGCTGGGGCAGGTACAGCTCGACCCAGCGCCACCTGGGGATGGGCCTGTCGTCCTCCGTATGGATGCATGCGGCCAACAGCACCCTCTGCTGGAAGTTGTCAGGAACGCACTCGCCGTAGCTGTCTTCGCCGTTGTCGTTGTGGGGCGTTCTGCAAGTCTCGCATCTGTGGGAGAGAGAGCGAACGAGATGATGCTGATGATGCTTAAATGATAACGATTACACAAGGATAAAGATTTAAGCACAAGTCGGCTATTTTTTATGTTTGTTTTTACAAATCTGTTTCTGAATGAGAGAGAGAGAGAGAGAGAGAGAGAGAGAGAGAGAGAGAGAGGGAGAGAGAGGGAGAGACAGACAGACAGACAGACAGAGACGGCGAGAGACAGAGAGAGAGAGAGACAGAGAGAGAGAGAGAGCTTATATGTGTACGTGCGTGCGTGCGTGTATGACGTGTGTGAGTGTGTGTGTGTGTGTGTGTGTGTGTGTGTGTGTGTGTGTGTGTGTGTGTGTGTGTGTGTGTGTGTGTGCGTGTGTGTACGTGCGTGCGCCTTCGGTAACTTTCACCTTGGCATGCTGGAAGCCTAAATACAATGTACTTAAACTCCAACAGAGCTACATCCTCAACAAAAACAAAAAACAAAACAACAACAACAAAAATCCGCCCAGTGGCATGCATACCCTCAATTTTAGGCACACTCGATGACACTGCACGACTAGTGTGCACAAACATAAGACAGGAACCAATTTCAGTTCAAGACCGGACATAATTATTATATATCGAATCATCAAACAGTCCTTTGATCTTGAAACTGACTCTACGTATTATAGACACACATACACACACGCAGGTACATGTTAGCCTCAGCACTCAGAGTGAACTGTCACAATGTAAACGAGGCCCAGAACGCCGGTCCAGAATTAACCCCTTCACTGCCACGATGTCACTCGAAAACGAACGATAATAATGCAAAATTCGAAATCTTTGCGCAATATTAAAAGTAGATTTGTTTGACATAGGACCGGAAAATACACTGTTCGCAGGCATGTGTGTGGACATTTCAGCCCAGAAATTGTACGGGCTGGGGCAGTGAAAGGGTTAAGTGACTGCAACGATCGGCTCACGTGCACATGGCGTAGGTGACACGCTGAAAGGACCAGAAGAAGGGCAGGAAGCAGAGCTCATCCTCCGAGCGGTAGAAAGACCTCAGCTCCAGTAACTGATGTGGACAGTCGTACGGAGACTGGTCACATCTGCAATGTAAGGGGCGCAGCGATGTAACACTGGATAAGTATTGTGGTTGGTATTATAACACTCAATATGTACTTTATTGTGGTCTGGTATTGTAACACTCACTATGTATTTTATTGTGGTTTGATACTGTATCACTCAATAAGTATTTTATTGTGGTCTGGTATTATAACTCTTAATACGTATTTTATTGTGGTTGGTATTGTAACACTCAGTATGTATTTTATTGTGGTCTGGTATTGTAACACTCATTATGTATTTTATTGTGATCTGGTATTGAATAAGTACTGTGGTCTGATCTGGTGTTGTAATATTGAATACGTATTGTAGTCTGGTATTGTAACACTGAATACGTATTTTGGTTCAGTTCAGTTCAAGATGGTATCCGTGCTCTCGAGAAAAGCCCATAATTATATGCGCTCCATCCCGTCTCAGTCTCAGACGTGCGAATAACTTACGGACGATCGACATCGGTCAGCGGGAAGTCACCGTGGGCCGAGCGCTTTCGTCGGACCCCGTCTGTCGGGTCCCGGAACAAGGGCACCAGACGTCCTCTGGACAGGAACTCTCTAATGCCATCAGGCAGCGTCGCCCTCATCCTCCGCAGCTGATTTCTTAGCCTCCGAAGGATTCTGTCAAATACGAAGAAAGAACGAATAGTAGTAATAATAGTAACTTGGTGTTTTGCGCCCAGCGAACCATTACGGTTATTGTATCCGGGCGATAGGAACGAACGGGGAAGAATAGAATGCCAAAGTAATGCCCAAACAAGCACCGCTTAGCTACACACACACACACACACACACACACACACACACACACACACACACACACACACACACACACACACACACACACACACACACACACACACACACACACACACACACACACACGAGTAGCAGTGTTAACACCCCTTGTCATTTTCAGAGCCATACAGAATAACTACCTGTTAATAAAAAACAAAAACAAAAAACAACAACATTGAAATGTGGTTTGGAAAAGGTCAAGAGAATGGACCATTAACAGAAAATGGCACGACCAAACAAAACAACAACAACAACACAAAACAACAGGATTAGGTAGAAGAAAAAGAGAGGAGATAGAAAAATGGAATCAAATGACAGCCCTGAGACTGAGCGTGACACCAGACATCCCCGGCTTTCCTTCAGGACAGAAGAGAAAGAAGAAAACAACAACAGCGATGAAGAATAAAGAAAAAAAGAAAGGCTAAAAGAAGAGTAAGTAAGTAAGTTGGTGTTGTACGCCCAGTCAACTGGTGCGTGCTAAAAGAACAAGTAAGTAAGTAAGTAAGTTGGTGTTTTACGCCCAGTCAACCGGTACGGTTATATCAGGGCGAAAAGAAGAAGAAAGAAAGAAAGAAAGAAAGAAAGAAAGAAGAAGAAGAATGAAAAAAGAAAGAAAGGAGAAGAAATTGAAACCAACAAAGAAAAACAGAGAAAAAAGAAAGGATTAAAGAAAGAAGAAGAAGAAACTGAAAGAAAGGCAGAAATATAGAAGAAGAAGGAGGAGAAGAAGAAGAAGAAGAAGAAGAAGAAGAAGAAGAAGAAGAAGAAGAAGAAGAAGAAGAAGAAGAAGAAGGAAAGAAAGAAAGAAGAACAAGAAGGCCCGGCCCGTTCATCCTCCTCTAACGTAAATGACAACCTGTCATCGTCGATGATTGACTCCTCATCACTGTCGTTGCTTGGACTTTCATCAACATCGTCGGTGATTGACTCATCATCACCTTCGATACTTGGACTTTCATCAACATCGTCGGTGACTGGACTTTCATCATCATCGTCGGTGACTGGACTTTCATCATCATCGTCGGTGACTGGACTTTCATCATCATCGTCGGTGATTGGCTCACCATGATTATCCGCCAGGATGATGCTCGCCATAGCAACCAG
>OY757543.1:12229646-12242146 GCA_963584105.1 Alviniconcha strummeri
GAACCAAAAATCTGGATCTTTGTCAAGAAGACTTTTAAACTGGTTAACAGATGGTGCCTCAGTCTGTCTTAGTATCAGGGACGGGGAGCCCATGACAGTCACCCGGCTCAGCCAGCTTCTACTGCACAGCTTGCGAGCTCCGAGTTTGTAAATTTACGGGCATCTTTTGTTTGTTCGTTTTATAACGGAGTGTACTGAAATATCGACATCATACGTCAAGCAGGGGTCAGGGCTGGACTGGTCTTGCAGCAGCTGCAGCTATCTTGGTGATTTAAAAAATAAAAAAAATAAAAATGGGGGGGGGGGGATTTGTTTTTTAATTTCGTTTCAAAACAGCCGACAGATTTTCGTGCACATCAAGCTCGACAGGACTATACAATCTTGGTGTTGTTGTGAACATTGGAAGTGTTTCAAAAGCGACGTTGTGCGAACTTCTGAGGGGAGACGGGGCGGAGCGTATATGGGCTTTTCCGAGCGCATAGATACCATCTTGACTGAACTGAAGTGTTGCTACTTAAGCGAAGTTTAGAGAAAGACTATGGTTCAGAATGTCAACCTAGTCAAGCCGTGACGTCAAAATGGACTGTTTCAAGAACCCCACAGGGCAGTCCAGCTAACTACTAAAGGCTCATTAATTCAAAGACATGTTAAAAGAGCGCCAGAAGCATTCTAATTTGCCCGTTCATAACAGTTTCACATCACAAATGATCGCAACATGCAGCAACTATTCCCCCCGCTTTTGACAAGATCTAGCAACATTCCATTGTATGTCATGTATCTGTGTGTGTGTGTGTGTGTGTGTGTGTGTGTGTGTGTGTGTGTGAGAGAGAGAGAGAGAGAGAGAGTCAGTGTGTGTGTGTGTGTGTGTGTGTGTGTGTGAGAGAGAGAGAGAGAGTGTGTGTGTGTGAGAGTGTTAGTGTGTGTGTGTGTGTGTGTGTGTGTGTGTGTGTGTGTGTGTGTGTGTGCGTGCGTGCGTGCGTGTTAGTGTGTGTGTGTGTGATTTTGTGATTGCAAACATGTGTGTGTGTGTGTGTGTGTGTGTGTGTGTGTGTGTGTGTGTGTGTGTGTGTGTGTGATTTTGTGATTGCATACATGTGTGTGTGTGTGTGTGTGTGTGTGTGTGTGTGTGATTTTGTGATTGCATACATGTGTGTGTGTGTGTGTGTGTGTGTGTGTGTGTGTGTGTGTGTGATTTTGTGATTGCATACATGTGTGTGTGTGTGTGTGTGTGTGTGTGCGTGTGTGTGTGTGTGTGTGCATGTGTGTGTGTGTGTGTGTGTGTGTGTGTGTGTGTGTGCGTGTGTGTATGCGTGTGCCTGCATCTAGAACGGCATCAGTTCTTCTCACCGCCTTCTCAGTCTTCCGACTGTCCCACGACGCCTTCTTTCAGAACGCTTTGTCACGCTGAAGGTTGGGTGACCCCTTCCCCCCAAAAAACTACTCCGCCCCCTGCCCCCTCATCCACCTGCTCAAACTCCAAGCACTGGTTTACGACATCCTTCCTTCAACCACTGCCGTATTTAGTTACGCCATAGGGTCCAGAAAACTGTCAGCTAACGAGCAGTTTTTTGTTGGTGCTCATACAGTAGTAAATTTGTTGCAAACAACTCAAATTATAGCAGACGTTTGTTTTATAACTGACCATGTTGCTTACGCCTGCTCAAATCAAACGAAAATCGTTTGACTCGAGACGGAACTCTTTTTTTTTTTCTCTCTTTATTTTTTTTACCCATGGTGGATGTGTCTCATGTTTACGCGTGTGTGCTTTGGCGCTAGGTTGCTTCCACAGTCTTATCAGTACCCAAACCTTTCGGAGGGCGCCGACCGCGTCGGTGGACAGCAGTGACGTAACTAAATCTGGGAGAGTTTGGAGGAAGGTGCCGGAAAACGGTGCTCGGAGTGTGCCTAACTGCTCAGTCCCCCATCTCCTCCCCCCCCCTTCCCCCCCCCCCCCCCCCCCCCCCCCACCCTCCCGCGCTCCCCCATCTCCCGCCGTCCCTTTTTGCGCCTGTAGTAAGGGTCAGATGATAAAAATGATGCTGCTTTTGCAGCGTGATTCGTCTGCTGCCAGGAATCCTGCCCTCCTAAGCACCCTCCTGGTTCATTCACATTTAACTTCATTAAAAAAAATCCTCTTCAAGCAAAAATGCGAAGAAAAATAGAAGAAAAAAAAAAGAAAAAGAAGAAAGAAAAAAATAAAGAAAAAAAAAAGAAAAAAAGAAGAAGAAGAAGAAGAAGAAAAAAGAAAGAAAAAAGAAAAGAAGAAGAAGAAGAAAGAAAAAAAAGAAAGAAAAAAAGAAGAAGTATACGTTTCACTAACTGTGAATCAGAAGTTTACTTGTTTTGCCCTCATACGATCCTCAGTCTAACGGACCGGTCAATGTAGTCTGTGTACTTTGGTACACCAGTAAGTCAGTATGTACACAAAGTGCAACTGACGATGACCTCATGCAGTCCATGCACTCAGATGGCGGGATAAGAGTACATGGAGAACTCGAACTCGAACACTTGAATACTCCCGGATAGTAGCATGAAGTCCATTTGGGCCTACACACACACACACTACACACACACACACACACAATACATACACATACACACACACACACATACACACACACACACACTATACACACACACAAACACACACACACAATACATTCACACACAAACACACACACACACACACACAAACACACACACACACACACAAACACACACACACACAAACACACACATACACACACACACACACACTACACACACACACACACACACACACACACACACACACACACACACATACACACACACACTGACAAACAACAAACATGCTCGGGGGTTGGTCGCGGGAGAGAGAGAGAGAGAGAGAGAGAGAGAGAGAGAGAGAGAGAGAGATGAGAGATGAGAGAGAGAGAGAGAGAGAGAGAGAGAGAGAGAGAGAGAGTACTTACACTGTGCCGATGTTTATGGGGAAACGTCTGGCGGACAACAATTGTCGTTCAGCCTGGTTTGTGACACTGTTTGCATCAAACATGGCCACTCGGCTATTCCTCAGAGCGTCCTCGAATGCTGGAGGCTGGTTCTCGAATGAGGCCTTCTGCAGACTGCTTGCACTAGAGAGTAAGTCAGTAAGCTGGTGTTTTACACCCAGTCAACCTTTACGGTTATATCAGGGCGATTTGCACTAGAGAACACAGCATAATATCAACAACAACAACAATGATAAGAATATTGACAATAAAAATAATAAGAATAAGAATGATACGCTTAAACAACGCCTAGTCTGCGGCTCCTGGTGCGTTACAACGACAAACATCTATAATATAAGCTGTAGACAGATATGCATGCGCCTGTATATTATTCGTAACACGCTCTCTGTCACACACACACACACACACACACACACACACACATTCACATTCTCAGAGAGAGAGAGAGAGAGAGAGAGAGAGAGAGAGAGAGAGAGAGAGAGAGAGAGAGAGAGAGAGAGAGAATATACGGAATACGGAAATTTTATTCAATAAGGCCATAGCCCCATTTGAAGGGGTGTAAGCACAATAAATCTTATAAGACAATACACAATACACACACACACACACACACACACAGAGTATACAAATTACTGATGTTGGAATGTAAGAAATGCACAAGTCAGGAGCGAAAGTCTATGCAAAGGATATTATAATAACGTTCTTCAATATTGATTCGTGATGTACATTTACATTCTTCACGATAACAGGGTTTTCCTTCTGCTAAATGCTTTATACAGAAACAAAGCAAGATTTTTCAAGGCGCGTTCGTTCTGAGTAGCTAAGAGCAGTGCCAACCGAAATTCACATGGGTTATTGAAATGTTTTGACTCTATAAACTCGTGTCTTAAATCCTCAAATGCAGGGCAACACAGAACAAAATGGACTTCATTTTCCACAGCCGAAAGACACAATGGACATTTCAATTCATCCACATTATAAAGTTTAAATCTTGATCTATGTACTTTAATATCTGACACCCAAAATCTAAATCTGGTCAATGTATACCTTATATATCTGTTTAAATTTAACATTATGTATGGTTCAACACAAGCTAATGTTTTAAATTGTCTGTATAACGAAATTCTGTCACTGGTGTTTACATGGTCATCCCAAGCTTGCCATCGCATGTCAATAAGTCTTTGTCTGAACTCCCTAATAAATGCATTCAAACATCCCACACCTTGATTATCCCAAACATAAGAAAATCCGTTTACACATAATGTTTTACGAACATTAGTCACCCAGTTAGTTTTTCCCCTTTGGTCCAAATTCAATAACATTTTATATGCTCTCAAAGGCAGTCTGTGCTCATCCACACGTGTCAATCTTAACCAGTATATTATACAGCGAACACTTGCATTAATTTGAATAGGAAACCTTCCAACTTCTCCATACACAAGATCATTTGGGGTTCTCCTGTCTACACCTAAATAACGTTTCAAACCAAACAAATGTACATTATCAATTACGGAAGAGCTACTATCCAGACCCCAAATCTCTGCCCCAAAGAGAACAATTGGTTGTACTTGAGCATCAAAAATCTTCTTTTTTTAAAACAAAAAACCATTAATAGAATTGCAGTCAGTTCTATATAATTTACGCATAATGCACAGCAGCGCCCTTTTTGCTCTACTTACCAAATCTTGACAAGCATGGTAAAAACTAAGCCTTGTAGAAAAACATATACCAAGATTATTTATAAGAGTTCACCACTCTCATCATACAACCATCGTAGATCCATCTTTCTCTGGCACCTAAATACCCTGCCTTCCTAAACATCACTATATTACTTTTATTCATATTTACTTTAAGTTGTAACCTTGACGCAGCACTAAACAGACTGTTAAGCTGAGTCTGCAGACCAATAATAGTTTCAGATATCAATATCATGTCATCTGCAAATAACATTATCCCTAACTGGACAAAATCACTGCTCAGGCTTACTCCATGTCTGCCGTTATTAATAATATCAAGAGCTAGGTCATTAATAAACAGTGAGAATAAGACAGGGCTGCACACATCACCCTGTTTCACACCACGGGTACACTTAATATAGTCTGTAAACTTAGTACCACATCTAATTATAGCCTTCACATTTTCATACATACTTCTAACGCACTTATACAGTCTACCCTTAATACCATTTTTTTCAGAAGAATCGGCCAAAGTAGTTTTCTCGAGATCCAATCAAAAGCCTTTTCAAAATCTATAAAGGCCACATACAACTTTCTATTTAAGGCAGATTGCTTCTGAATCATTGCCATCAGTGTAAACATACGGTCAACAGTTGAGTAGTCCTTTTTGAAACCCGCTTGACATTCTCCCATTAAATTGTTCTGTTCAATCCACTCCTGTAACCTGTTGTTAATAATGGAACTATATAACTTGCTACTGATATCGCATAGAGATATTTCTCGGTAGTTGTCTGGAAGGTTAATACCTGTACTGCTAGCGACAGCAATCAAGGGCGCAACAGGTAAAGAGATTACCTGCATTGCGACAGAAAACACGGTCGCAACAAGTAAAGAGGGAGATTACCTGTCCTACGACAGCAACCGAGATCAGCAACAAGAGGGAAAATACCTGTTCTGCGACAGCAACAGAGATCGGCGACAGGTAAAGATCGAGATTACCTGTTCCAAGTTCGGCATCAAGAAGGGGAATACCTGTTCTGAGGCAGCAACCAAGCTCGGCAACAGGTAAAGATCGAGATTACCTGTTCTTCAACAGCAACCAAGATGGGCAACAAGAGGGAGATTACCTGTTCTGTGACATCAACCAAGATCATCAACAGGAAGCTTAAAGAGGGAGATTACCTGTCAGTCGACAGCAACCCAGATCCGACGGCAACAGGTAAAGAGGGCGATTACATGTCCTACGACGACATCAACCAAGATCGCAACAGGTAAAGAGGGAGATTACTTGTTCTACGATATCAACCAAGATAGCAACAGGTAAAGAGGGAGATTACTTGTTCTACGACAGCAACCAAGATCGGCAACAGTTAAAGATCAGGATTACCTGTTCTGCGACAGCAAATCTTCTAGCAGATTGCTCACAGTGCCGTTTTTCTCCATTTCCTCCATGCTGTCTGGGTCGATGTCGTTCTCGTTCATCTCATCGTCAATCACCAGGAAGGCGTCTTCCTGGGCCGCTGCCATAGCAACCACACCCACCAGCGCCAACTGTGGATAAAAGGTCAACAAAAATACAGTGGATGTAAACAGAAAAAATTAATGAATGAACACAGCCATTTTACAGTTGTGGTCTCTACGAACACACGTTCGATGATACAGAGTGTATTCTCGATAGGCAGATACACCGAGACAGATTGAGATAGGAAGAGAGAGAGAGAGAGAGAGAGAGAGAGAGAGAGAGAGAGAGAGAGAGAGAGAGAGAGAGAGAGAGAGAGAGAGAGAGAGAGAGAGAGAGAGCAATCAGATGCTTGTCTCTCAAGGCTCTCACCAAAAACAGCTTCAGTTTCATCGTCCAAGCTGAGGTTTCCAGGTCTCCTTCAGTTTCTCAAAGTTCTGACGAGGTCTTCACCTTAAGATCGCAGAGATGAAGAAACCTGGTTTCAGTCAGCTTATTTATAGGCGGAGCATCTCTGCAATTGACCAGTCATATTGGTCGAGCGTCATATCGACCAATCAGCTGTCAGGTTCGGTTTTTTGGCTGTTTCAAGTGGTTATCAGCCATCTCTTCCCGGATGCATACCTTTCAACCGAGCATTTACCGAAACCTTCAAAGGCGTGTCAAATCAGTTATACGAACGAAAGCAAAGCCAATTATTAACGTAACTCTGACATCACTTAGCCAGTCAACCAATCGCTGACACAGAAAAGAAAAAAAAGAAGAAGAAAAAAAAAAAAAAAGAGAGAAAAAAAAAGAAAAAAAAAAGAGAGAAGAAAGGCGCCTATGGCTATGTTATAGCAACCTTTGACTTGTGACTCTTCATTCATGCTTGCAACCTGCTTCCCTCACTCCCCACCCCGCTCCGCGACACATGATTCCTATGGCATCAGCACGTCGCTATTAAAATAAATAAAAACAGGGGTAGGGGTAGGGAGAGGGGGAGAAGACGAAGAAGGGGGTGGGGAGGGGGGAACCACAACAAAAAAAAGTTCCTCTGGCTATCTGATATCCGGTTTTCAAATTCAGTTGCTGCTTCATATATGTATATCATAAAAAGTCTGTTTTAAAGGAAATGTTACGTATGCAATGCTAACAGCTGAACCAAATGTACAAATATCTTTTGAAAAACGAGTTGCCAGTGTACACGTAGGGTGGACACTACCAATTTGGCAGAGGGTAGTTTAGCTCTTGGATTGTAACGGCCCGTCAACCTTTGGCGGAGGTACGTAAGTCAGTATCTTGCTGTTTTACGCCCAGTCAACCATTACGGTTATGTCTGGGCGATGGCGGAGGTACATGTCCCAGGAGTCTCAAGACTGAAGTTAATCAACTCGTTGAGTGACCGAAGACAAGCGATAATTCCGGACACTAAATAAAACATCACCCAACTGTACAGTCTAAACAGTACTCGTGAATTTCTAGCCGTAACTACTTCAGAGGGTGTACCTCTGGTGGAGTTTATGTACTTTGTAGTATTACTCGCATGCAGGCTGAGAGATACAGTAGGCCACTCAGGTCTTTGTTGCTGCGTTTGTGTGACGTCCTTTGAGCGCTTATTATCTCCCTTGTGTGTTGGTACTTCCGAGAGTGCTTCACATTGAAACAGTAGAAGTCGGGTCAGCCTTCAATGCAGTTTTCACCGCTTTCTTCGAGGGGTTTACTAACCCCCCACCCCCCTCATCTACCGCTCTACCAACCCCTTAACACCCACCCACCCACCCCTACCTCTCACCTATCCCTTGCCCCTTGGGTAACGGTCCATTTACATGTTTACGAACAGGTCTACTTTAAAAAGTGTCAAAAGGCTTATTAACCCCTTCACTGCCATGATGTCACTTGAAAACGACCAACATCAGTGTGAAATTTGAAACCGTTGCACATAGTTATAAAAATGTACTTCTGACGCTAGTGAGTCTTCTGGCGTCTCGAAACAATGTATCCGTCAGGTGACCGTCAGTCAAATCAGAGTACTAGCCTACAGCAAGTGTAGTGTCTTTCGTCAAACGTTTGATCGAAGGTGAGCCGGTTTGGCTTAGCTGTAAGGCATTAGGCTGGTAAGCAGCAGGACCTCGGTTCGATTCCGCTTCTGCTCTCTTTTTTCTTCAAAAGTTGTGGTTTATGGACTGTGAGCCGGTTTGGCCTAGCGGTAAGGCAAAATGCTGGTAAGCAGAAGGACCTGGGTTCGCCTCTCCTTTCTCTTCAGAAGTTGTGATCTGTGGACACTGTCTTGCGACTTTGTCCCTCACAAGCATGAAACAGTAAAATGGGTCTCCAAATTGCCCACCTTTATGCAGAAGTCATTCTGGTGGTGACAGCGTAGCGATAGGTATATAATCTCCCCCCACCCCGACCTCCATACCCCCTTCTTCCCGTCCCTAATAAGGTTATGGCTTTCATTTACTTACTTACTTAATGGACACTGTCTTGTGATTTTACCCCCACTCCCCCCGCCCCCAACCTCCCATTAATGAAACATTAAAGTGGTTTTCGCCGCTTCCCATCTTAACGCAGGAGTCATTCTGTTGGTGACAGCGTAGCGTTAGGTATTGTCTCCCTTTTCCCCCACCTCTTGGGATCTCGGTCCCCGCCACTACCTCTTCGGAAACAAGTCGGCGTTAAAGCTGTTTAACCAACCAACCAACACTGTCTTATGACTGACTTGCCCCATCACGATTAATGTCTGTTATCGGCTGCCCATCTTAATGCAGAAAGTGTTTATAGTGTGGTTCCCCCCACCCCACCCCCCCACACACCCACACCGACACCGACACCTCCGTGTTCTCGGTCCACCCTGCCAGTACCTCTTCGGAGACAACTCGACGTTAAACCGAAGAGGGAGAGTATATACCTATCGCTACACTGGCACCACCAGAATGACTTCTGCATTAAGATGGGCAGCGATGAGAGCCATTTTAATGCTTCAGTAGGAAGTGACGGACAAAGGCACAAGACAATGTCCACAAACCACAACCTTTGAAGAGAAAGGAGAGCCGAAGCGGTATCGAACCGAGGTCCTTCCGCTTACCATCCTAACGCCTTTCCGCTAGGCCAAACCGGCTCACTGCGGACTTAGCATGTGAGTCCGTGGGTTTACTCTGCAGTCTCAAGTGAGCCGGCTTGGCCTAGCGCTAAGAGGTGGTGGCATCACCAGTGCGTGTCACCGTGGAGGAATCCGTAATTTAAAAATCGTTGTTTCAACAGCATTGATACAAAATATTATAGGATCAGAAGGAGTCTCAGTCTGAGTTAGGCTTCTAATCGTGTCGTGAAGATGGATGTCGGCATTGAGGCATCACAGCAGCGTGTGGCCATAATTAAAAATTCGATTGTTTCAACCACATTCATATATAGGGTAAAAGGGAGTATGAGTCATACCTTTTTATTTTTGACTGTATAACTGAAATATAGAGAAAAATCAAGAAACAAACAAACAAGGAAAACAACAACAACAACAACAACAACAACAACAACAACAACAACAACAACAACAACAACAACAACAACAACAAACAAGCAAACAAACAAGAAGAAGAAGTAGAAGAAGAAGAAGAAGAAGAAGAAGAAGAAGAAGAAGAAGAAGAAGAAGAAGAAGAAGAAGAAAAAAGAAAGAAAGAAAGAAAGAAAGAAGAAAGAAAGAAAGAAATGAAGAAGGAAAGAAAGAATAACAAAACAGAGGAAACGAACAAACAAAAAATATTACAGTTCAAACGCGCCGGGAGCGGAAAGAAGAAAATGCAGAGACAGCGAGAGAGCAAACCCCAAGCCAGAGACACCGTACGTTATTTGTGTCTCTGCCCCAAGCATCGCTTTACGACATCTTCAGAGGCAAGAGTCGCCTTGGTTGACTTGGCGTTAACAATGAAGTAGCTATCTCCGAATCAGAAACAGAACGAGGCCCAGAGCGCCGTCTGTGTGTATTTGTGTGTTTAAATGTTGAACCAGTTTCGAGATCAAAGGACTATGTCTGGTTTAAATAAAAACTGGTTCTGTCGTGTGCTTGTGCCTGTGTACCTGTATTATCGAGTGTGCCTGAAATGGAGGGTATATATTATATGCCACTGGGGAACAGGGGAGGGGCCAGTGGGCCGGTTTGGCCTAGCGGTAAGCAGAAGGACCTCGGTTCGATATCTGCTTCGGCTCTCTTTTCTCTTCAGAAATTTTAAGGTTTGTGGACACTGTCTTGTGACTTCGTCACAATTAATGAAACTTTAAAATGGCTCTCATCGCTGCCCACCTTAATGCAGAAGTCATTTTGGTGGTGACAGTGTAGCGATAGGTATATAATCTCCTTCTCCCCCCACCTCCGTACCCCTTCCCTCCCCACTTCTCCCCGTCCCTAATTAGCCTGATGGTTTCTGTGGACGTTAAGCGCCATGTTTACTTTCTTACTTATGGGGAAGGGTCGGGAGGGCGGGAGGGCGGGGGAGGCATCCCTTTTTTGAAGAGGTACCTCTAGTGGAGTTTAAGTGCCTTTATCCACTCGCATGCCAGGTCTCAGGTCTTTTTGAAGTTGTTGTGTTTGCATGACGCCTTTCGAGCGCTAATTAACTCCATTGTTAGTTGATTGTCTGTCTCGGAGAAAGGGGGCGGGAAATGAGGCCTGGAGTGCTAGCAAAGACCGTATAGCTATAGTATGGATGATAAATGTTAAGTGACGAAATGCGTAACACGCATACATACACTCACGCACATGTATGCTGTTCACATGCACATACTGTGTAAGTATACAGTCACTGACATAGCCACCTTATCTTTTATGTTGATTTGTTTGTTGGGCCATTTATTTCTCTTTTCTCTTTTCTTTCCTTCTCTCTCCTTCTTTTTCTCTCTCTCTTTTTTTTTTTTAGCCCCCCCATCCCCCCCTCTTCCCTAATACGTTTGATTTTTGTTATGTCTAACATTTCGGTATGCCTATATTCTATATGATTATGTATCTATTAAGGCTTATTGTAATGATTGTTACAATATTGTTGTAGACTGAATCTAGACTTGAATAAAACGTTAACAACAACAACAACAACAACAACAACAACAACAACAACAACAACAACAACAACAACAACAACAACAACAACAGCACGCATAGCTACACCTGCTTTACCTTTCGCAACTTTTCTTAGTGTGAGTGAGAGAGATATGATGCTAGAAATGCTTTAACTAAACAAGTCTCATACCTTGTTTTTGTTTTGTTTGTTTGTTTGATTGTTGTTGTTGCTTTTGTTTTGTTGTTATTGCTGTTGTTATTGTTGTTGCCCCGTCAGTATTTTACCTGCTGATTTCAGATTCTTCTGCAGACAGGCACAAATGTTTGAACGTATAGTAGAAGAAGCGTTTGAAATATGCTGCTGCCAAACTGAAACAGCGCAGGTCGCAAAAACCTACGTTATGTTGTGAAACAAGGTAGGACTCTTTTATTCCTGGATCAGTGTTTCATATGCCGGGTAAGCGACAGGGGACGTAATCCGGTAGAGTTTGTGTTTTGTGCTATTCCAAACAGTACTTGAACAAAGGCAAATCTTCTTGAACTCCGTCCCTCGAGTGAGCCAGTTTGGCCTAGCGGTAAGGCTTTAGGCTGGTAAGCAGAAGGACCTCAGTTTCATTCCGCTTCGGCTCTCCGTTCTCTTCAAAAGTTGTGGTCTGTGGACAGTGTCTTGTTAGTGACTGTGCCCTCACCACCGACGACACTAAAATGGTCTGCACCGCTGCCCAACTTGATGAGGAATCTTCTTGTGGGTAAGTAAGTAAACATGGTGCTTAACGTTCCCAGAAGCCATAAGGCTTATTAAGGACGGGGAGAAGGGGGAAAGGGGTATGGAGGTAGGTGGGGGGGGGGGGGAAAGATAATATACCTATCGTTACACTGTCACCGCCACCGCTAGGCCAAACCGGGTTACTTCTGGTGGGGACAGTGTAGTGTTAAGCCCGTTCTCAACTGGGCGAATGTTTGTTCGCCGAACATACTTCGGACACTTCAACGAACTATGATTCGTTTCTTAATTGAACTTTTAGTTCGCCGGACATGGTTCGGACAGTTCGAAGAATTTACTTGTTCTCAACTGGCTTGTAATGAGATGCAAGCTTCGGCCCGAACTTGCGGCAGACGCGCAGCAGACAGCATGATCCAAAATGCAGGCTAAAGTCAAGTCAAGTCAAGTCAGTATACTTTAATCATCCCTCACAGGGTAATTCAACTAACTACCATCTCATTCTGGGTCTCCAAGACAAGGCTGCGCCTCCCACAAGTCAACAAATAAACAAATTCCCTCCGAAGCGAGTGAAGAACCTAGCGACACCGTCATCCATTTTAATTTTGATTTTTTCTTCATCCAC
>OY757543.1:12248878-12256378 GCA_963584105.1 Alviniconcha strummeri
AAGCAGGTGTAGCTATGCGTGCTGTTAACGTTTTATTCAAGTTTTGATACAGTCTACAACAATATTGTAACAGTCATTACTATAAGCCTTAACAGATACATAATCATATAGAATATAGGCATACCGATATGTTAGATATAACAAAAATCAAACGTATTACAGAAGGGGGGGGGGTAAAAGAAAGAGAGAGAGAGAGAGAGAGAGGGTGAGAAGGAGAGAAAGAGAGGGAAAGAAAGGAGAAAAGAGAAATAAATGGCCCAACAAACAAATCAACATAAAGGATAAGGTGGCTATGTCAGTGACTGTATACTTACATAATATGTGCATGTGAACAGCATACATGTGCGTGAGTGTGTGTATGCGTGTTACACATTTTGTCACCTGACATTTATCATCCATACTATAGTATACGGTCTTTGCTAGCACTCCATGCCTCACTTCCCACCCCCTTTCTCCGAGACAGACAATCAACAAGCAAGGGAGTTAATTAGCGCTCGAAAGGCGTCATGCAAACACAACAACTTCAAAAAGACCTGAGACCTGGCATGCGAGTGGATAAAGGCACTTAAACTCCACTAGAGGTACCTCTTCAAAAAAGGGATGCCTCCCCCGCCCTACCTCCCTCCCGACCCTTCCCCATAAGTAAGAAAGTAAACATGGCGCTTAACGTCCACAGAAACCATCAGGTTTATTAGGGACGGGGAGAAGTGGGGAGGGAAGGGGTACAGAGGTGGGGGGAGAAGGAGATTATATACCTATCGCTACACTGTCACCACCAGAATGACTTCTGCATTAAGGTGGGCAGCGATGAGAGCCATTTTAACGTTTCATTAATTGTGAGGGACAAAGTCACAAGCCAGTGTCCACAAACCACAACATTTCTATTTGTTTGCTTGTTTGTTTTTGTTTTTATTTGTTTGTTTTTTGTTTTTTGTTGTTGTTGTTTTCCATGTTTGTTTGTTTCTTGATTCTTCTCTATTTTTCAGTTATAATATTCAAAAATGAAAAGGTATGTCTCATACTCCTTTTTACCCTATAATGAATGTGATTGAAACAATTGAATTTTTAATTATGGCCACACGCTGCTGTGATGCCTCAATGCCGACATCCATCTTCACGACACGCTTAGAAGCCTAACTCAGACTGAGACTCCTTCTGATCCTATAATATTTCGTATCAATGCTGTTAAAACAACGATTTTTAAATTACGGATTCCTCCACGGTGACACGCACTGGTGATGCCACCACCTCTTAGCGCTAGGCCAAGCCGGCTCACTTGAGACTGCAGAGTAAACCCAGGGACTCACATGCTAAGTCCGCAGTGAGCCGGTTTGGCCTAGCGGAAAGGCGTTAGGCTGGTAAGCGGAAGGACCTCGGTTCGATACCGCTTCGGCTTTCCTTTCTCTTCAAAAAGGTTGTGGTTTGTGGACACTGTCCTGTGACTTTGTCCGTCACTTCCTACTGAAGCATTAAAATGGCTCTCATCGCTGCCCATCTTAATGCAGAAGTCATTCTGGTGGTGCCAGTGTAGCGATAGGTATATACTCTCCCTCTTCGTTTTAACGTCGAGTTGTCTCCGAAGAGGTACTGGCAGGGTGGACCGAGAACACGGAGGTGTCGTTGTCGGTGTGGGGTGGGGGGGAACCACACTATACTGTTAACACTTTCTGCATTAAGATGGGCAGCCGATAACAGACATTAATCGTGATGGGGCAAGTCAGTCATAAGACAGTGTTGGTTGGTTGGTTAAACAGCTTTAACGCCGACTTGTTTCCGAATAGGTAGTGGCGGAGACCGAGATCCCAAGAGGTGGGGGAAAAGGGAGACAATACCTAACGCTACGCTATCACCAACGGAATGACTCCTGCGTTAAGATGGGAAGCGGCGAAAACCACTTTAATGTTTCATTAATGGGAGGTTGGGGGCGGGGGGAGTGGGGGTAAATTCACAAGACAGTGTCCATTAAGTAAGTA
The DNA here is from genome assembly GCA_963584105.1 of Alviniconcha strummeri. Lineage (NCBI taxonomy): Eukaryota > Metazoa > Mollusca > Gastropoda > Provannidae > Alviniconcha > Alviniconcha strummeri. The sequence continues at coordinate 12,250,852 of OY757543.1, forward strand.
AGTAAATGAAAGCCATAACCTTATTAGGGACGGGAAGAAAGGGGTATGGAGGTGGGGGGCGGGGGAGATTATATACCTATCGCTACGCTGTCACCACCAGAATGACTTCTGCATAAAGGTGGGCAATTTGGAGACCCATTTTACTGTTTCATGCTTGTGAGGGACAAAGTCGCAAGACAGTGTCCACAGATCACAACTTCTGAAGAGAAAGGAGAGGCGAACCCAGGTCCTTCTGCTTACCAGCATTTTGCCTTACCGCTAGGCCAAACCGGCTCACAGTCCATAAACCACAACTTTTGAAGAAAAAAGAGAGCAGAAGAGGAATCGAACCGAGGTCCTGCTGCTTACCAGCCTTACAGCTAAGCCAAACCGGCTCACCTTCGATCAAACGTTTGACGAAGGACACTACACTTGCTGTAGGCTAGTACTCTGATTTGACTGACGGTCACCTGACGGATACGTTGTTTCGAGACGCCAGAAGACTCACTAGCGTCAGAAGTAAATTTTTATAACTAAGTGCAAGGAATTCAAATTTCACACTGATGTTGATCGTTTTCAAGTGACATCATGGCAGTGAAGGGGTTAGTAAGCCTTTTGACACTTTTTAAAGTAGACCTGTTGGTAAACAGGTAAATGGACCGTTACCCAAGGGGCAAGGGATAGGTGATAGGTAGAGGTGGGTGGGTGTTAAGGGGTTGGTAGAGCGGTAGATGGGGGGGGGGGGTAGCAAACCCTGCGAAGAAAGCGGTGAAAACTGCATTGAAGGCTGACCCGACTTCTACTGTTTCAATGTGAAGCACTCTCGGAAGTACCAACACACAAGGGAGATAATAAGCGCTCAAAGGACGTCACACAAACGCAGCAACAAAGACCTGAGTGGCCTACTGTATCTCTCAGCCTGCATGCGAGTAATACTACAAAGTACATAAACTCCACCAGAGGTACACCCTCTGAAGTAGTTACGGCTAGAAATTCACGAGTACTGTTTAGACTGTACAGTTGGGTGATGTTTTATGTAGTGTCCGGAATTATCGGTTGTCTTCGGTCACTCAACGAGTTGATTAACTTCAGTCTTCAGACTCCTGGGACATGTACCTCCGCCATCGACCAGACATAACCGTAATGGTTGACTGGGCGTAAAACAGCAAGGTACTTACTTACGTACCTCCGCCAAAGATTGACGGGCCGTTACAATCCAAGAGCTAAACTACCCTCCGCCAAATTGGTGGTGTCCACCCTACACGTACACAACAACTCGTTTTTCAAAAGATATTTGTACATTTGGTTCAGCTGTTAGTATCGCATGTGTAACATTTCCTTTGAAACAGATTTTGTATGATATAAATATATGAAGCAGCAACTGAATCTAAAAACCGGATATCGGCGCCTTTTTTTCTCTCTTTTTTGTTGTTGTTGTTGTTGTCCCCCACCCCCCTTCTTCGTCTTCTCCCTCTCCCCTACCCCTACCCCTGTTTTATTTATTTATTTTAATAGCGACGTGCTAATGCCGTAGGAATCATATGTAGGGGAGTGGGGTGGGGAGTGAGGGAAGCAGGTTGCAAGTATGAATGAAGAGTCACAAGTCAAAGGTGATGAGTTGATGCTTAATGTCCTCAGATGTCAGTTGACATATTAGGGACAAGTTGTGACCAATGCCGAAGCACGGCTCAATAATTCTTTATGTCCACGGAAACCAGAAGGCTCGTTAGGACGGACAGCCCAGGACATCCACCTCGACTCTCACACAGTTCCTGAACTATGAAGTCAAAGGTTGCTATAACATAACTTTTATTTGCATCAACCAGGAAACAGTGTAGGCTCTCCCCTGAGTCAGATGCATAGGCAGCAGCTCGAACTATTACTAACTGACGACCTGCTACTGCAGGGACTCTTGGGGAAAGAGGACGCGGCGGGCCCGGCGCACATGTTTTAACACTTTAGATAATTGGGGCCATAAATCTCCCACCCAGTCAAAAAGGAAACGGACAGGAAAGAAAAGATTAAAGAATCATAGCCTGGAACACACACAATACACTCGGTTACACATACATCCGGTTTGCAAGTATAGTTGAACCACAATTCCCCCTATAGTAGAAGCATTATTTGATTTGCATTTAAAAGACACAAATTTTAAAAAAGTGCACGCACACTTTAACTGCGTCACCAAACATAAGCTCCAGGTGCCGCAATGTAACCTAACTCTGCTATATTTAGCTGAAAGTTTACGAGCGGTGTGTCCTTTAACTTCGTTGAATAGGACTCAGTTCAGAGGGTAAGCACTCACGTCATCAGCGATTGGTTGACTGGCTGAATGATGTCAGAGTTACGTTAATAGTTGGCTTTGCTTTCGTTCGTGTAACTGATTTGACACGCCTTTGAAGGTTTTGGTGAATGCTCGGCTGAAAGGTATACCTCCGGGAAGATATGGCTGCTCTAACACTCGAAATAGCCAAACACACAAAAAACGAACCTGAGGATTGGTCGATATGACGGTCGACTAATATGATTGGTCAATTGCAGAGATGTTCCGCCTATAAATAAGCTGACTGAAACCAAGTTTCTTTACCTCTGCGATCTTAAAGTGAATACTTCGAGAGAATTTTGAGAAACTGAAGTAGACCTGGAAACCTCAGCTTGGACGATGAAGCTGAAGCTGTTTTTTGGTGAGAGCCTTGAGAGACAAGCATCTGTTTGCTCTCTCTCTCTCTCTCTCTCTCTTCTCTCTCTCTCTCTCTCTCTCTCTCTCTCTCTCTCTCTCTCTCTCTCTCTCTCTCTCTCTCTCTCTCTCATCTCTCTCCTCTCTCTCTCTCTCTCTCTCTCTCTCTCCTCTCTTCTCTCTCTCTCCTCTCTCTCTCTCTCAGAATATGTCTCGGTGTATCTGCCTATCGAGAATACACTCTGTATTATCGTATGCGTGTTCGTAGAGACCACAACTGTAAAACGACTCTGTTCACGCATTAATTCTTTCTGTTTACATTCACGGTATTTCTGTTGACCTTTTATTCACAGCTGGCGCTGGTGGGTGTGGTTGCTATGGCAGCGGCCCAGGAAGACGCCTTCTTGGTGATTGACGATGAGATAAACGAGAACGACATCGACCCAGACAGCATGGAGGAAATGGAGAAAAACGGCACTGTGAGCAATCTGCTAAAGGATTTGCTGTCGCAGGACAGGTATTAACCTTCCTCTTTACCTGATACCCTCTTCACTGTTGTCGCTGAGCAGGTAATCACGTGGGCTGTTTTTTAAGTAATGTCTGCATGATGTCTGAATGACTTCGAAAGGTTTTCTTATTAGTAACAATGTTCAGGGCCTAAAACTACCATTTGCAATGGCCCAGGATGTGTGTCTTCAAGATATCGACAATGTTTTGTATTTGTTTCTATTGTTGTACGCAGATGACACAATTGTACTAGCCGAATGTCCTGAAGATTTGCAGAGAGCGTTAGATATGCTCAAAATATATTGTGAATTCTGGGGGTCTCGATATTAATGTTAGGAAAACCAAAGTCATGATATTTTCAAGGGGGAAGATCAGAAAAATGCCGAAATTCAGTTTGAATGAGGAAACTGTTGACGTTGTTTGGGATTATAAATACTTGTGAGTAAAATTTAACTATAATAACAAGTTTAAAAAGGCACAACAACTACAGTTTTCACTTGTAAACAGGGCTATGTTTTCATTGTTAAGGAAATGTCGGCAGCTTAATTTGCCACTAGATATACAATTAGAACTTTTTGAAAAATGTGTGCACCCAATCCTTTTGTATGGTTGTGAAATATGGGCGTGCGAGAAGATGGATGTAATCTCAAAACTACAGCTTCGATTTTTAAAACTGATCTTAGGTGTCAAAGTTACAACCCCAACATGTATGGTGCTTGGCGAAGTGGGAAGATATCCGATAGAAACTGAAACAAAATGCAGGATGTTAGGATTTTGGTATGGTTTTTGCAATACCTCTTACTCTGGATCGCCTAAGATTTCTAACCTAATGTTTCAGCTATGTTCAAAGTTGTATCATGCAAGCGATTATAAACTCCCATGGCTTATGAAAGTGCATTCGTTATTAGATAGTTTAGAATTATCTTATATTTGGTCTAACCAAATCCATACCATCGAAAGTTTTAAACGTATAGTGAAGCAAAGACTAATGGATCAGTTTATACAAGAATGGCAAAGTAGGGTAGCAGAAAATAGTGTCTGTAGTAATTATCGTTTATTTAAAAAGAATTTGTTTCTTTGAGGAATATCTAACCTATCTCCCATCTATCCTAAGACAGAGTATTGAAATTTAGACTTAGTAACCACAGACTGCCAATCCAGCAAAGACGATCGTTAGGTATTCCAAAGGAGCGCAAGAATATGTACTGTTTGTGAGATTGGTGAGGTAGGAGATGAATTTCACTAATTGCTTAATTGTATCAATGCAAATGTCAAGAGAAACCGTACTAAGTATGTTGATAAATACTATACACATCATCCCAACGTGCCGAAATTTTGTAGCCTCATGAATATGACGTCGAAATCTAAGACTGTTAAGCTTGCTAAATTTATTAGTTGTCTCTTTGAGTTATTCTGATTAAGCCAATAGCGAAACACACACACAAAAGACATTCAGTTTTTACTCCGGAAGCCCGTTCTTAATTGGGCCAACTTTTCTTCCGAACCCTAGTTGGAAGTATTCGGCGAAGCTAGTTGGTTCTTAATTGAGCCCACTTTTCTTCGCGAACCTAGTTGGAAGTATTCGTCGAAGCTATATTCGGGTCCAAAAGCTTCGCTCAACATGTTCTGGAAACATTCACCCTATTGGACGATCATTGCCTCTGATTGGCTGAGAGCAGATCTCTCCTGCGGATGGAGAAAAAATAAAAATGGATGTACGGTGTCGCTAGGTTCTTCACTCGCTTCGGAGGGAATTTGTTTATTTGTTGACTTGTGGGAGGCGCAGCCTTGTCTCGGAGACCCAGAATGAGATAATAGTTAGCTGAATTATCCTGTAAGGGGTGATGAAAGTATATTGACGACTTTAGCCTACATTTTGGATTTCTGATTGGCTGAGAGCAGAGCTCTCCTGTGGATGAAGGAAAAAGTAAAAATAAAAATGGATGACGGTGTCGCTCGGTTCTTCACTCGCTTCGGAGGGAATTTGTTTATTTGTTGACTTGTGGGAGGCGCAGCCTTGTCTCGGAGCCCCAGAATGAGATAGTAGTTAGTTGAATTACCCTGTAAGGGGTGATCAAAGTATATTGACTTGACTTTAACCTACATTTTCGATTATGCTGTCTGCTGCGCGTCTGCCGCAAGTTCGGGCCGAAGCTTGCATCCCGTTACAAGCCAGTTGAGAATGAAAGTAAAGTTTGGACTGTCCGAACTATATTCGGCGAACTAAAAGTTCAGTTAAGAAACGAATCATAGTTCGTCGAAGTGTCCGAAGTATTTTCGGCGAACAAACATTCGCCCAGTTAAGAACGGACTTTAGAATTTATAACAACTTTGATTTGTGTTTGAGCATTTTTTTTATTATTT
>OY757543.1:12258117-12272663 GCA_963584105.1 Alviniconcha strummeri
GATTTTTTAGCCTGTCATATGATTGTTACCACCCCCCGTAATCGAGTTAGGAGGTATTAATCGGACGTCGACGCACTGTCAATCAAGCAGGCTCAAAACATGATTGAAAGTCGTCATTTTTAACGAAACACACTGGGGGGAAAAAACACACAACTGACTCGTTTTTAGCAGACGACAGCTGTTGTTGACGCCTTTTTCGCAAACAATATTCATCACAACGTTCGTGAGCCACAAAAATATCCTCGTGTGAAAAATGAATGTGTTCGGATAAATGCTGAATTTTTTATGCACTTTTTCTATGATAATCTGTCGCAAAACAAATTTTGAGTTACGAGTTTAACTCTGGTGCTGCCAGTACGTAAAAACAAACGCCAGAAAGTAAATTGTTCCTAGTTGTAATTCATTCGCAAGTATTTTTGGGACGTTAATCAAGTAGTTGTTTTTGTTTGTTTGTTTTTTCTGCCTTCACACACCGAAAGTCAGCTGCAAGTTTGGTTTTGATTTTTATCCCAAGCGTAATCTAAAATTCTAGAAGGAAATGTGCAGCAGAAGGAATTTGTTGTCGTTTTTGTTTTTTGTTTGTTGTTGTTGCATGAGCAGCTAATTGCGTGAAACGAGAAGCAAAGTTTTGGTCGCACGAGATAACAAGATTAATCATTCCGAAAATGACTTTGTCAGGACGCATTGGTGTGTAATACATACCAAACCTTTTTCTTTCTTTTTAAATAAAAAAACAAATACACAAAAACAAAAAAACAAAAAACAAAATTGAAAGAGAACAAAACAAAAATGATGAAATAATCTGTGTTTATCGTGCAGCAGGACGTAGATCTGTGAGCACAGCAGTGTCAAAAGGTCAGGCACTTCACAAACGTGAACTCATACACCGACCATGCAGCAGATTTGCTGGCTTTTTACTCTCATACGAACGGGGGGTCGACGAATCATTTCGTGCCTGCGCTTTTTGTTTGTTTGCTTCTCTCTGTCTGTCTGTCTGTCTGTCTGTCTGTCTGTCTGTCTGTCCCTCTCTCTGTGTCTGCCTCACTTTCTGTCTGCCTGAGTCTCTCTCTGTCTGTCTGTCTGTCTGTCTCTGTCTCTGTCTCTGTCTCTCTCTCTCTCTCTCTCTCTCTCTCTCTCTCTCTCTCTCTCTCTCTCTCTCTCTCTCTCTCTCTCTCTCTCTCTCTCTCTCTCCGTGTGTATTTCTCTGTCTCTGTGTCTGTGTCTCTGTCTGTGTGTCTGTCTCTCCCCCTCCCTCCCTCCCCTCCCCCCTCTGTCTCTGGTTTCCTCTGCATGGTGGGTCGCCAACACATCCTGAACAGCACACTTAGTCCATTCCAGCTTCGTTGGGTCAAGCGTTTACAGGTATTGAACTGTAACGCAGTCTGTGCCACCTGCACATTTTGAGCCGAATGGCCGGGGTCTTGTACGGGGTGGGACGGACACGGAAATAAAAGCCAACACAGACAGTTAGGGCTGGATGGGAGCCGTTTCCCTGCTGAACCTGCTATAGGTCCGATTTGTTTTTTAAAAGCAATATAATCAGCAGACGTGTTTTGCTCAGAACAGCTCGTTGGTGATCTGACCGGAGATAGGAAGGAAAGAAGCACTTGCTCACAACGAAGAGACATTTATGCGAAGGAGACAACATCCCTCAGGTCATACTAGTTATAGTTGGCCTGGAGGCCTAAAGGGGCAAAACTCGCCTGTCAAAAGCCTTATGCAGCCTATACACTATCCAACGCAGCTTAATGAAACGAAGGGAACTTCACACAAGAAGGGCAGGTCAAGTGCACGTCATTCAGTCACCGGCTAAGAGAAGGGGATTGGTTGCAACAACAAACTGACGAAGATTACCGGGAGAAAAGAAGAAAAAGTGAAAGGAAGGAGTAGCGTTAGTAAAAAACGAAAGTGACATGGCAAGACTCACTAATGACAAAGATAAAAAATAAAAATAAAATTCCAAATAAGAACCCAATTTACCAGAAGACTTCTACCACCAGAAAAGACCAGAAACGCAATTTCATTGCAAAGGGGGCATTGTCCTTGGCCTTTGGAAAATAAAAGTGCATCTTTTAAAACTTGCTTCAAAAGATATTTCGCAATATAACGTAATGGAATAAAAATATAAAATACACAAATCTGTTTTCTGTTCTCTTAATTGTTTCCAGCTGGAAAAATATCCCTGAAATGGGCTCAGGTTGTTGTTGTTGTTATTGTTGCTCTTCCTTTTTCAGTCTTTCGTTTGTTCTCTCTCTCTCTCTCTCTCTCTCTCTCTCTCTCTCTCTCTCTCTCTCTCTCTCTCTCTCTCTCTCTCTCTCTCTCTCTCTCTCTCTCTCTCTGTGTCACTCTCTCTCTCTCTAACTCCAGCAACCACCCTCCTCGCAAAAAAGAAAAAAGAAAAAAAAAAGGAGAAACAACAACAACAAAACAACAAAAACAGCAGCAGCAGCAACAACAACGTGTGTGTGTGTGTGTGAGAGAGAGAGAGAGAGAGAGAGAGAGAGAGGGAGAGAGAGAGAGAGAGAGAGAGAGAGAGAGAGAGAGAGAGAGAGAGAGAGAGAGAGAGTGGATGGATGGATGGATGGATGGATGGATGAATTACAGTTGTGTGGAGGGAGGTATACAAAGTAACCCATGCGTGATGATGATATTGCACCTTGAGCTGATCTAGCCGGGTGGAAATAATTAAGGCGTTCGGCAGGTAAACAGACCTGCTTCGATTCATCTTTCTGTTGAAAAAGTGTGGTCTATGGATAGCGCTTTGAGATTCTGAACCCCCTCCCTGCCCCCATTCATGAACAGCAAATAATACGTCTCATGCCGCTCTTATTTTTAAAACAGAATCATTCTGATTGTGACAGTATATTGCACCGCTCGCACACCTTTTTGTTTTTCGCTCCTTGCCAGTTACTTTAAGGGAACGACTAGACGTTAAACAAGTCTTACGAGAAGAAGAAGGGAGATATGAAAATCGTTTTAAAGGAGCAGTCTTCTGCCTCTTCTTCTTCTCCTCCTCCTCCTCCTACTCCTTCTTCTTCTTCTTCCGTAAGAGTGACCTCATTCATCATATTGAGGATTATGTCATTATTGTTATGCATATTCTCCTCCCCCCCCCACTCCCCGTCCTCCCTCATCTATCTCCCCAGTACCTGTTGAATTTCTTCTGCCCCCCCCCCCCCCCCCTCCTCAACCCCACCTACCATCCTCCCTCATCTTTTTCCCCAATATCTGTTGAGTTTCGTCTTCCCCCCCCCCCTTCCCCGCCCCCTGTCCTCCCTCATCTATCTCCCCAGTACCTGTTGAGTGGCTGTTTTGTACGGCTAAGTAGTTGTTTAAATCGATCAGTGTCCGCCCTGCATTGTTTCCCAGGGAAGGAAGAAGCGTGTCTACGTGTGGCCGTGGCCGACACCTCAGCACTGCCCACCTGGGCTGCGGGCTCCGATCGCTTTGTGCTGGCCCTCAACTTCCTCTGCTCCACTCTCCCACACACACCCATGGACTATGCAGGTACTATAATAATAATAATAATAAATACTTGGAGCGCCTAACCCGCACAGGCCCTAAGCGCTTACACGTTCTTTACAAATACATATTGTCAAAATTCAATGCATACAACTTGAATGCACATGCACACACACGCACACACAGAGACTCGCACGTGTACACTACAGCCAAGGACCAGATATACTGCAGTGTAGTGTCTCTGCAAGACTTACATATACGCGTAATTATGTAGGCCCATGGCTACAGCTTTGTGCAAGTGGAAGAACTCTTCGTTTGTCCAGGGAGCTACATGTACATATGTATATATAGGTTACATGGCTTGCCCGTCAAACCTGTACCTACTGTACCAGACCCTGTGAGTTTTGAATTATAGATGTAGGGCCAGTAATTGGTTGCCATTTTGTTCCGCCATTTTAGTGCCGGATGTAGGTTCTGCCCCCAATAATTTATGGGTCTGTGGGTATATATGGGTTTAAAAAAAGTTTTTTTGTTTGTTTTTCCAATAATTAATGTGTGCATTACAATAATGACATGATATTACATTAAGTTACTTGACTAAAAGAAAAGGAAAAAATCAAAAGCTGTCGCGATATGAACTTGTCTCCAGCAATTGGAGAATCAGAACACACTCGGTGTAAGCATCCATAGCCACACATTTGGGGTCGCACTTGCATTGTGATAAATGTAAGTCATCGTTCTTGTGCAGATAGTAATCCTTTTCGCGTATAAAGATAGCCTATCGTTTCCTCACGGATTTTTTAAATATTTGTTTAACATTCCGCCTGTTCCCTACCTTCGAAAAACAAACATTTCTCATACAATGCATTTCGCAAAGCTCTTCGTGTGATGTGTCACCCTACCACTGGTGATAGCGGCGAATCAGTGATAAAATTATATAAAATAAAAAGCATTGTTTGGTAATGAAGTTTTATTTCTTTCCTCAGTCGCCTTGCAGCACGTGCACGACCTGATTGACAGTTCCGATTGCAGTGATCTCCGGGAAACTGCCACAGCTGCTTTGCATCAGCTCTACCGCCCAAGCCTGGCTGCCTTCCAACAACAGGTCCTTTTGTGCCGGTCCTCTGTCTGTCTGCCTGCCTGCACGCCCATCCGTGTGTGGATTTGTGTTTCTGTCTGCTCATGCATCCGTGTGTGGATTTGTGTGTCTGTCTGCACATGCATCCGTGTGTGGATTAGTGTGTCCGTCTGCACATGCAATCCGTGTGTGGATTAGTGTGTCCGTCTGCACATGCAATCCGTGTGTGGATTTTATGTCCGTCTGCACAGGCATCCGTGTGTGGATTTTATGTCGGTCTGCACATGCATCCGTGTGTGGATTTGTGGGTCCGTCTGCACATGCATCCGTGTGTGGATTTTATGTCTGTCTGCACATGCATCCGTGTGTGGATTATATGTCTGTCTGCACATGCATTTGTGTGTGGATCTGTCTGCACATGCATCTGTGTGGATTTGTGTGTTCGTCTGCACAAGCCTGGCTGCCTTCCAACAACAGGTCCTTTGTGCCGGTCCTCTGTCTGTCTGCCTGCCTGCACGCCCATCCGTGTGTGGATTTGTGTTTCTGTCTGCTCATGCACCTGTGTGTGGATTTGTGTGTCCGTCTGCTCATGCATCCGTGTGTGGATTTTATGTCTGTCTGCACATGCATCCGTGTGTGGATTTTATGTCTGTCTGCACATCCATCCGTGTGTAAGTTTGTGTATCTGTCTGAACATCCGTCCGTGCGTGAGTTTGTATGTCTGTCTGGTCATCCATCCATGTGTGGGCTTGTGTCTGTCTGCACATCTATCCGTGTGTGGATTGGTATATCTGTCTGTCCGTATATATGTGAATTTCCTTGTCTTCTCTTTTGTGCGTCTGTCCGACCGTGTGTGTTTGTGTGTCTGTTGAAGTGTCCATTTTCTGTGCTTGGTTTTTATGATGGTCCAAGGTCCGCATCACTTTGACGCAAAAACATGAAGGAGGGAACTTGTTTAACGGTGTCCAGGCGCGTTGATTTCGCGCACGAGATGAAATTTGATTGCAGTGTATGTGATCAGACAGTCGATTGACAGTTGCAGCAGTTGTTTTTGAGAACTTATTCTTCTCTTCACACACACACACGCACGCACGCACGCACGCACGCACGCACGCACGCACGCACGCACGCACGCACGCACGCACGCACGCACGCACGCACGCACGCACGCACGCACGCACACACACACACACACACACACACACACGCACACACGTTCGCACTCTCTCTCTCTCTCTCTCTCTCTCTCTCTCTCTCTCTCTCTCACACACACACACACACACACACACACACACTCACAGACACAAACACATACACAAGCACGCACACACACACACACGCACGCACGCACGCACGCACGCACGCACGCACGCACACACACACACAGAGTGTGTACATATATGCAAACATACGCGTGTACATGCCGACACTTACTGTCAGAGAGACAGAGAGCACTAATCTGAGGTGTCACTCTTAACTGTTAATTTCTGTTGCTGGCACATTTTCTCACACATGCTTTTGAATGACGTTGATCTTTTTTGTCAGGAAACTTGGTTTGTCAGGAATGAAAGACTCAAGCCTAGTCATTTGTTGCTTGCGATGACACGCATATTCCAAAACTAGCACGGGGAACGTTTTCCTGTTTATGTCCATGTTTTAGTTTCTTGTTGTGTTTGCGTCAGTTTGGCCATAAACAAAATCATTGGGTGTTATTTTTGAAATATTCCGACTCCTCGGAACATCAAAACCAATCTGATTTTTGTTTTGTTTTTAATTCTTTTTGCTTTCAAAACCCCCCAAAAAAACAACAACCAGCGGCTGTATTGAATGAGCGACACGGAAATTTGAAATATGGTAGTATTTTTGATCTCCTGGAGAAGAGGCAGGTCAAATTAAGGTTTGGCTAAAACAGTGCAGAGTAGCGACCTGTGGTGGCCTTATCTTTATGTGGGCCCTGCCCGCTGCTGAAATCACACTCGATAAAAGGAAAACGTAGTTTCTTTTCACCAACTAATCCATTTTTGAAGTTTGCAACTTGTGTGGGGAAAAAACAGCAACAAAAACAACCAGACTGGCAGGTTTTTGATCTGTAATGCTTCGAATGGCTTCGAATCCTTCGAATGTATTACAATGTCTCTGTTTTTATTCCTCAGTTAGAACCAGGGACTCACCCGGTGCCGATAGGATTTGTGCGTGTGCAACTGTTTCCCTGCATAAACATTCGCCATTCATACACACAGCGCTGCACTAAAAATTCAGGGGACACGTCCTTCAAAAGACCTGTAGCAATGGAAGTCTGTTGCTTTTGATCGTTCTGTTTCGGAGATTTGATGGCAGAGCAGTAAGCTTCTACTCAGCTCATTTATTAATATGATATACAAACTACAATAACAATAGCACAACAGTGGAATAACGGAATACAACACATTCATACAAAAAGCCAGTTAACTAGAACTATACATTCAACTAACGTTTATTATTGTCTGCAGTTAAATAAAGTACCTTGTGTTATTTCACAGGATCAGACCTTGAATCGGCTGGATGAGTTGTTGCCGCTTGTGTGGGAGTCGGTGGCTGAGATCTACACCAGGAGTCAGAACCTGTTCTTCAGGCATGCAATTGAACACCTCACACAGGTAGAAGAGTCATTGTGGATGTCTGTGCATACGGCTCGCGATCGTTATAGTTACACCCAGTCTACACAAAACTTTTGAAAAAGTGTTCATGACAGGCTCATGGTGGTAGCTTTTGAATTATTTTCTTCAGTGACGCGTGTGTGTGTGTGTGTGTGTGTGTGTGTGTGTGTGTGTGTGTGTGTGTGTGTGTGTGTGTGTGTGTGTGTTTGATTGAATGTAATCACGATATGATTGAAAGTAATCACGATATCATTTCAGCGTTTTATGCGCATTGGAACAAAATGATGATGATGATTATTTTCATCATTTTGTCAAAAGGCCCTAACGCATTAGCCTGTTGGAACACATCAGTAACGTGTCCAGTTGCACAGGAGAAAACGTATGGGGAGACCTAAGGAGTCTCCGGCACAACAACAACAACAACAAAAACAACAACATCAACAGCAACAGTAACAAATGCTGGCTGCTCGATGGCACAGTCCGAGACGGGCCCGGTTGAACAGCTGCAAACAGCTCTATGACCATTATCGAATTACAAAACACGACCCCCAGAATGGAACTAACCGTTGTGAGAAAGTGTTCCACACGTGGAACGTTGCCTGTTCGCGGTAGCACAGTGGACAGAGGTTGACCGCGTTAAAGCTACTTGAACTCGTCATTCGATGGCAGGGTCTATCAAGTTAACATTGGCTCTTGATACACGTCTGTAACTATGAAGAAAAACAAACAGGTGGTGTTTTGGGTGGTATTCTTTCCCTTTTAAATAACCATGAAAATGCTTAACCGACAAGCCAGAAAGTGTTACACTGTATAGCTATACTGGCTATTTGCCCATAACTGTAGTTCCCGCGACAGACATTGATCATGAAACTATAACTTAAAGGGCCCAGAAAGGCAGTTTTTGTTTGCAAAAGAACGTTGAAATCGACCCAGTTATGAAAGTCTAGTGCATAACATGACCTTTAAACCTAATAAAATGTAAATGCCATGAAAGTAAGTATGTTTACGAAGGAAGAAATGCATGCCGATCAGGCCGAATTTCGTCTGCTTGTTTTAATCTCGAAATACGCGCGAGACCCGTGACGTAGGTCTCTGACGTCACAAACAGACACTGAGGCGAATGGCGAATGAGGCGCGTTTTCACCATCAATCACTCCACAACGAAAATGCCACGCGAATGTGCGGCCGTGGGATGCGCACAGCTGCAGACCAAAGAGTCGTTGTTTTCTTTTCACACCTTCCCGAAAGATTGCAGTCGAAGGAAGCTTCATCCTTGGAGATTCGAACTGGAAATTGTTCCAAGTCGGTTACCCTGTGGACACCCACACAGACATGAACCTTTCACTAAGGGTATCAGTCACGCATCGCCCGGCATTCGCTAGGTTGATCCTTGGTAGATGGAATGAACGGTCTCTTCGGATGAAACCTCCGTCCTTGCCAATTCTACAAGGAATATATCCAGACCGACCAAAGGACTCAGAAATACATTTTGACACCTTGGCACCCAGTGCAAAGATTATAATAAAAAAAATGGGAAAACCTCCGTCACAAGAAACCCTCCAGAAAATGAAAGGGAAATCAACAAAAGAAGAAAATGTACACACACAAATCCTCAGCAAGATTGAACTCGTAATAAATGCAGAAGAATAAAAATGAGAAGAAGAAGGGAGAAAAAGAAAACAAAACAAAAAACGAATGGACATGGTAAACACGGAGAAAAGAAAGGAAAAACAGGAGGTTCAACTACTGAACTACCAACAAATACCCCTGCCTTGTCAAAAATCAACGAAAACAACCGAGAGAAAAGTAAAAGCCGAAAGGTAAACAGAAACTCGGCTGGCCTGTGCACATTTTAGACCAACGAACACCTGGCTTAGGGAAAAATACCGGCCGTCTCACGGGGCCGCGCCGAAGCCACGACACCAGTCGGTCGGCATCGCAGTTTGTCCCTAATATGCTCTTTAGCATCTGAGGACATTAAGAAAGAAAGAAGGCAAAGACAGAAAGTCTAGCACGAATGCCTACAGCAGAAAAGGCTGTGTAAGAAAGAAACTGTACACAAAAGCCTGTGACAAAAAAGAAGAAAAAAAGAAAAAAGAAGAACAGACCACAAATGTTGGTGGCAAACGAAAAATGGCTGCCCTAATCACGCAAGCAAACAGCTGATACCAAATGAAAGAAAGACCAAACCACAAAAGCTGGTGGCAAACGAAAAAGGGCTGCCCTAATCAGGCAAGCAAACAGCTGATACCAAATGAAAGAAACAAAACAGCTGAAACAACCTCAAAAACGCAAACGTTGGCCTACCTGCAAACATAAGGTGGAGAAAAATAAATAAAAATAAATCACAACAGTCTAATAGACAAATGAGTGGACGACAACATATGTTGACTGCATTTGTTGCAGCCATACGCGCACAGAGATAACTGTGCCGACAAACAGATGGAAAGCCAAACTAACCATAACTAACATTAATCTTAACTAACTCTAACTTACCCCTCACTAACCCGGCTACCATCTAGAAAAATAAAGGCTGCAGGCTGATAAAGCAAATCGCTAATCAGGACTACCGACGACAAAGCATCAGGATGTAAACAAATGCAGACGAAAAGAGAAATGCAAAATGGCTGCCCTAATCAGGCAAGCTACCAAGCGGGCACGAAATGGCCAATAAGCCAGAGATAAAAAGAAAAGAAAAAGAAAGAACGCATGGTGGAAAAGAAGAGGAAAAGAGAGAAAAACAAACCCAAAACACTTTCTCAACAAACAAAAAAGAGGAGGCAAGAAATGTCAGCGAGCAACGAGACAAAGGCTGGATACACGTAATCCATGTACACGATACAATCCATTCAGCCGACAACAACACAGCAGGGCAACATACGCTCACGAACTACCCCACACAAAGAAAGAATGAGAGGTCTCGTTAAACATCGAGACTACCGCCCTCACTCGTACGTCGTAAATGAACGATATGACTCGAGAAACAAAAGGGCAAGCCAAGAGAAACAACAACAACAGTGAATGGCAAGAACCGGCAACTAGCCCAACCCAGCCAAACCCTAACCCAGGGAGGCCACGAGATCGCTAGTCTACTGAACTAGAACGAACAAGCCTTTTTCATCGTTACATATGATGAAACAAACTAGGCTAAACCGGGAAAATAAAATAAAACACCCATTAAAAGGCAGGCTCCCTGATGAGGTCTCGCCTGTTGCGAAAGCTAGAGTAAACACAACGAAAAAGACCGAAACGCCACGCACCTAACAAGGCTCGAGAAAGATTAAATAACAAGGGGGAAATAAACAAAGGCCCAACTACTGAAAAAGAAGCTTCATCCCTAGAGATTCAAAATGGAAATTTGTCCAAGTCGGTTGCCCTGTGCACACTCACACAGACCCGACTTCCACGTTTGGTTGCTTGTGTGTTTGTGACTGCCCGACCGTTGATCTTTAGCTGAAAATAGCTCTAGCGGAATCTCGCATTCAAAATGGCGCTGGTTTTGAAACGTTCAGTTGACCGTATTTTCCGACCTTTTCGCCAAAATAAACGCATTACAACCTAATCGAAGCCCTGAAAAAGTTTTAAAAAGTGAGTAATAGACTGTTTCTTCTCTTCGAACGTTAGTACGGACCTATATATTGTTTTGAAACGATTTGGAGCGATTTTGTCGCCCACAACTGCCTTTATAGGCCCTTTAATCCAAATGATAAAACAGACAAGAGAACAGTTCCTCTGCTTAGTGTTGTAAAGTGAATTGTAGTAGATAGTTCTGTCAGTATTCTACGTCTGATTATCTTTCCAAGAAATTTGGGCCCACGTTTTTGTGGGTACAACTTCAACCCCTTTGTGTAAATTTCCAGGTATAACTGCAGATACAATCGCAGGTACAAATCTCAACCCTTTTGTGTATAATTTAAGGTATGCCTGCGGATACAACTGTAGATTAAACGTCAGCCCTCTATATACAATTTAAGATATAACTGCAAATACAACGTAGGTACAACTTCAACCCTTTTGTGTGGTTTCTCAGGCGGACGGCGGCAAGAGTGTAGCCTGCGTGCTGCGCCAGGGACTACAGGCACTTCTGGACCCGTCTGTCCGAAGAGGTCCGCCACCAGCCGCTCCTCCAGCTGATTCACGACCTTCCCTTGACCAGAACGTCCAGCAGCTGCCTGGCCGCTCTCTGGCCACAACTCCTTCCACGTGTTTTGCAAAGCCCTATATGCCAGTGATGTTGGCGGACGTCGCATTCAACGCAGGGCCGATTTCTCCGCCTGTCGGTTCCTTCGCAGGGCCTGTAGAGTTTGAACATCTAGTTGCTTCTGTGTTACATCGTGAACATCTAGCTTCTTCTGTGTTCGATCGTGAACATCTAGCTTCTTCTGTGTTAGATAGTGAACATCTTGCTTCTTCTGTGTTAGATCGTGAACATCTAGCTTCTTCTGTGTTAGATCGTGAACATCTAGCCTCTCCTGTGTTAGATCGTGAACATCTAGCCTCTCCTGTGTTAGATCGTGAACATCTAGCTTCTTCTGTGTTAGATCGTGAACATCTTGCTTCTTCTGTGTTAGATCGTAAACATCTAGCCTCTCCTGTGTTAGAACGTCAACATCTAGCCTCTCCTGTGTTAGAACGTCAACATCTAGCCTCTCCTGTGTTAGAACGTCAACATCTAGCCTCTCCTGTGTTAGAACGTCAACATCTAGCCTCTCCTGTGTTAGATCGTCAACATCTAGCCTCTCCTGTGTTAGATCGTAAACATCTAGCCTCTCCTGTGTTAGATCGTCAACATCTAGCCTCTCCTGTGTTAGAACGTCAACATCTAGCCTCTCCTGTGTTAGAACGTCAACATCTAGCTGCTTCTGTGGATGCTGACTTAGAGCTTGAGCTTCTGGCTGCTTCCATGGACGCCGACTCAGAGTGTGAGCTTCTGGATGCTTCAGTGGATGCTGGCTCAGACCTTGAGCATCTGGCTGCTTCTGTGGATGCTGGCTCAGAGTTTCAGCTTCTGGATGTTTCTGTGAATACCGGCTCAAAGCTTCTGGCTGGTTCTGCAGATGTCGGCTCAGAATTTGAGCATGTGGCTGATTCTGTAGATGTTGTCTCAGACTATGAGCACTTGGCTGCTTTCGGACAGAGAGAAGAAGCTTGTTCAGCCCCTCATCATGATGCTGATGTTATCCTCGGGAACACGCCGGCATCGGAAGAACCCGACATGGTATCCCTGGTAAGTTGCGTTATTTAGTTATGTGTTTGTTTGCTCCCAGTCTTCCTGCTTTGGGGTACTGAATGTGGAAAGGCGAAGGATGTAAGGATCAAAATCAAATGCTTTGTCTATACCCCAAAGATTTCTCCGACAAACGTCTAAAGATATCTGAAATATGCATATAACGCTGAACACTATAATGTAGAGTGTCTGAGCTTCAGTTTTTGTTTTTTGTTTCTCTCTCTCTCTTGTAAAATAAACTTTTCGAGTTCCAGTTCTCTCTTTACACTGACTTGAACGTAGATTTGTCGCTTCATAAAATCTCTACGAAAGCAAATGACAGTATTTCTGTTTTGCTTTTCCTAAACAGCCATGTGCAACCCGTTAGTATGCAGATCCAGAATATTTGACGTTGGGATTTAAATTGCCAACCTTTTTTGCTTTGCTTTTCTTGTTCTTCTTTTCTCTCCCATTTTTTTTCTCCTCCGCCCCCCCCCCCCCCCCCCTTTTTTTCTTTTTCTTTTCTTCTCCTGTCGACTGATTTCAACATATCACACACACACACACACACACACACACACACACACACACACACACACACACACACACACACACACACACACACACACACACACACACATTATAATACAACAACGATTGAGGATGTGTGATTTTTACCCGGATATACTTATACTCCGTTTTGTTCGTAAAACACCAAGTTACTTACTTACTGTTCGATATTCACCGGCTCCGGTAACCAGTAAAACAGGCTATTCGCCTTTCAGCGGTGTTCGTAGTCTCACCTCCAAAGTGCAGAAAGGAAGTAGCTTTCCCACACTTGGTTTGGCCATCAGGTACAGAAAATCGAAACAAAAGAAGTTTACAATCAAGATACAATAACATACATACACACACACACACACACACACACACACACACACACACACACACACACACACACACACACACACACACACACACACACACACCGCAACACACACACAAGACTGGTCCATTGATATTGTCTATGTGTGTATAAAAAAAAAAAAAAAAAAGCGGCTAGAGATATAAGACAGACTCGGACAATTATTACTTTATCGTCTACTTGTGTGAAGGGCAGAAATTAGTAACAATACGCAAAGTCCGCGTGATATTTTGTACTTTAACTTAAGGGAGATGAACACCTTTGCAGAGAACAGTGTTGTATTTTGAGACATCCACCGAATAACTCATTTCAATGGCAAATCACCGCCGGAGCACTGAATACTCACTACGTCAGACTGCCTGTGGTGTGTCTACACGGGGCACCGCTTTGTTCCGTCACGATGGCGTGTTGCCGGGGAACAGTTACTATGCCGAATCAGTGCTTGCATCACGACGAGTAGTCTAGCTGTTTACAGCCTCAGATTGGTGCATTAAATGACCCATTACTTATGAATGAAGTCAATCAGTTGTAGGTGTCAGGGGAACACAGTTACTCTCACCCACTCAATCATTTTCAGCTACCTGACACCTGCCTGTTGATTAAAGGTACTGAAGGTAGACGCTTGTGTGTTTTAGCCATAGCCTCCCCCTTTCTGCTTCCCATTGCTTTTTATTATATATATATTTTTTAGAGCAAATAAACTAAACAGTTATTGGCGTTAGATAAAATTTAGACATTAAAAATTTGGAGGGTAAAAATACTTGTGGGGGATGGGGATGGGTGGGGGGTGGGGTGAGGGGTGGGGGGTGGGGCATGTAGTGAACGAACAGACTGAAACTGTATTTTTTGGCAAGCACTGGTAACCAAGTAAACATCATTGCAGTAACAGTTTTTAATAACGACTTTGAGGCCACTGGACGTTGGTGTGTGTGTGTGTGTGTGTGTGTGTGTGTGTGTGTGTGTGTGTGTGTGTGTGTGTGTGTGTGTGTGTGTGTGTGTTTTAAATATCCACCGAAGTGGTGTACTTATAGCGCTATTTGGTTGTAGCATGGGTGGTGCCACGAAAAGCTGATGCCTTCTCGGCGCACGTTCTGTGTACATAATACACCCATGCACCTGTTCACAGCGTCATTTCACTTGAAGCTTCATACGGAGGGTGCCCGTGTGTTTGCTTCAAACTTACCACCTGCACTTTTGGTAGAATGGCCGGGATCTTTTACGTGTTTCTGCGGTAACACG
>OY757543.1:12282557-12312557 GCA_963584105.1 Alviniconcha strummeri
AAATCAGTGTTAAAAAAGAAACCAAAAGAACCAGGAAAGCAAAAGAAACTTACTTTATTACATTTACTTGTAGTTTTTGTACAATAAATAAACAACTGGAAAAACACTAGGGCATAAACAAGAACATACCCCACATGTGTTGTTCATAATGCAGTTCATGATGAAGAGTCTTGACAGCGATAGCGATAGAAAAGATACCCAGTGACTCCAGCACCGCAGAATCATCACAATGAGTTAGTGCAGTAGCGACTTCCGATGGGGAATGTTTCAGGAGTTTTAACTCACTGTGCGATACAATAAGAAACTGATCAATATTAGTACCAGAGTTTACAGCTTTGCTGATAATGATATTATATAATATTATTATATATTATCATTATCAGCAAAGCTGTAAACTCCCTAGTATTTTGAAGTCAGAAGCTGACAGAAATTTACATGTGAATGACAATTTAACTTGGATTTTTAATCTACTGACATGTGACATAATCAGCAATTAGCATAAAGTTCTTCACTTTTACTTTTGTGCGCATGTTGGGGTGGGGGGGGGGGGGGTGCATTTATGGTGGAGGAATCAGCATCAAGTACAACAACAAGGGAACTTTTACTCATTCAGTGATTGTGTAAGTTTCACCACACTCCACAGCTGCTGCCTCCCCCCTCCCCCCACTCTGACACACACACACACCCCTCCCCACCCCCACGCCCCCCAAAAAAGAAGGAAAAAAGATTTTTGTTTCTCAGTACTTTCAAAGTCAAACCCAGTGACATGTATTTAAATAAATTTATATTATAAAGTTTTGAATATATTATCAATAATTATATAACTATTCAAAAGTATTACACACTATATTCCTTTAATTGGTAGTATGTGTTATTGCATTATAACCCCCCCCCCCCCCCCCCCCCCTTATTTAAGTAAAATAACTTAAACTGAACCACACTTCCTTAGTTCTTATCCAAGTTCAGGTAAAACTAAAAGCATTTACAGCAAAGACTTAATGAGAAAAAAAGTTTTAAATGACAGATCATCCGGCTTGAGAAGCACTGTGACACTGTCGCAGTGTGTGTCAAAGTGTGTGTCACAGTGTGTGTCAAAGTGTGTGTGTGAATGCACTGGCTAGTAGAAGCAATCATCTGAGCGAATATGTCGAGTGGTTATTAATAAAAACCAAAATAATAAGTAGGATTCCATATTACATAAGAATTAATAATATAACCAATGCACTAGATATTATTCTATCAATTACACAATTTTATAATACTTTAAAAGTATTATAGTACTTTAGTAGTAAACTATAGACAATGTTGAAGTTATAAATGAGAAAGAGAGAGGGGTCAGGTACAGAGAGCCAGTCTGGGCTAGTGGTAAGGTGGTAGGCTGGTAAGCGGAAGGACCTTGGTTTAATACCGCTGCAGTTCTCCTTTCTCTTCAAAAAGGTTGTGGTTTGTGGACACCGTCTTGTGACTTTGTCCATCACTTCCTACTGAAGCATTAAAATGACTCCCATCGCTGCCCATCTTAATGCAGAAATCATTCTGGTGGCGACAGCGTAGTGATAGGTATATAATCATCTCTTCCCCTATCTCCATACCCCCCCCCCCACCTTGTCCCCATCCCTAATAAGCCTTATGGCTTCTGTGGATGTAAAGCACCATGTTTACCAGTCAGGTATACTGTATAGGGGGTGGATGTGTGTGTGTGTGTGTGTGTGTGTGTGTGTGTGTGTGTGTGTGTGTGTGTGTGTGTCTGTGTGTGTGTGTGTGTGTGTGTTGTGTGTGTGTGTGTGTGTGTGTGTGTGTGTGTGTGTGTGTGTGTTTGTGTGCATGTGTGCATCTGTGTGTGTGTGTGTGTGTGTGTGTGTGTGTGTGTGTGTGTGTGTGTGTGTGTGTGTGTGTGTGTGTGTGTGTGTGTATGTGTGTGTATGTGTGTGTGTGTGTGTAAAGTGGGGGAGTTTGAGTGAACAAACATGAACATAGCCCATACAATCAAATCTGTTTAATCAAATTATTATATTACTTGCCTCAAAACAACCATAGCTCTTACTGTCTTAGTCTTCTCTTAGACTCTTACCCATACGACATATGAGTCATAGTTATTTACCACATAATTTGTCAGATTTCTGCTAGTTTAAATCTGTAGCTAAAAGAAAAAGAAAAAAATCATTTATAATTATCAACTTAAACAGTTAAAGCACATTGAAAGTGCTGCAGAGAGTGCTGCATTAAACCCTCAAGATAAATTGTAGGGCAAACAAAACCTGTGTCAGTTAAACATTCACCAAATGGCAGTCTGGTGTCAGCTGGGCAAAATCAAGAATGGAGGTGTATTACTAGTAACAGTATACTACTGTTACTAGTATTACCTGTATGGTGCACCACTCCTGCCAGTGCTGGATTACTCAAAATTCTATGCCCACAAGGCTTTGCCATGATAAATTATAACGTGACAAACAAAACATAAAACTCATAAATTACTAAATTAGTAATTAATATCATTTACATGTGACATTACACTTACACTAGTTACAGTGTGACTGTCAGACCTCAATAACTAGTATTATGTAATGTCTCTAGTGCATGAAGAGATCACCATAATGTGAGAAACAATAAAAAAGAAAAAATCTGAAACAAGAATGACTGCTGCTGCGCTGCTACTGCTAGTGTTCTATAACAAGATCCAAACACATTGCTACCATGAAGCTGGCCTCTTCACACTACTGTCACAAGTAAGCATTGAACAATAGGAAAGTGTCAGTGATCAGAGTGACACCAGATCTTATGTTAAGATCAAAACATTGGAAACATTAAAAACAATAGTGGAGGGGAGGGGGGGGGGGGGGTTCAGTCAAAAATGAGAAAAGTAATTTTGTTTTGATGGTCAAACCAACCTGTTAATGTTATTAATATTATTAACATGGTAGCTGGACTCCAAAACCAGTGGCACACTGGCAGTGACTCTTAATGTTATTGTAAGTGTAACTTTTACTGTACCACAAAATATCCAAATTGGGATAGAAAAAATAAATATAAAAAATGCCTTCATAGCTGGAGACTTGGGGATTGGCACTATCACTGTATCAGTCTGTCATTAGTAATATTAATATTGTAATAGTATCAAAAGCTGAGACTTGAGAAAAGGAGCTAATGAAAAATCTGAAAGAGTGGGTCCTTCTTGAGAATTAAAATACAGGGTCTTTTATAAATCATAGCACTTGAACTATAACTAGTATAAGTATAATAGTCACAGATGTGTGGAACAGGCCTTTTTTAACCAGTAAAAATACTAAGTAAAATAAAGAAAGTCCATTTGATTTAGATGTTTGAATCACTACAATCAGAAGAAAGAAACTGAGCCAGGCAAACAACAAACCTATCATTCATGCAGAAAAGTGTGTAAGGAAACATAGTGAAACTGAAAGGGTCATGCAAAAATCCACTCTCACTTCTCAGGCTACCAGTACCACTGTATACCAGTACCATGAAGCTGGCCTCTTCACACCACTGTCACAAGTATGAAGTAATTATTGAACAATAGGAAAGCGTGGATAAAAACATGTGCGCCCGCGTGTGTGTTAGAGCGGGGGGTTGGGGCCGGGAGATGGAATTTTTCCAGCGGTTGATACTGTAATTTTGGTAGATCTGCTTTTGCTGGGGGGGTGTGGCTGGCTGACAACTCGTGAACTGGCGACTTCACGTAGCCCTAGCAGTAGTGCAATGTTCAGGCAATGACTTTGCAAATGCAACAATTATTTTTCCTGTCATGTGCAATGTCTATTCACCCTAATGCATTCTACTAGCTGTATTAGTTGCATAGTTAATGTGGTTATTTCTCAACTGAACACTTACCGCAAACTTCTAAGGCAGAAGAACTTCGCGCCATAACAAACCAAACACATTGGTGACCGAGCTATTTTAGAATATACAGAATCAGAACTAGAATAAATAAAAAGACCACTTACTCACTCACTATGCAAGACAAAAACCCATCCTTCCAACATTATAATTCTTTGATTCCAAGAAGATGTTGAATGCCAAAATACTCATTTATGTTGAAACTTTCTGGTTCTTAAAAATACTCCTGTATTTCAAACTTATTGATTCTTAAAATATTATTTTCCACAATATGCACGACTTGAGAAAATGAAACCGGAAGTCAAGTTCTCCTCGTGGACTACTGTGTCGGTACGGGATTTGTTTTCACGTTCATGAGCACTGCGTCTAGCTAGTTTGGAGCTTCTCATCCGGGTTATACTTGGGTGTTGTTTCATATCAGACTCAGCCAAGGAACCTACAAAATGTTACACGAGCTTGAGCTGTTTACAGACAAAGAGGACGAGATCCGCCTCATCTCCCAGGACTTGCTTCAGCAAGGAATCTGTGCTCGTTGCACAATGCGCTTTTTGGGGGAGAAGAGGCCATCAGTCTACTCGGCATCACAACAGGTCATTGTCATGATTATGTGATAAGAAAATGACCCACAAACAAGCAAACAAACAAAAATAAATCACAAAACTATGAAAGAAAGTGAAACTGTTTTATACATTATAATAAAGCACCGATTGAATGTTTCGCCCCAGTCAGGTTTTGCCAGTCATGGTACAGAGGTAGACTCCCCGTAGAGTAAATTATCCTCATTGATTGGGGGGGTTGCAGTGCTTAAATAAATGATAGAGAACTAAATCTGGGAAACTGACAGAGAAGAAAGTATGTTTTGTTAGGCCTTTTAGTTTTACATGGAAGGAGTGGGAAAAGTGTACCTTGTAATTAATGTATGGTAATTGGTGTTGGTTTTAAACATTAACAGTAGCACTGGGCCTAGGTTTGCACTATTGCAGCTGATACTTTTTCTTTAGAGGAATGGTAATGATCCTGACACTGACAGAAAGAAGCCATTTAAAATTTATATAAATAATAGTACAGTTTCATTAAGTCTACATTAGTAACGAAATTAGGTTTATGATATATGTATGTTGTCATATTGATGATGTTTGGTATGTTAATAAAACTTAATTTGAATTGTATGTAATGATGTACATGTACACCTTCCATGCAAAGGGGATTGGACTCTCATTGTGCTTTAAAAACTAGAAATAATACTTTGGTGGAGAACAAAATCTGGTAAGTCATCCGGATTTGTGTTGCAACATGCTGTCCAGAGTGGTGAGTGGAGCCACTGGAGGTCTCCATCAATCCATGATGTTGGGCCTGTTGTTCAACTCCAATTGTTAACAGTTATCCATTTATTTGAGATTCAAACTTAGTACTTAAAGGACAACACATGCAACTAATGAAATATGTATAGATTTAGAAACAGAATTGAAAACTAGTATTAACTACAGTTACTTTATATTATTTATCTTCTCAATAGAAATTAGAATGCATCATCATCATTGCATACAATCATATATATGTATATCGTGATATTATATATATTACAGACTAATACACGTATAGAGTATTCCGTTAATATTTAAACTAAATAACTGAAACTAGTGAAAGTGAGTATTTTAACCAAGTGTATTATACTTATAGACATGTTTTGGGCCATGACCCTTTAACCTTTCTTTCCTGTCCTTTATCCCTTTTTGATTGGGTAGGAGTTTTATGGCTCCAATTATCTAAAGTGTTAAAACTTGTGCACTGGGCCCGCCGCATCCTCTTTCCCACTGTGCCCCTGCAGTAGCAGGTTGAGAGTTAGTAATACTAATAGTTCGAGCTGCTTCCTGTGCATCTGATTCAGGGGAGAGCCTACACTGTTTCCTGGTTGGTGTGCAGATAAAAGTTATAGCAACCTCTGACTTGTGACTCTTCATTCATGTTTCCAACCTGCTTCCAACTCCCCACCCCACTCCCCTACGTGAGTGTAGTTCTGTAATTAGTGTGTGGTTTCAGGAACTGTACTCACAGTACTTCAAGTTCAGCTCAGACCTGGATGAAGCTGCTGTGCTGGATACATCAACATGGAAACAGTGTCCAGCATGTCTAGGTATCTTGGAGAAGTTTGCCTGCCATGACTTTTACCAACAGGTACAATTTTACTTGCAGTATAAATTTAGTTGTACTGTTGTAGTTGTACTGTTAAGTGTTACAGTCGATTGTTATTAGTATTACTATTACAGTATTAGTTTTATTGAAAACTGTAACTGCAAGAATAACATAATTATATAATACTAATAGTTTTAATACTACTTTCATGTTTAATGTTAGTAATGTTAAACTGCAAAGTGTAGCAATTCTTATTTATGATTTGTTTAAATTATATGTTGATTAACATATTGAACAATGGAGCAATTTGTAAGTCTTTTTTTTTCTTTCTTTTTTCTCTCTCTTTCTCTCTTTCAATTATTGTTTGTTTTTACCTCAGAATAATCCTAAACGTGCACTGATGTAGTGGGTTCTTAGATTTAGATGCAGAACTTTACTGATAACTTTTTTTTTTCTTCTCTCTCTCTCTCTCTCTCTCTCTCTCTCTCTCTCTCTCTCTCTCTCTCTCTCTCTCTCTCTCGCAGTCTCAGTCTCACTTAGTGATGTAGTCATTCTGACATTCATATAAATCATAAGACAGTTTCATGGCCCAATGCAAAATGTATGCCACTCAGTGGAGTCAGTGTCATTTTTTTTATAATGTACACTCGCTCAGCACCCTGCATGTGAAAGAAATATGTTTGTTGCATGGACATTTTAATGATTTAAACAAAAATAGAACTAGAAGACAGGGGTGGAAAGAGGGAGAATCAGATTATGATTAGATGAGTCTTCTGTAGCTTTTTGACAACAACCCAGGCTCACCTTTTTCCAGATTAGTGACTGTATGAGTATAGACTATGACATAGTGTATCATCATTCAACCCTTGTTCTCTATCTCTGTCTGTGTGTCTCCCTCAGTCACTGTCTGCCTGTCCATCTCTCTCTCTCTCTCTCTCTCTCTCTCTCTCTCTCTCTCTCTCTCTCTCTCTCTCTCTCTCTCTCTCTCTCTCTCTCTCTCTCTCTCTCTCTCTCTCTCTCTCTCTGCCCCCACCCCCCTCTCTCTGTGACATTGTTTATCAGTATATATATAATATATAATAATAATATCATTAGCTGGCAAAGTGGTTGCCCACATATATACTATATATACATCTATCTACTGCAAGTATGGCTTTCCTGTGGATTTTTTGAGAGCTTTAAATTCTGATTGACAGTTATCGTCAGTCATAATAGTTGTATCAGCTTATCAAGTGCTGTTAAAGGTGCAACAGCATAAGGACACAGACTATAACTGAGTAAGTAACAGTGTAATTCTGTGAGTGCTCGCATACAATGACATATCATCACAGAACATTATCAGAGTGCAAACTGAAACTTGAGTGCCAAGTTTTGTACTTGATTTGTTGTTTCAGGTTGTGGAGAAAGTGAAGCAGGCTGACCATGAGTACAGTGATTATCAGTTTTCACTCATGTTGCCAGTAGCAACAATTTTGAGACAGGTATACATTAAATGATAACTCAGAATCCAGTAAATTATAACTCAGAATCCAAATGAAAACATATTAATTTATGAATTAGTGAAAGGTTAAAATTAAAAAGAACATAGTTTTAATGGGAAAATGACAATTGACATGCATATTTACGGGGAGATCCTTGATTCTTTTTTGCAACAGACAGTTGTTCTACAAATAAATACTGAAAGAAACAGAATCAGTTACCAGCTTAGCTTTTGGTAGGTTGAAAGCAAGCTTCACACACTCAGCCAGTTCAGGGACCCCCTGATTTTGTTGAAGCCAGAGATTTTTGGGGGGGGGGGGGGGGGGGGATGGAGGGGAGGGGGATTTTTTTTTTTTTTTGGGGGGGGGGGACCTTAAGATTTAATGCTGACATGTGTCTATGTGGGGATCAAACTATCCCTGCAACAAAAGAAGTGTTTTGCATAAGAATTAGATGTGCAGCAATTTTGTTGTTGTTTGTTTCTGTGATTGTTGAGGCAAGGTCATGGGGGAAACAGCACCAATAAATCATCATTTATATAATTTATAAATATTTTCTTTATATTAGAAGTGTGAACTGAAGCTGGGATACAGATGTGGTGACCATTACTGTGGATTCTCAGCTTAGTGGCCTCGTGCTGAACTACCAGCTCTTTTTGTTTAATTGGGGAAAAGGGAGAGGTGGAGCTCTTTTTTTTCTTTTTCTCTCTCTTGAGAACTTAGTGTGTGAGGTCCATATGTGTTTTACTGATGTTTTGTTTCTGGTAATGAACTTACTCCCCCAAAAATTGAAAATTTAATTTGATGGTTTTGTTTCTTTCTTGCAGCATGCTGTGTATGTCTACTTGGTCCAAAAATATGAGTATGTATTTTGCTTCCTCTTTTCATTTGCAGTGTGATATTTATAAAAATGTTTTATTTATTTACTTGGAAGCTGTTGATTTTCAACAACATAGTTGTATTTATTATACAGTGGGTGTAGTATTTAGACTAAAAAGTTGTTGTTTTACACTAAAGAGAGAGGTTTTCAAGGAAGATTTGAAAGAAGTGACAAAAGCAGCATGGTGGACAGAAACAGGGAGTTGGTTCCTGGCATTACACAGAGAGTAGGGGTGGAGAGAGAAATCGTTAGTAACTGGATTTTAACATCCTGTCACCACCTCAAGATGGGAGAGAAAGAGAATAAGATTAATAAGAGCAGTGAGAGATAGAACAGAAATATATATAAAAATTCTGTTACTTGAAATAGTGATAAGGATGATCTGTAACTTTTTGTTTGAACGTGTGACGGTGTGCAGATCCACATACCAAGGGAAGGGAGACAACATTGCCTCCATCAAGGACGTGTTCAAGTGGTGTGCTGGCCCTTGCTTCTCTCAGCTGCTGGGGGCGCAGTTTCAAATCAGGGTACTCCACCCTTCTTTCACATTGTGTCTTGATGCTGCATTAGTTGACCAGTGGGACCCAGCTTACTGCCCCATAAATTCATGAAAAATTGGCATTCAAATGGAGGAAGTTGGGGGGGGGGGAAGGGAAGATGCAAGGATTCCCCCAAAAGGTAGTTTTTCTTAAACAAGGAAACTCTTGTTGAAAACCTTTGAACCAGATATTGGTGTGTGTTTTTCTGAGAAAAGAACAGTTCTTGAAAGATCTCCAATGTCAAGACGTTTGTTACATCTGTGCTGTAGTTCAGGACAACTGGGCTGAAGTACATAATTATGATGCATTGATCAGTGCATCAAACAGTTGTTAGTCTTGGGGTGCTCTCACATTTTTTGTAGCTTTGGATAGGATCCAATCACATAAATGATTGAAAAGAATGCTAATTTGATATGACAATGAAAAATAAAATAAATGAATTTTGGGGGTAAGACCCATTTTCAAAGCTGCAAAATAACAGTTAAGCAGCAGTTGAACAGTGACAAATGAAAATATTAACTTTGGACAGTTGGAGACTATGTACTTATGTAGTGAAACTGAAAGGCACGGTTTGGAAACTGCGTGGCACCTGACAGAATGACTGTCATCTGTACCTGCACATACATACAAAGACTGAAGAGTTAATACTGTTTTGGATTATACAGCACTTCTGGTTCTAGTGTTGTTATTAATACAATATGATCATGTTCCAGAGCGCCTTTGATATACTTCTGACCTTGAACTACACCCCCTCAGATCAAGAGTGTACATTTCTGTAAGTGTCAATTGCAGGCTTGGTTTGTTTTTGCTTCCATTGGTGTTTAACCAATTGCCTGCCATTAGGATGTCATGATGTTTTTGATGTGGTGCTTCACATTGTCCTGCAAGATGTCATAATTTTATTATGACATCTGCTCAGAATTCCTATTGTTCATACATTCTTTTGTGGAGAAAAAGTCTCAAAATGGGCATTTCTGGCTAGCTTAATCTTTCTTTGAGGCCAGTCTTGGAAGCCAGTGGCACCAACAGCCCAAAATTCTTCAGCAGGGAAGGGGTTAAACTGGAGAAGAAGTAGTCAGCCACTGGTTCTCAAGACCAAAAGTTGTGTGACAGTTGTTTTGTGTCCAGAGCCAGAGGCATGACTTTTCTTATCAGGAAGTCCATGTCCACTTATAAGTTAAATAGTGCAGTTTAACTACAGGTAGACAGCCACATGCCTGTTGATGACTTTTCTGTCAATGTCCATGCAGTTTAACTACAGGTAGACAACCACATGCCTGTTGATGACTTTTCTGTCAATGCCCATGTCCACTTATATTTGATATAAGTTAAACAGTACAGTTTAACTTCAGGTAGACAGCCCCATGCCTGTTGATGACTTTTCTGTCAATGTCCATGCAGTTTAACTACAGGTAGACAGCCCCATGCCTGTTGATGACTTTTCTGTCAATGCCCATGTCCACTTATATTTGATATAAGTTAAACAGTACAGTTTAACTACAGGTAGACAGCCCCATGCCTGTTGATGACTTTTCTGTCAATGTTCATGTCCACTTATATTTGATATAAGTTAAACAGTACAGTTTAACTTCAGGTAGTCAGCCCCATGCCTGTTGATGACTTTTCTGTCAATGTCCATGTCCACTTATAAGTTAAATAGTGCAGTTTAACTACAGGTAGACAGCCACATGCCTGTTGATGACTTTTCTGTCAATGTCCATGTCCACTTATAAGTTAAATAGTGCAGTTTAACTCCAGGTAGTCAGCCACATGCCTGCTGATCACATCTATTCTGTAAGGGTACAGTCATTGCCTAGTGAAACTGGGGCCACAGTTATTGTGTGGGAGTTTGTGGGGCAAAGACGGATTTTTAGCAGAACTGGAGGCGTCATTATTCTCTAGACTTGGGGGTAAGTAAGTAACTTGGTGTTTTACGCCCAGTCAACCATTACTGTTATATCAGGGTGAAGACCTGGGAGATATGATCATTTCCATAAAGATTTTGCATAACATCAAAACACAGAAATGATAAAAAAACAAAAACAAAAAACTTTATAAGACATAATGTGCGCATTGCCTTTCAGTAGTGACAGGTGGACAAACACTGACATACATTTATTTTACATAAAAATGCTAGTTATTCATAGTCATAGTAAGTTTGTTGATCAAGCAGATAAGTGTGGTTCACTGTGGTGTATTTGCCTATAAGCTGCGCTTGCATCAAGCACTTTTTGCTGGTTTGTTGGGAAGTAATGATGATGATGGTTTATATTTTGACAGGTTAGCAGCTTTTCCAGACTCATTTTATCAGAAGAGAGTGAAAAAGGTGAAGTGTGGGTTGATTTTTGTTGTTGTCTTTAACTGAATTGTTGCAGATAAAAGTTGCATTTGCTGCCAGTGCTTTTTGCCAGTTTATTGGGAAATAATGATGGTTTTATATTTTCACAGGTTAGATGTTTTTCCAGACACCTTTCGGCGAAGAAAAGTCAAAAAGGTGATGTTTGGTGTCAAATTCAAAATACAACAGTTTCAAAAGAACACTTGACTTTAATTAAACAGCACACAGTATGGGCAGATTTTCAACAACTTACCTCCTCTTGAAGATAGTCAGAGGGCTGACCGCCACAATCACTGCAAACAAGTTTTTGACACCTATAAATTCCAAAAGACTGATCAAACCTAGAAACCCAACAGAATTTAAGACAACAAATATAGTGATCGACCATGCAAGAAACAACTCAGAGTTATAGAGTAGATCCTTCAAAAACTGCTGTCTATAGATATTCTTTCTTTCCTAGGACTACACTGACTGAAACAACTTAGAACAGGAAACAGTTAGCAGCAAGGCATTAGAAAGTTTTAAGACTGATCAAACCCAATCTGATGCTATTGGGTGCTTCAGTGAAGCTGGTTTGTATGAGTAAATGCCGTTTGTAATCTTCGCGCAAGAAGTCTCAGGAGGTTGCAGCATCACTTCTGGGCTGATTTCTGAGTAGATGTTGCTTCATGCTGTGTATAACAATGGCAGTAGAACCTAGAATTGTGAAGCAATACAAATGCCACCACTGTTGCAGTTGCAAAAAATACTAGGGAATGGAGAGTGGAAAAAAAGTGTCTTTGTGTCATTTTTGGGCTGACTAGATGACTGTGAGTTTGTGGAAAAAAAGCATTTTGGGGCATCCTATAGCACAAGCAACAGGTTATTGCTTATTGCCAGACACATTATGACTATGGCCTCCAAAAATGCCTTTGAAGTTAGCAGTATAAAATTCGCAAATTCACTGTCACCACCTTCCATTGTGAAGAAAGTACACACTGGAAGTAAAAGCAGCCAAGGGACTTAAGCGATGCCAGGCAAAGAACCCTGCCTGAACCGCCCAGTACCCAAGATTGGGTCCTGTCTGTGTATTGCACTTACACTAGTTATAGTGTGCATCAAGATCAAGAATGGAAACGTATTTCACATAAATGTCAGCCTCGTGCTAGTATTCCAAATCAAACACCAGCACTAACTGAACAGTGAAACCAAATAACTGATAAGTATCAGTGTAGTATCTGTCTGTCTGTTGCAAAAGCCCTATGTTTCCACTGGAAATGTGCGCATGTTTTGTGTTGTCCAATGAATATGAGCACTCCTTTTAAACTTGTAAGTGTTTTGATCCTATTTCAGAATGCTAGCAGTCAGTTTGGTTTTAAGACTTTTTGGGTGTCATTTTACTATGTCTGTAATATAGACCTGCGTGTATTATATGGAACTTCACCACCCATTGCAGTTCTTTACCAGCAACAAATAATCTAGCTGTCCACTTGCAGCAGGTAGTTGTAATACATGTAACATGGAAAAATAAAGTCTCAAAAAAGAAGTAAATATTCCTGCAGGTTGGACACTTGTGTTCGTTTTTTCGCTCATTGGCATAATATATGATAATAAAGTAGACTAATTCAAGTGTGAATTTATTTAAAGTTTGCATGCCTGGAAAAAGATGAAGGGAAAGTTTCAGATCCCTCCACACAAGCGCATAAATTTAAAGGAGTAAGTAACTTGGTGTTTTACGCCAAATCAACCATTACTATTAGTAGTATTACATCAGGGTGAAATTGAAAGGAACCCTGTGGCCTTGATAATTATTCCTGGGAGTGACAAGTCTTGTCTTGTGATAATCACAGAATGTTTGATGCGTACAGGGTGTCGTGGAGACGTTCACAAGGGCCAGTGTTCAG
The DNA here is from genome assembly GCA_963584105.1 of Alviniconcha strummeri. Lineage (NCBI taxonomy): Eukaryota > Metazoa > Mollusca > Gastropoda > Provannidae > Alviniconcha > Alviniconcha strummeri. Next base: position 12,295,661 of record OY757543.1, read on the forward strand.
AAGGTGCTGGGCGAGATGACTCCCTCCGAGTTCTCCAGGTGAATATGACTAGGAGTGGATGTATTTGTGTGTTATGTGTGTGTGCATGCATGCATGTATGTAGGTGTGCTGTGCATGCATGCGTGGGCATGTATTTCCATGCATGTGTGTGTTTGCATGTGTGTGTGCTTTATGCAGTGGACAATACTGTAGGGTAACTACCTGCTTGACACCAAGCCCGCTTCTTCAGTGTGATTAGTTTTATCAGGTCAAAACACATAATGTCAGCCAGCCAAGAACTGGTGTTTAAAAGGCGTGGAGTGAAATAGGGGTGGTGGCACACTGAGGGATTTCTCACTGGTCAGTCTGTTGTACATATTCTTACTTCTAAACTTACAGTGTGTTAAGATAATCTCTGAATAAAATCATGTAATACTTTACCGCTTTAATTGAAAACATTAAATGTGTTTAATGCTTGTCAGGTGTAATCTTCTTTTAATGCCATGTCATTTTCATTTCCGGTCAGCAAGTTGGTGTTTCAGCATTGAACTGTTAATGGAACTTGTGTGTTTCAGAAACTTCTCATGTCCTCCATCTGTACCAAAGGAAGCCTGCACATGTGAGATCTCTGTGTCTCATGATGCTGTCTTTGTAGCAGGTAACCCCCCCCCCCCCCCCCCCCCCTCCATCTCTGGCACTCTGCATCTCTAAACTACAATCCTTGTAAAATAAGGTTTTCGAGTTCAAGTTATATCTCTCCAGATCTCTGCCACTCTCTCCATCTCTCTCTCACTCTCCGTCTCTCTCACTCCATCTCTCTCTTGACCTCTCACTCCATCTCTCTCAGTCTAACTCACTCTCCATCTCTCTTTCCCCCTTTCTCTCTCCATCTCTCTTCATCTTGGTGACCCTGTGTGGTTGACGGAAAGTCAGATTCCTAGAACTAACTCATGCATGGGTGTGGGTGAGTGTGTGGGTGGTTACTTTATCAGTGGGTTAGATCAATGATTCAGTCTTGGCTTACAGCTAAATTTGCTCTTGCACAACACATTAAATTTGTTTGGAAAGGTCACAACTCCTACCAGTTCACTACTTACTGCATTCAAAAAGAAAAAAGAAAAACTAGCCTAGAATGGAATGTAGACAGGTCACAACTCCTACCAGTTCACTACGTACTGCATTCAAAAAGAAAAAAGAAAAACTAGCCTAGAATGGAATGTAGACAGGTCACAGCTCCTACCAGTTCACTACTTACTGCATTCAAAGGGACAAAACAACAACCTGGAATGGAATGTAGCTTTATGTGCTGACCTTCTCTTGTGTTCTGCTGAAGCTGATCTGTCTGTGTACCTTGTAACCTGTGTATGTACCCCAGGTCGATACCAGAAGTACTCGCGTGTGCTGAGCCAGACTCCCTGGATCGTGGATGGGGTGACCAAGGTGGAGGGGTCAGTGCAGGAGCTGGTTTGTCAGGTCATACTGGAGAGGTTCAAACCCTCAGGTCAGTCCACAGTTGTGGCTCATTATCAGTCATTACCTGTGTGTGTGTGTGTGTGTGTGTGTGTGTGTGTGTGTGTATGAGAGCATCCATGCATGTCTGTCTGTGTGTGTGTGTGTGTATGAGAGCATCCATGCATGTCTGTCTGTGTGTGTGTGAGTGCATGCGTCCATGCATGAGTGTGTGTGTGACAATGTGTGTGTGTGCGTGTGTGTGTGTTGTAAGTTCACATTTATGTGTGTATAATATTATTGTGTCCTTGATTTGTTCTCTGTGTAACTCTTAATGTTCCATGCTTTTGTGTAATGAAGGGGTAAAGTGCTCCGTCAGGACAGTCTCTAAGTGCTCTAGCTAGGACAGTCTTATATTTAACAAAATCTGTTAGCTTTTGAGGATATAGTGTAACCTGCTGTGTAGAGATGTGAGGGGTGTAAGCTGAATGTGTCACTGTGTAACTGTAGGTGCTCTAGCTATGACAATCTTACATTCAATTTAACTAAATCTGTTAATTTTTGAGGATATACTGTAACCTGCTGTGGCAGAGATGCGAGTTGTGTAAACTGAATATGTCACTCAGTGTTTGGAGCTTGAACTGAATATGTCACTCAGTGTTTGGAGCTTGAACTGAAATTTTGATATGAAGTGGCAGCACTTACAGTTGCAGAGTATTCCTGCAGTGTGCAGAATTGTTTATGTTACAGACCACAAGTTTTCCGCATCAGGCAGAGAAGATGTTGACGTCCAAATGCTAGGAATTGGTGAGTCTATTGTGGTAGCATGTGTGCTGAAGTTTACACATGTTTGTGTGTTTATCTTAAGGAGGGCACTTGATGTGAGTGTACAAACACCCACATGTTACTTTTTAATCTGTTCTGATGTTCAAGGAACAAAAACAAGAACATATTAAATATATGTATACCCACTTTGGCATACATTGAAGGCACTGGAATTTATAAAATAAAATAATTTGTTTTGTTGCTGTTTTGAATTTGAGCTGAGTTAATATTAACATTGACTTTACTGTCTTTACTGAATACAAACTTAGTTGCTCCATCAACACACAAGGGAATTTATTAGCACTTGAAATATGTAACACAAGTACAACAACAAAGACTGAGTCACCTGTGGTAACTCTCACTTGGCATGCTTGTAAATACAAGGTACATAAACACCAGAGACTTTTTAAAAAAATATTTAAAAAATCAATTGTTTCAGTATGTCCTTCAGCAGGTTTATCTTACGGTTTCAACAATAAGATCTTGAATCTTGACTGTCTGTGAACAGGTCGTCCTTTTGTTGTGGAGCTGATCAACCCTCACAGAGTGAAGTTCTCACCAGACGACCTCAAAGCTATGCAGAAGGTGAGGGGACCATCTGGCCTGGTCCTTAACATCATGCATACATGCATTGCCATGCCCATGAAGTCAGTGCGCAGATGCCTGAATGGTTTGGGATACTGCGTGTGTTCTCTTATGCGCATGCAGGAAAACAGCTGCACATGCAAAATCTCACCTTGCTTTTGATGAATGTTTGAGTTTTATCAGAGGACTGTAAATGGCAACAACATCATTATTTGTGAATGTACTGCAGCATGCTTTCATTTAAAGCTGCTGGCGACCTTGTCTGAACAGAGGAGAAATAAGAAGAGTACAACATTAAAACTGACACACACATGTATCAAATAAAATACAGGGTTACAGAGTGCTGGACTCATTTAATATGATACTCTTCAGTTAGTTCCTGACTTTTCTTTGTGAGCTCTGTTTGCAATTGAAATGACACCTGTTCTTAGCCTCATCCAAATTAATGTTCTTGGTCATTGTCTTGTCCACAGTACTGTTTCACACATTTATGGAACCAGTAATGATTTGTTGTTGTTTTCCAGGAAACTAATGCCCTCTCAGAGTTTGTTAGCATCAGAGACTTACAGATTGTCAGCAGGTCAGTTCTGTACTGTTTTAAATAGTTGTATAATATTTGTATCATCTAAAGAGTGTGTGCAGTTGCTGGATGAATGGGGGGGGGGGGGGGGGGGGCATAGATATATTTTTAAGTACTTATACTGAAATCTGTACAGGTACTGAAAAATATCTGTCTCAGTTTATTTTTTATACCAATACTGAAATTAATATCCAGCAGGTCAAAATACTGAAATCTGTATTTTATACTGCTGAGTACTAATTTCAGTATTGGCAGTTGTTTTTTGTAGGACTTAAAAAAAAAAAAAATTGCTGGACTTAAATTTGGACCCAAGCAAAGACACAAATCGGCATGAAAAACTTCGACAGTGTGCAACTACTTGCATCTGCAGGCTTTGTATTGTGTCAGTATTTATGAAGCAGAAACTGGGGCCTTTTCCTTTGACTCTGAAATCAGGGTGCAGCTATTTTGGTTCACTCTTTACCAGTGAGTAATTAACTAACTTGGTGTTTTACGCCGAGTCAACTTTACCAGTAAAGAGCTGTAAAAAGCTGGCTCGTGGCATAATGTGCGTTGCTGCCACACATGTTCAGATGTTCTCATTAGGTCACAGGCTTTGTCAAAATGGCAGTGACAGCTGTGTCTTCATAACTTTCATTTTCAAACATAAAGTTTTTAACAAACTGGTCCATTGTTCCACTGAAAAACTGCTTTGAGCGTATTTTTTTAGTTTTATTTCCACCCAAAAGACTTTCATGCTCATCCCCTTTAAAACTGAAGCAAAAACTGCTTCATGGTCAAACATTTTCATTGTGCAAATAATGTGGGAGCATACTACAAGATTAAACTACTGTAGTTAGAGTAGCTCTTTTTTGTTGTTGTTGTTGTAGTTGATAATGTCCCTTTGCCCTGATATAACTGTAATGGTTGACTGGGCATAAAACCCCAAGTTACGTACTTACTGATATTGTCCCTCAGACTGACCCAGTATGTCCCCCTCAGACAAGACAGTGCAAACCTCACATAATGTTTATGTTGCATTAACACTGATATTGTCCCTCAGACTGACTCAGTACATCCCCCTCAGACAAGACAGTGCAAACCTCACATAATGTTTATGTTGCGTTAACACTGATATTGTCCCTCAGACTGACTCAGTACGTCCCCCTCAGACAAGACAGTGCAAACCTCACATAATGTTTATGTTGCATTAACACTGATGTTGGCAACACAGGGAAGATGTGGGAAGGCTGAAGGAAGGCGAGGAAGACAAGTCCAAGTCCTACGTCGCACAGTGCTGGTGCCAGCGACCTCTGACCCCAGAGGATGTTCAGAAAATCAACAACACCAAGGTGAGGGGTGTGACGTTTGTCACGGGAACTTCGCTCTGATCTGTCTGAGGAGATAACATGGCACAGACAAATTTGTTGACAGCTGAGGTTTCTATGTTGAGGGTCCATCCAGTGTAATCCTGACCCAAGGTATCAAATCCTTGGGTCAGGATTACATTGGATGGACCCTTTCAAGACAAGTGGCTCATAACCATGATGATCCCATTGGATCTGGCTTTTAAGGATTAAAAAACACACCCAAACTTTACTTTTTATTTTTGTTTTGTTGTAGGGTTGTCCTTTATTTGTAGTTTCAGAGCTTTGAAAATCTGATCTTAAAGTTTGGGGTTTGTTCTGATCTTCTGTAGGAAATTTTGTCGTGCAGAACCTGATCACAGTGTTTGGAGTTTCTTTTGATATTCTGGAGAACTTTGTCTTCCAGAGTCTGATCATAGAGTTTGGAGTTTGTTCTGATCTTCTGGAGAACTTTGTTTTGCAGAATCTGATCCTGTACCAGAAGACCCCTGTCAGAGTCCTGCACCGGTGCGTATAAGTTTACCTGATAGTCATGTTGCAGAGTTTTGTGCCTAATCCTGTTTCATATGACTAATCATTTGTAAACCTGCTGGCAGTTTTAGCTGTTGATTGATAAATAGGTGACTAAATTTCACATTAACTAGCTGGCAGTTTTACTTTTATGTGTTTATTGATAATCAATGACTGCTGTATTACAAAATTGAAAAATCAGCTATAGTCCTGTTAGATCATGTGAATTCCTGTCAGTTGTTTGTATACCTTTTTTTCTCAATTTATTTAGTCTTTTCAAAGCAGCAACATTAAACTAATCTTGAAATTATTGAAAGAACAAAATATGGAGATAAAAATAAAAATAAACTTTTATTTTTGTTAAACAAAAAACAACAACAACACACAATTGAATTGTAAAATTAACAAAAATCCATCAACCAACCTCCAATCGGACTTTTAAATCTGTTAGTATGTGTAATGTATTTAAAGAAAGACAAAATGAAAATGTCATGATGCCTCTGTTGTCAATGTTTCACAGGCGAACACTGGCAACTCGCGAGCGCAGCGTTCACAACATGTGCATAGAGCCAACCAAAGGCCTGTGGTTCACACTTCACCTCAGCACCCAGGCTGGAACGTATCCTTGCCCTGCTCATCTCCCGCCCCCCATCCACAGGAGGCATCACTGCGGTGGATGCTGGATGTGATTTTGTCTTCTGCCTCTTTGTTCACGTGTCAGACAGAGGCAGAGACCCCAGTAACTTTAGATAAGACCCATGTAACCTTAGAGAACACCATGCAGTAACATTAGGCAGAACCCCGTGTAGTAGTAACCTTAGACGGAAACTCCATTAATCTTAGGGACCACAGTAACCTCAGACAGAGACCCCATGCAGTAGTAACCTTAGAAACTCCATTAATCTTAGGGACCACAGTAACCTCAGACAGTGACCCCATGCAGTAACCTTAGACAGAGACTCCATTAATCTTAGGGACCACAGTAACGTCAGAGACCCCATGCAGTAACCTTAGACAAAGACTCCATTAATCTTAGGGACCACAGTAACCTCAGACAGTAACCCCATGCAGTAACCTTAGACAAAGACTCCATTAATCTTAGGTACCACAGTAACGTCAGACAGAGACCCCATGCAGTAACCTTAGACAAAGATTCCATTAATCTTAGGGACCACAGTAACCTTAGACAGAGACCCCATGCAGTAATCTTAGACAAAGACTCCATTAATCTTAGGGACCACAGTAACCTCAGACAGAGACCCCATGCAGTAACCTTAGACAAAGACTCCATTAATCTTAGGGACCATAGTAATGTCAGACAGAGATCCCATGCAGTAACCTTAGACAAAGACTCCATTAATCTTAGGGACCACAGTAACCTTAGACAGAGACCCCATGCAGTAATCTTAGACAAAGACTCCATTAATCTTAGGGACCACAGTAACCTCAGACAGAGACCCCATGCAGTAACCTTAGACAAAGACTCCATTAATCTTAGGGACCACAATCATCTTAGAGACCTTATGCATTAACTTAGAGACCTCAGTAACCTTAGACAGAGACCCCATGTTGTAACCTTAGAAAGAGACCACAGTAACATTGAAAACATCAGTAACCTTAGACAGAGACCCCATAGTAACCTTAGAGACCCCAGTAACCATAGAGACCACAGTAACCTTAGAAACCCCAGTAACCTTAGAAACCCCAGTAACCTTAGACAGGCATGCAAGTAAATAGAAATTACATAAATTCCACCCAAAGTACCTGTTTGCCCATTAATTTGACCTAATCTGTTTCTTTGTTCATTTAAAAAAAAAAATGGGGTGGGGTGGGTGTTGTGGTGGTATATGCCATTGTCCTAGTGAGAATTAGAAAGTCCTCCTAGCCACCACCAGTTGTTCCTTAACTGCTGTAAGGTATGTGAAGGAGTTTGTTCATGGAGACTTCGGTCGCACCCAGCCCAACTTGGGAACAATTCTCGGCGCTGACTGTGACATTGTCACTCTGGATGTTACAGTGAGTAATTCTAGTTTCTTCACTTATTTTAAAAAATAAATAAATATTTATTATTATTATTTGTTTATTGAATGAGATTTTACTTCAAATCCCTGCAATGTGCCAGTGAAAGTTCCCTTAAACTAGGAATTCTTGAATGTGTTCAGCATTGTTTTCTGCCCATCCCTGACTGTCTCACCTACCCAAAACTGGGAAATCTTGAATGTGTGTAGCATTGTTTTCTGCCCATCCCTGACTGTTTCACCTACCAAAAACATTCTCCCTAGCAAACGTATTGCTCCTCAGAGTGATCAAAAGGTTATGGAAATGCTAATGGGTGTGAAATGCAAACTGAAATGTATTTATGAAATTGGTTACTCTTTCTTTCTGTCATGTTTTTTTGAGATAACCACAGAGATACTGCAAACACAACACATGAATATATATAATTTTGTGCAAACACATTAATGGATTCCTAGCTTAAGGTAATGATGTGGCTGTGGTGTGCATACTGTGTGCATTGACTTTTGCTTTGGAATGCTGTGTAAAACCACTGGAGACTTGCATGTCAAAGCTGATGGTTATAACTGATGGCTGTGGAAGACGAAAGTGACCAAGATGGCAGTGACAGGGTAACTGTCAGTGGTGAGAGAAGAAAGTGGAAAAGCTGGCAGCAACAGGGTAACTGTCAGTGGCAGACCAGCAGGTTATAACTGATGGCTGTGGAAGACGAAAGTGACCAAGTTGGCAGCAATAGGGTAAATGTCAGTGGAAGACCAGCACGTTATGACGGATGGCCGTGGAAGAAAAAAGTGACAAAGCAGCGATAGGGTAACCATCAATTGGAAGACCACTGGAGCTGCAGCGTACAATGATTTTTCACCTCCTGTGTTTTTGATCTGTGCCTGCAGGCCGTGAACATTGACTGGCCGCCAAGAATTGACCCTGTGGTGGAGGAAGACGGGGATGCAGCGGCGCCTCAGAAGGTGGTTCCTGTTGTGGAGCAGCCAGAGTCTGGGGACCAGCAGAAGCAGCAAGGAAACAGCCATGAAGCGACAGCAGCAACAGAAGCTCCCCCATGACGTGGACTTGCACATAGTGATGCTGTTTAGGACAGCTGTTTTGGGTTGTTGTTTTTTCCCATTTCTAATACGGTACAATACATCATGTTCACAAACAATAATACAACAGGAGCTGTGAGTAATCATAAATTAAGCATGAATTATAGCAGAATGAAAACAATAATAGAAAAGAAGAAGAAAAGAAACAAGAGAGATCACACACACATACGCATGCATGCACATACACACGCACACACACACACAGAGGCATGCTGGAGATATATATTCAAAGCAACTAAATGGAGTGCACCGACTAGCTAACTAGCATGCCCTTTAGTTATACAAACAGACCAATGTAGAAAACAATCATGGTGAGGCAGCTTAATTGCATAGGTTATACATGACAGTGGCATGTAGATTAAATGTGTCTGTAGGCTACATATGTGCCATTCTTCCACGGTATTCCTTTATGAATGCCTCTTTGGGACAGTTCATTGGAGCTCAAGCAGTTGTCATGATTCATTCTGTTTGTCTGAAGTGGTGTTTTATACAAAGAAACAAAAAAGTAAAAGCTTGTCCAATTAATTTGTGTTGGGTTAGTTTATAAAAATGTGTCTTCTTGTTTTGTTAAAATGTGCTGGAAAATGCTGTGAATGATTTTCAGTGGAAGAACATTATCCGCCATTTTTGTGGCTCTCTTCATCTCACTTTGTCTGTCTGTCTGTCTGACTCTCTCTCTCTCTCTCTCTCTCTCTCTCTCTCTCTCTCTCTCTCTCTCTCTCTCTCTCTCTCTCTCAACATGCACCCCACCATTACTGCATACACACAAATGGTTTGGCTGTTGATTGTTCATGATTCTTGTCAACCCTAATTTCAGTTGTGATTAGAAATTTGGAGAAAGAGAGAAAAGCAGTGGAGCAGAGAAAAAGAAGAAAAGGGAAAAACAACAAAAACAAAATAATACTTTGGCATTTTTGATTGGGCTAAATGTGCCTCTGGTATAGCTTGAAACATTTGACTGAACCATTCAAAAGTGCACGAACTTAATTCACTGCATAGTAGGTGTGAGAGCTACTTTACGACCATCCATTGTCTTTCCTACTGCAGATCAAAACACAAGCCGTTTATAAGAACACTTATTTCAAGTAGACAATACATGTGCACATATTTGAGTGAAAACACCTTTCTCAAGCAACAGACAATACATTAACAAATCATTGTAATTACCTCAAACGTTTTTTTCTAAGCAAAAACTTCAACCAACCATGAATCTCTCTCTCTCTCATGCTCTCTCTCATGCTTATACACTCATACGCACTCGCACACAAGAATGGATGCACACACTTTACTAGACTGAGGAGAGATGAAAGAGAGACTTTGTTCTTCAGAAACATCCAGTCTGTAAAATGATTAGGGGTAACACATACGCAAAGTCCCAAGATGGGAACAGACGCATGGATTATAATCATGTTTATTAATCCACCGTCCTAACCGTCACCAGGACAGAAAAACTGAGATAGTGTAAGGGCACTAACTCCTCTAAAACGTTCGATCTGCTATTGCTTGAAGAGTATATTGCTCTGAGTATGATGATGATGAGTTGATGCTTAATGTCCTCAGATGTCATTTGACATATTAGGGACAAGTTGTGACCAATGCCGAAGCACGGTTCAATAAAATCCACATACGTAAGGTGTATGCGTGTTTAGCTGTAACCTGCCACCTGCACTTTTGGCAGAATGACCGGGATTTTTTACGTGCTACTGTGGTAACACGGGGGTGGAACGGATACCGAAATAAGAGTCAGCACAGAAAGTCGACCCTGGAGAAGAAAATTCTCCCGCCGTTCCAGCAGGGATTCGAACCCGCGACCTTTCAATCACGAGTCCGGTGCTCTAACCACTGAGCTATCCCCGCCCCCTAGCTCTGAGTATATTTATCCATGGACCTATATACACAGGTCCATGTATTTATCCGCTGGAGAGAGTCGGTTTGGCCTAGCGGTAAGGCGTTAGGCTGGTAAGCGGAAGGACCTCGGTTCGATACCGCTTCGGCTCTCCTTTCTCTTCAAAAGTTGTGGTTTGTGGACACTGTCTTGTGACTTTGTCCCTAACAATTAATGAAGCATTAAAACGGCTCTCATCGCTACCCATCTTAATGCAGGTCATTCTGGTGATGACAGTGTAGCGATAGGTATAGATAATTTCCGTCTCCCCCCACCTCCATACCCCCTTCCCCCGTTCTCCCCGTCCCTAATAAGCCTTGTGGTTTCTGTGGACGTTAAACACCATGTTTACTTATCCGCTGGAATCATTCATAAATATAGTGAGCCGGTTTGTCCTGGCGTTAGGCTGGTAAGCAGAAGGTCCTCGGTTCGATACCGCTTCGGCTCTCCTTTCTCTTCAAAAAAGCTGTGGTTTGTAGACACTGTCTTGTGACTTTGCCCCTCACAATTAATGAAACGTTAGAATGGCTCTCATCGATGCCCATCTTAATGCAGGAGTCATTCTGGGGGTGACAGCGTGGCGATAGGTATATAATCTCCCTCTTCCCCCACCTCCCTACCCCCTTCTTCCCTTCTCCCCGTCCCTAATAAGCCTTATGGTTTCTGTGGACGTTAAGGAAACGGTTGTGTTGCTTAATGTCTTCGGATGTCGGTTGACATATTAGGGACAAGCTGAGACCAATGCCGAAGCATGGTTCAATACAGCTTTACGTCCACGGAAACTAGAATTCTCGTTAGGACGGACAGCCCCGGACGTCCACCTCGACTCTCACACAGCTCCTGAACTATGGACGTTAAGCACCATGTTTACTTATTTATAAATACCAGCCTAGTAACAGGTGAGCTGGTCTGGCCTTAGCGGTAAGGCTTTCTGCGGATAAGGGAGGGGTGGGGCAGCTAAAGGGGGAGGGGGGTAGAAGGCGAGGATAAGTGGGGGTGGGGGGGGGTGGGTATGTGGGACCGGTAGAGGGGCATGGTAAGGGGGGCTGGTAGAGGGGAGAGGGTAAATAGGTTGGTAATGGAGGAGGGAAAGTGGGGCGTGAAAGGGTAAGTGGAGCTGGTAGAGGTGGCCGATAGAGTGGCACGGTAAGTGGGGCGGGGGTGGGGGTGGGGTGGGTGGATGAAGCTGGTAAAGGAGGAGGGTAGGTCAGCAGGGCGGGTAAGTGGAGCTGCAGAGGGCGGAGGGTAGGTGGGGCGGGTAGAGCCTGTGGGGGTACAGGCGGGTGGTGAGCTCAGCGGGGAGACGGTGTAAGTCTGGCAGGCAGACGGGGTAAGCAGGGTGGGGCAGGTAGATAGGAAAAGTACGGCTGGGCGGGTAGAGAGGGCGGGTAACATGGTCAGGGGAGATAAATATAGTTGGACTGGTAGAGGCCGGTGTGTGTGTGTGTGGGGGGGGGGGGGGGCAGGTACATTAGGCGGATGGAAGGACAGAGTAATGAAGTGGCTTAGGACTAGCTACGTTACTGTCCACTTAATTAAAGATGATACTGAGAAACACTCTAAATGAACTCTACGGTGATCGAGTGGTCAGTACAGGAACGGCACTATATACGACTATAACCCGTGACTGACAAGTAATGCCATCCTTGTTGCGGCCTTTCATCTCCAGTGTGACGCGTACCACTCGGAACGAACCCTGAATTAACCACAGAACAATGCACGTGAATCCCGCTGCTGGTCGAACACTTACATTATGCATGTAGTGCTCGCGTCATCTAGCTTTCACTCGAGCGCGATTTTATGGATAACCTATTTTGCGAGTCATGCCTGTTTTCCACTGAGGGAGAAAGGTTCTCACTTTGTTTCATTTTGCTCGTAGTTCTACAAGTGGATGGTGAGGTGGGACACGTCGCAAGAGTCAGGTTCGTGTAAGGCTTTCGTGTAAGGAACGCTTATTTTAATTAGACAAACGAAAAGAGGCGCTAATTTATCAGTGAAAATTTCTTCACTGTCGTTTGTTAGTGTTGTTTGAAAAGATTTTTTCCCCTCACTGAAAATTGGGGCATGTTTAATATTTCTAATTAAAATAGCATTCCTTTTAACCGTGTGTGTGTGTGTGTGTGTGTGTGTGTGTGTGTGTGTGTGTGTGTGTGTGTGTGTGTGTGTGTGTGTGTGTGTGTGTGTGTGTGTGTGTGTGTATGTGTGTGTGTGTGTGTGTGTGTGTGTGTGTGTGTGTGTGTGTGTGTGTGTGTGTGTGTGTGAACCTTCTGTGCATTTTAAACATGTAATCGCAATTAAAATTCAGGGCGTGCTCCTCTCAAACAGTCCCAGTCTGCAGCAGAAGATAGATAGATAGATAGATAGATAGATAGATAGATAGATAGATAGATAGATAGATAGATAGATAGATAGTCTGTCTCACCTGTGTCGACCACTGGCAGGTGAAGATGACCACAGTACCAGTGCTCGTGGTGAGTATTTCGCTGGCCACAGTGCGGGTGTGCGGCGCTCAGCTTGATCAGGTCAGCAAGACACTGCTCAGAGTTCCTGAGTATGCAGACGTCATCTTTAAGGACAACCTCATCACCAGCTTCTGCGTCAGGTCAGTTTTAGTTATGGCCAGGCCTGACTAACGAAGATGGCTCTTACACATAATTATTAAGATAGTGGACGTTACCCATATGTCTGTGTGTCTGTGTATGTCTCCCTGCCTGCATGCCTCCCTCCCTGCCTGTCTCTGACTCTGTCTGTCTGTCTGTCTGTCTGTCTGTCTGTCTGTCTCTGTCTGTCTGTCTGTCTCTCTCTCTCTCTGTCTCTGTCTGTCTGTCTGTCTGTCTGTCTGTCTGTCTGTCTGTCTGTCTGTCTGTCTGTCTCTCTGTCTCTCTCTCTCTCTCTCTCTCTCTCTCTCTCTCTCTCTCTCTCTCTCTCTCTCTCTCTCTCTCTCTCTCTCTCTCTCTCTCTGTCGCTCCCTGTCTGTCTGTCTCCCTCCCCCCCTCTCTCTCCTTCCTTCCTTCTCTCTCTCTTCGTCCCTCCCTCCCTCCCACTCTCTGTTTATCATACACATACATACAAGTGTGTGAGCGCGCGCCGAGTGTGTGTGTGTGTGTGTGTGTGTGTGTGTGTGTGTGTGTGTGTGTGTGTGTGTGTGTGTGTGTGTGTGTGTGTGTGGACGATGTGCGTCAGCCAGGTCTGTGTTGTAATCATGTTTATGAATGTTTGTGTGATATCATTAATGATGATGATGATGATAATAATAATAATAATAATATACGTCTAGCAAACGCCAGTTCTGGGATGGAATCATGTTACGAGTGTTTGTTTATGTTTTATCACTAACTGAAGTGCCAAGTCTGTTGCGGAATCGTGTTTATGTGTGGCTGCTTGTGTGATGTCAGTAAGGATAATAAGCCTGTAGCGAACGGCAGGTCTGTAGTGGAATCGTGCTGATGTGTGGTTGTTTGTGTGACGTCAAAGAGGAAGCACTGGACGATCTTCCTTGAAAGGACGAGAGACGGCCATCGTCAATCAGACGAACATTGGAACCGTTTCAAAGACAACGCTGGAGAAACTTCTGAGAGACTGGGTAGAGCGCATACGGGCTTTTCCGAGTGCACAGATACCATCTTGAAAAGAACTGAACTAAAAAATAACAATATTAAACAACCTCTGGCAAACGTCTGTAGTGGAATCGTACTTATAATTATGTGATTGTTTGTGTGACGTCAATAATAATAATAATAAACAAACCTCTGGCAAACAACAGGTCTGTAGTGGAATTGTGCTTATGTGTGGTCGTTTGTGTGACATCAATAATAATAACAACAATAACAATGAACAACCTCTGGTAAACGCCAGGTCTGCGATAGAGTGCAGCGTCAGGTGTGTGACACTGTCGACCAATGCGACCTTCACCTTCACGGCGGGAGACACGCTGCGCGAGCAGTGCCGCTGTCACGTGGGGAAGGTCAACCTGCTGAACTCAGGGCCACAGCCAGGCGCGCAGTCCTTCACCCATGCCACGCCTGCCTGCAGTTCAGCTTCTGGTTCAGGTACGGCAGAAATGGTCAATGGAGACACTCCTGCCTTCAGTTCAGGTACCGTACGTGTGACATGGTTGACTGCAGACACTACCTACCCTGAGTTCAGGTATGTATGTGTGACATGGTCATTGCAGACACTGCCTGCCCTGAGTTCAGGTATATGTGACATGGTCATTGCAGACACTGTCTGCCCTGAGTTCAGGTATGTGTGATATGGTCATTGCAGAAACTCCTGCCCTGAGTTCAGGTATTTGTGATATGGTCATTGCAGACACTACCTGTCCTGGTCATTGCAGACACAACCTGCCCTGAGTTCAGGTATGTGTGACATGGTCATTGCAGACACTACCTGTCCTGGTCATTGCAGACACAACCTGCCCTGAGTTCAGGTATGTGTGACATGGTCATTGCAGAGACTACCTGCCCAGAGTTCAGGTATGTGTGACATGGTCATTGCAGACATTCCAGTCCGCAGTTCAGGTAAGGAAGAAACCGCGGAGAACACCTAGCAAAGATGTCAGGCAGGCAGGCCTAAGGAAGAACAAATGAAACCAACAACTTTCCACAGCCAGATTACACACCGGTTAATACTGAGTTAAGGTATAATCATGTCTGCAGTAATCACGAGTACTGACACTACTGTCCTCAATACTCAGACCCATGTCCCGAATGCTGACACCCATGTCCCGAATTCTCACACTACATTTTCGAATTACTCCACCCATGTCCCTAATACTCACACCCACGTCCCGAATGCATACATCCGTGTCCTGAATTCTCACACTACTGTTCCGAATACGGACACCCCTGTCCCGAATGTTAGCACACCTGTCCCATATACTGACACCCCTGCTTCAAATATTGACATGCCTGTCCGGAATGCTAACTCTCTTGTCCAGAATGCTGGCATTTCTGTCCCAAATACTGATACCCATGTCCCGAATGCTGACACTTCTGTCCCAAACACTGACACCCATGTTCCGAATGTTGACACCACTGCCCCGCATGCAGAATATAGTTTTGCATGTATGTTTAAGGCGGGATTACCTCCGGAGAGGTGAAGTGGCGAAGACGGAGGTCCCATGATTTTTTTATTATTTCATTTTCTCCTTTTTTTCATTTTTTCATTTTTTCATTTTTTTTAATGATTTTTTTTCTTCATATATTTTTTTTCATCGTGGGTTTGTGAGCCGGTTTAGCCTAGCGGTAAGGTGTTAGGCTGGTAAGCAGAGGGACATCGGTTCGAATCCGCTTCGGCTCTCCTTTCTCTTCAAAAGTTGTGGTTTGTGGACACTGTCTTGCGACTTTGTCCCTCACAGTTATGAAACATTAAAATGGCTTTCGTCGCTGCCCACCTTAATGCAGAAGTCATTCTGGTGGTGACAGTGTAACGATAGGTATAATTATAATCTCCCTTTCCCCCCACCTCCACAGACCCTCCCCTCCCCCCCTTCTCCCCCGTCCCTAATAAGCCTTATGGTTTCTGTGGACGTTAAGCACCATGTTTACTAACTTACTAATGTTTTCATGGGTTGTGTTAAAGTCAGGGTGGCTGGCGGTCCTGGGTTCCCGTCTGTAATAGTCCTTACAGCCTCTGTGGACGTAAAGCTACACTGAACCTGAACTTCAGTTCTTTGTACAGCTCAGCGACTCGGGTTAGAGAATGGTTCTTTATAAGAATGATGTGTTCTCATTATGATTATTATTATTAAGTACATCCTGGATAAAGCATCGCTATCAGAACCAGGCCAGATGGACAAAAAAAGATCTGATTCAGGTCCGACGTTGACCACCCGGTCCTGAATGGAAAGGACAGATCTGGTCCCGATCTGTTTCACCGGAAGCAGGTTGGACCCGACTTCGTTCAGTCCAAACGGATCCTGGAGAACGCATCGATGTGGGAACCGGGCCAGATGTACAAAAACGGATCCGATTCGGATCCAACAGCGATGATCCGGGCCACTTCGTGTGCAAGAAAAAAAGTATCCGGCCCGGAACCAATTCGGATGTAGAAAGTCGGGTCCAACATGTACGATCCGACCCGATTCCGGCGGTCCGCTGGCCGTAACGGCCATAACTGGCTGTAACCAAAAGGCTTCCGACTCAGATCAGGCATGTTTACTGGGGAACTATACTTTACAATACGCTAGCAGTGACCACCAGACTGGTTCTGCATAAGGATGGGCGGAAGTGTGAACGATCTTTTTAATGTTTCAGAAATTACGAAGGGCAAAGTCTTTTGAAGAGAACGAAAACCCTTGACGAGAAAAGAGAGCCGATGCGGACTCGAACCTATAGTCTAAGTACGTATTCCGTCAGTCTGGGCGTAACAATCTAGCAACTTCCGGCAGGGCCAAACCGGTTCACGTGGGTAGGACAGGTAAGCATGGCTCTCTGTTTCTCTTTCTGCTCACAGGTTCCGCTGTCTGCTCGGGCAGCGGCTCCGGCTCCAGCAAGAGTTCCGGTTCCAGTTCAGGCTCCGGCACAGGTTCTGGCTCTGGCTCCAGCTCCGGGACAGGCTCTGTCTCTGGCTCGGGCTCCAGCTCCAACCCAGGCTCCAGCACAGGTTCTGGCTCCGGCAC
>OY757543.1:12322557-12330057 GCA_963584105.1 Alviniconcha strummeri
CACTGTTACTTTATTGTATACTATTATACTGGCAGTTCATCAGATAATTGACTGGCCGTCTCTTGTATACTCACCGTGACTCTGGGAGATACGGGTTTTAAGTGTAAGTCAAGCACACGATTTATGTGCTTGATTATTAATAATTTTGTCATGTATTATAGTAACCCACAGGTAAACTACATGGTTACTGTATTTATTAGATTAGTAATTGCTGTTGTTTAGACTTTACACATTTGCTTTCATGTGCTAAATGTTTTGTTTGCTTGTGTCTTTTCTAAAACAGACACTGTTTCCTGGTTGGTTGGTGTACAAATAAAAGTTATGTTATAGCAACCTCATGTTTACGTGCATGCTTAGACCCTACGTTTGCTTCCACATTCTTATTAGTACCCAAACCTTTCGGAGGGCGCTGACAGCGTCGGGTCTTTGGGTGGACAGCTGCGCATTCGCGGGGATAAAGAATGCCCCTTCAGTGGCCTAACAAATTCTTTCAATTCTGGCAATAGGCCGTTTGCCACGGAGCCGCGACCTTGACCTTGGCTTCGCACCTCGGGCAAAGACGCGTAGTTTGTACTGTCGGCTGAGTGTCGGGATGGTCAACTAGGAGCCTGTGTTGTCATAACATTGTAAACCACGAGGAGTGCGTACGAGTGTGACTAGTCCCCGCTGTGCACGCTGTTTGGCTCTACGCGTTTTGCTCTACGGCTTTTTTTCCACGTGTGCGACACTGTCATTGGCCGACTGGGGTGAACTGGGGTGAACATTTCTGTAGAAGTAAGTAAACATGGTGCTTGACGTCCACAGAAACCGTACGGCTTATTAGGGACGGGTATTTCTGTAGAGTGTACGTGTACTGCTTATATATGCATGCTCTTTGGAGCGCTGCCTGGGATGTTATGTGTATGCGTGGAAGTGTGCATGCGGGTCTGTACGTGTGTGTGTGTGTGTGTGTGTGTGTGTGTGTGTGTGTGTGTGTGTGTGTGTGTGTGTGACACTACTGAATACCGAAAAGGGGAAAAGGAGGAAGAAGGAAAGGAAAAGAAAAGACACACAAAAAGCCGGGGAGAAGGAAGGAAAAGGAGAAAAAGAAAGGGGGGGGGGGGGGGGGGGGGCGGGAACTCGATATATTTTGAATGTTACTAAAATGCGTTAGTAAGTGAACTGATGCAAATGTGGGTGTGCATATGTCTATTACTTGCGCTGCTGAGGCTTTTTTTGCAGACATGTACACCTGTATTTAGAACCGCTGTAGTGACTCTTTACTTAGCTGACTCTTTACTTAGTTTACTTCCGCAACTATACGAAACTATAACTGTAACTATAATTATGCTACAAGTTGTTTATGTCACGCTTGTATTCCCATGTGACGAGAGTATTTGTTGTTGCTTTTTGAAGTATTGTTAGCAACGTTGTCAGCTTGTTGCTGTAACATTTTAAAATCATCTTCATTCAGAAAACCTGTTGAACTTTCATGGTGGTATTCCCGCTTGGCGAGTACTGCTTGTTGACCAACGAGCGTGTATGTGTACCTATGACTGAGTTCACTATGACTAAGACAGCGTGGCTACCGACGCTCAGTCGTCTTGCTCCTTTTTTGACACGCACCCTTCGAACAACTGTCGTAATGTGATCTATCGCTACATTGGTGTGAAGTCTCTAGATTTTCCATTTATATTTCTCATTGATGAATTTGGTCTGGTCGAGGTCACCAACTACATGAACGCTGTCGTTATATAAGCAAGGAGCTGCTATTTACTATTATAAGCATCTCCCCAATTTATGTTCACTGACCTTTCGTGATACTTAAATATCGGAGGAGGGTTCGGTTAGACACAGTCTTTGTTTGGCGGAGATTGTAGCTGTGGAGAATAAATCATTAATATTGTTTGGCTGAGAGAGCAAAACCACACATAATCACCCATGGTGTTTATCGTAACCTGTTTCTTTTTTCTCTTCTTTTCAACTTGTTATACCTCGTCGTTGTTGCTACTAAGTGTTACTTCATACTGTCATTTGAGCAGTTTTTGTATCTATACTTCCTTTGTTACCCATTTTCTATCTATCTTGCTCGCCTGCCACAGTTGCATGACGTATAATCTGCCACCCATGGCCGTGTTTCTATTTGACCTTTCTTTGAAAGGCGTTACATAATGACAACAGGTATCTCTTTATATAGGGCTAGGGTGGGAGGATTCCATGACAGGGCGGCCCAATTGTCAGTTTTTTAAACTAATGTTTATTTCTGCCTCAGAAATATGGCCGTTTTTAGTATTATATCTGGAAGGTAGCAGAGGCATTAATGTTGCACTGATACTATTCATTTTGTTAAATAATAGTCAAGCATCCAACGACCTGCATACATACAAGGACCGAAATGAGACCTCTGTAACGTTTATGCCTGATTATTCATATGTAGGTACCCGCAAACAAGTCCCCGACATAAAATCCTTTTGTTTCACCGTGTTACCGCTTATAATTATTCAGCTGTTGATTCAAACCGCTGGTGACATTCACCTCAACCCAGGACCCCTTTGCATAGTACAGCCCAAAGATTTATCAATAATTCACATAAATGCCCGTAGTCTTCGTCGGAAACTATATTTACTCGACAGTGAAGTAACAGATCATGATGTCATTACTATATCAGAGACATGGTTATCGGCTGATATTAAAAATAACGAAATTTCAATCAATGGGTATCATCCACCGGTACGTAAAGACCGATCTGACGATCCGCATGGACGAGTGGCAATTTATGTTAAGAACAGTCTCATTTGTAAAGAGAGGCATGACCTGTCTATTCCCCAACTAGAAGCAGTCTGGATAGAGACGAAGATTGGCCAAGATAAGTTGCTAATAGGATCCTTTTACAGACCTCCAAACTCAAAATCTGACTATTGGGACTTAGTAGACCAGTCTATTAAAAACGTGTCCAGCACTCCACATAAATTCATAGTGCTTGGGGATTTCAACACAAACTTTTTAAGTAACCCGTCTCCTCAGCTCCTAGATGTTATCAACTTCAATAACCTACAGCAAGTAGTAACTCATCCCACACGCATTACAGAAACGTCAGCCACATTGCTAGATCTTGTACTTACCTCTTGTATCGACATAATTAGTCATGTTGACGTTCTTCCACCAGTCTGTAGTGACCATTCAGTGCCGTGCGTAAAATTAATTCATAAATAAAACATAGCCCTTCATTCAAACGTACTATTTATGATTATAGAAAACTCGACGTTGAAAAACTATCTAACGAGCTCTCTAATGTTAGGTGGATGGACATTGTATCTCTACATAGTATAGAAGAGGCTGCACAACTCTTTTCTGACACTTTACACAATACGGCAAAAAATGTATGCCTGTAAAAACAATTAGTTTTCGGCAATGCGACAAACCATGGATAACTGAAGAAATTAAACAAATGATAAGAAACAAAAATAAGCTCCACAAAAAAGCGAAAATATTTAACACCGATCAGTCGTGGAAAAGCTTTAGACAAATTAGGAACGACCTCACCTACGCCATAAGGAAAAGGAAATTAGATTATTTACAGCATTTAGACAATCGTGCGTCTTCCAGCGCGACATTCGGTACCAAAAACTGGTGGAAACTAGTAAAGTCATTCATGAGCAACAAAGGATCTGATCCCAACGTAATACCACCATTAGAAAAAGATGGAGTTACTTATTATACTAACAGTTTGAGAGAGACAAAGACAGATCGAGACACAGAGAGAGAGAGAGAGAGGTGAAGAAGAAAGGGAGAAAGAACTGATTACAGTCACCTAGCCGCAGCGTATGTACACATTTTGGTTGTTCCTGCCTGACCTGAAATGCCCTTTGAACCGCTAGCAGTTCTCGGCGGCTCTAATTAGGCGTGGAAGCTGACGAGAGGAGAAGCCAGGCAGCACGCAGAGTGTTTGTTACCCTGCCAGGAAGCGTCAGTCCCGTTCACGCCTAGCCCGTCGGTACCGGAAAGCACATCATGCAGTCCTGCGGTCTCGCTGCCAAGACAGGAAGCGTCATCGTCCAACTCCTGCCCATCAGTGGACACTGCCTGTTCCCACCGTCTGGCTCTCAGCCAGGTACACCACTGATGTTCTCTCTCAGCCAGGTACACCATAGATGTCCTCTCTTAACCAAGTACACCAGTGGTGTCCTGTCTTAGCCAGGTACACCACTGACGCCCTCTCTCAGGAACACAATAGACATCCTCTCTCAGCTATGCACACCACTGACGTCCTCTCTTAGCCATGCATACCACTAATGTCCTCTCTTAGCCATGCACACCTCTAACAGCCTCTCTCAGCTATGCACACCACTGACGTTCTCTCTCAGCCAGGTAAACCACATATGTCCTCTTTTAGCCAGGTACACCACTGACGTCCTCTCCTAGCCAGGTACACCACTGACGTCCTCTCTTAGCCAGGTACAGCACTGACGTCCTCTCTTAGCCAGGTACACCACTGACGTCTAATCTTAGCCAGGTACACCAGTGACGTCCTCTTTTAGCCAGGTACACCACTGACGTCCTCTTTTAGCCAGGTACACCACTGACGTCCTCTCTTAGCCAGGTACACCACTGACATCCTCTTTTAGCCAGGTACACCAGTGACGTCCTTTCCTAGCCAGGTACACCACTGACGTCTAATCTTAGCCAGGTACACCAGTGACGTCCTCTTTTAGCCAGGCACACCACTGACGTCCTCTTTTAGCCAGGTACACCACTGACGTCCTCTCTTAGCCAGGTACACCACTGACATCCTCTTTTAGCCAGGTACACCACTGACGTCCTTTCCTAGCCAGGTACACCACTGACGTCTAATCTTAGCCAGGTACACCACTGATGTCCTCTCTCAGCCAGGTACACCATAGATGTCCTCTCTTAGCCAGGCGCACCAGTGACGTCCTCTCCTAGCCAGGTACACCACTGACGTCCCCTTTTAGCCAGGTACACCACTGACATCCTATCTCAGCCAAGTACACCACTGACGTCTTCTCTCAGGTACACCACTGACGTCCTCTCTCAGGTATACCAATGACGTCCTCTCTCAGCCAAGTACACCACTGGCGTCCTCTCTCAGGTACACCATTGACGTCCTCTCTCAGCCAAGTACACCACTGGCGTCCTCTCTCAGGTACACCACTGACGTCCTCTCTCAGGTACACCAATGACGTCCTCTCTCAGCCAAGTACACCACTGGCGTCCTCTCTCAGCCAGGATATCCTTCTGCCTGAGGTGAGTTCAGTCGGCCTTACACGATTTACCAAATAAAGGGAGTTAATTAGCGCTCGAAAAACGTCACAAGAACACAGCAACAAGGACCTGAACTCTTGCAGACTAATAATTATTCTCAGCAAGAAATGTCCTACAGTAGATACGTGTATTTAATAATCTCAAGCCTATATGTATATAGCCTGCATATAAGCTTCTACCTTTCGTTACCCGGTATCTTTTTTGTGTGTTATGTTTATGCTGCTTATGAAATGTTGAATGCATCAAATGTCACATGTCTTCCAATGCCAAATGTATGTATCTTTGTAATAAAAAAATAAAATAAAAATAAATAAAGACCTGAACTCTAAACAGGCACGCGAGCGAATAATACAAGGTACATAAACTCCACCAAAGGTAGAAGTGGCAGCTTGGATTTTTACGCCCAGTCAACCAATAAGGTTATATCATGGCGACCGCCAAAGGTGCATCCTCCAACCACAGTTCATTCAACTTTTTTCTTTCTTTTTTCTTCTCCAAACCCTCTGCATACGTGTGTGACAGACACGTGTGTCCTGAATGGGAAATCAGACTTCCGTTCGTGATTCAATAACTTGTGTTTCGCCCTGATAAGTATGAGCTTCCATGAGGCTTTTTGGCTTTTATGTTGCTTAACGTCCACGGAGGCGGGATGACCTATTAGGGACGGGGACAGAGTGGGAAGGGGGACAGGGTGATTGGCTCGACCGCGGAAACCGCCCGAAAAAGACCGGAGAGACCGTAGACCGCCGCCAGAACAATGGAAGTGTTAAGGCGGTGTCCCCTCGCCATTGCCCAGCGACTTGTGCACTGCGCAATTGCTCTTTCAACTGCTGTGCTGGACAGAGTCACTAAGACAATGTCCGTTGCACCGCTGTTGACGAACAACTTGGACAACTCGAAGCAAAAGACGTCCAACTTGCTCAGCCCAGCTCCACCTCCCTACTCATGATCTCTTCTGGGCAAAAGTGAGGGTCCAGCTCCACCTCCCTCCTCTAAGATCTCTCGATCTTTTGATCTCGCCTGGAACCCTGCCCATGAGGCTGACGGGGCGTTAAATATGAAGTTACTAGCTATACAATAATTTTCAGGTGGAGATTTCTTTTGCGTATATATATAACCTACATGATTCTGTGTGTGTGTGTGTGTGTGTGTGTGTGTGTGTGTGTTAGGGGGGACAGGGGGCGTGGGTGGGGGGCTTAGTGTGTGTTTGTGGGGGTTGTATATATGTGTGTGTGTGTGTGTGTGTGTGTGTGTGTGTGTGTGTGTGTGTGTGTGTAGGTACTGTATATATAAACACCGCGTTTACAGACAGACAGTAGTTACACCACACGCTCTCAAATAGTACAAAACAACAACAAAACAACAACAAAATTTACCTTGCCAGAAATACCACTTCCGTCCCACAAGCCTTTGCACGCTGGGGTACAACCGAAGCTCAAACATGCCAACGAAACGCTTCAGTTACGGCTACCGAATAGCGATCCACGCAACAACAACAAAGATTACATGAAATATGCGACTCTCATTCAGTTCATTCAATCTCCACACGCGGAAAATGCTGCACGCACGCCATCTTTCTCCTATACCTTGTACCCCAGATAAGCTGCTAGCCATGTGACCTCCGATTCTGACGTAGGCTGTGAAATTAACCTGGATATGTAGATAACCTTTCTAAACGCTGCGCTCTGAGCGAATTACCCCTGCCAAGACTGTACAGAAAACGGCGAATAGTCTAAATTGGCATGCTGCTTTTCTTCATTGTTAATTTGTCACAAACGTCGTTGTCAACAGCTCTCGTTTTCTCTGTAGACACTACAGAGAAAACGAGAGCTGTTAGTCAAGTACTTCTTTATTCCATTCAGAGGAAAACGTGGATGAGACACATGTCTAGCAAAGAAAGAAACAATATACGTGTAGAAACGATTCACAGTTGTTGTTGTTTTTAAAAAGAGCAGTAGCGTATGGGCAAGGTTAAAACCACACGTATTATTTAAATAGAGTATCTATGATTTATGGAAATGCGGTCTAAAAGTAAAAATTGTCACATACATAATAATTACCATTGGCATATAACACATTAACAGTGTGATATGTCACTTACGTTATATGAGTGACATTGTTTATTTTTAGAGTACAGAATTATTCTTGTCCTTGTGATTAGCACAGATGTGCAATTGCGTAAAACTGAGTGTGTTTTTTGTTTTGTGTGTGTGTGCGTGCGTGCGTGCGTGTGTGTGT
>OY757543.1:12335057-12348477 GCA_963584105.1 Alviniconcha strummeri
GCTTGGGGAAGTGGGAAGATATCCGATAGAAATTGAAGCAAAATGCAGGAGGTTAGGATTTTGGTATGGTTTGTGCAGTACCTGTCACTCTGAATCGCCTAAGATTTCTAACCTAATGTTTCAGCTATGTTCTAAGTTGTATTATGCAAGCGATTATAAGCTCCCATGGCTTATGAAAGTGCATTCGTTATTAGATAGTTTAGGATTATCTTATATTTGGTCTAACCAAATCCATACCATCGAAAGCTTTAAACGTATAGTGAAGCAAAGACTAATGGATCAATTTATACAAGAATGGCAAAGCAGAGTAGCAGAAAATAGTGTTTGTAGTAATTATTGTTTATTTAAAAAGAAATTTTGCTTTGAGGAATATCTAACCTATCTCCCATCTATCCTAAGACAAAGAGTATTGAAATTTAGACTTAGTAATCACAGACTGCCAATCCAGCAAAGACGAACGTTAGGTATTCCAAGGGATGAAAGAATATGTACTGTTTGTGACAGTGGTGAGGTAGGAGATGAATTTCACTATCTGCTTAACTGTTCCAACGAAAATGTCAAGAGAAACCGTATTAAGTATGTTGATAAATATTATACACATCATCCCAACGTGCCCAAATTTTGTAGTCTCATGAATATGACGTCAAAATCTAAGAATATCAAGCTTGCTAAATTTATTAGTTGTATTCTTCAATTATTTTGATTAAGCCAATAACGAGCAACGAAAACAAAAAAGAAAAAGTTAATTTTTACGCCTTAGCCTTATATATTTATAACAACTTTGATTTGTGTTTGAGCATTTAATTATTTTTTATATATAAAGTGTGGTAGTTATTTATTAGTAGAACGCATGTACTTGTTCATAGGGAATGTCGTGTGCGAATGTAACTTCGCTTTCTAGCCCCCAGGGGCCAAAAGCTCAATAAAACCTTGAAACCTTGAATGAGATTTTCACGTGCGATTTTATCACGCAATGATACTAATAATTTATAAAATATTTGTACAGCGCAAAATCGTGTCCGGAGAGCGCCCGTTTTTGTTTTTGTTGTTGTTGTTTTGTTGTTTTGCTTTAGATCTAAGTGTCTAAGTGTCTAAGACAAAGTGTCTTGTTGTTTTTGTCGTTATTGTTGTTTTGTTTTTGCGCAGTTTTTGTTTGTTTGTCTGTTGTTGTTTTCATTCTTTCTTGACTGGTCGATTGATGACTGTATGAATTGGTTAGAATATTTTGTTTAGTCTTTGTTTAGTCGGTTACTGTTACTGTGTTTGTGTTCATTGTTATTTTGTCAAACACCAAGTTACCTACTTGCTTACTGTTTTATACATCTGAATTCATAATTTCTGTTTCCTTCATTTATTCTTTGTCTCTGTCCTCTGATTTTTTTTATTTGATTTTTTTGAGAATTTTTTTTTTTTACACCAAACCCCCGTCGGAGCGCGGATAGTTCAGCGGAGTAGAGCACAGGATTTGTGATCGGAAAGTCGCGGTTCGATCCCCGACAGGAACGGCGGGAGATTTTCCATCTTCACAGTCAGCTTTCTATGCTGACTCCTGTTTCGGTATCCCTTGTTCTGCTCCCGTGTTACCAGAACATGGGCAGTGTTGAGAGCCGTTTCAGTGTTTCATTAATTATGAGGGACAAAGTCACAAGCCAGTGTCAACAGACCACAACTTTTGAAGTGAAAGGAGAGCCGAAGCGGATTCGAAGCGAAATCCCTCTGCTTACCTGCCTAACGCCTTACCGCTAGGCCAAACCAGCTCACCGTGTTACCGCGGTAGCTCACCCCGATATAACCGTCCTGGTTGACTGGGCGTAAAAATCAAGTTACTTACCGCAGTAGCACGTAAAAGATCCCTGTCATTCTGCCAAAAGTGCAGGCTGCATGAACTATCGTCTCAGTAAACACTCTTACATCCTCTTATTTTCAGAGCGAACGTACACTTCTATAGAAGCTGGTCACCTACGTACAACGTGAAGAACCAGAACAGAAGCTGACACACAGCCAAAATATCTGACAGCATTCCTGTATTGTGGTTACTAAGGGGATGACTGTATTATGCCTTGTTCTTGGACACGTGCTAATTTTACGGCGTACACCAGGGAACGAGGTAAGCATGCAGCTCGACCCAAGGACTGGGCCGTAGACCAACAGGGATTAGTCGCAAAGCTAGCTAGACCCCAGAGTTAATTATTTCTCGTCTAATTCTAGTCGTACGAAGTCACATGAGTATCAAGGAAGATCAGCAACACACGTCCCAAGGGTTAGGGGTGGTGGTAGTGGACTGGAAGAGAGAGAGAGAGAGAGATGGTGGGGGGGGGGGGGGGGCGGCAGGGGTTTTGCGGGTAAATGTATCAGTTACAAAACTGGAAGGTTAGCTGTACTTCGTTGCAAGCTGTGTGAAACTTCTGAAGTAGGGTTTGATTTTGTTGTTGTTGTTGATGATGATTTTTTTTTTTTTTTTTTTAGTATGTTTTGCCCTGACATGACTGACCTACGTGGCCCTAGTTGACTGTGCGTTGATAACCAGTGATTTAATCTACCGATTGTGCTTATCAGTACTTCAGGTTCTCTCTCTCTCTCTCTCTCTCTCTCTCTCTCTCTCTCTCTCTCTCTCTCTCTCTCTCTCTCTCTCTCTGTCTCTCTCTGTCTGTCTGTCTGTCTGTCTGTCTGTCTGTCTGTCTGTCTGTCTGTCTGTCTCTCTCTCTCTCTCTCTCTCTCTCTCTCTCTCTCTCTCTCTCTCTCTCTCTCTCTCTCTCTCCCCCCCCCCTCTCTCTCCTCTCTCCCTCTGTTGTAAGGACGGGTATGTGTTTGACAATATATGTGTGTGTGTGTGCGTGCGTGCGTGCGCGCGCGTGCGCGTGATACTTGCCTAACGGAGTCTAACCCTCGCTGTTTGACACTGGTGACTATTCCTGAAGTTATCAGCATGTCGCCTCTCAACAACAGTAGCAGTGGCCGACGTGACGTTCTTATCTTAGACCACAGTGCCTATCGCTCCATCGTTTGTCTCTAAAATTTCTATTAGCGGATCCTGCCGAGCACTTCTTGCCGATACGACGCAAGCATGACACCGTCAAGACATTTGCCATCATAAGCTATAGCCCCTGCCCCGGCTTACTGGTGTTCACGAAGATGAAGACGGAACGATATTCAGTCTGGCCAGGAACGGAAACTGATGATGTACGTGGCAGTCACGAGACAAAGGAAATATAGAACAGGGCTGACTGCCAGAAGCAGGCATAAACTATAGTAAGTAATGGAAATAAGAAAGGCGGTACAAGGTTCTGGCTGTCAGTTCTCGTATCAAAGAACAAACAACATCAGATTTCTGGCTGGAACGAATATTAATTAACAACAGCTTGAAATCAGTCGAACATGCAACAGCTGACCCAAACTCTAAGCACTGGTTTACGACATCCTTCCTTCAAGTGTGCAGCTGACCCAAACTCCAAGCACCGTTTACGACATCCTTGGAGGAAGGTGCGGAAAGCGGTGTTCGGAGTGTGCGGCTGACCCTCACTCCGAGCCTCACTTTCCAGCGCCTTTCTCCAAACTCTGCCAGAATTGCTAGAACTGCCAGAATTGGTTACGCCACTGAAGGGGCACTCTTTATTCCCGTGCAGCTGTCCACCGACGCTGTTAGCGCCTTCCGAAAGGTCCGAGTACTAATGGTACCCAAAAAAATTATTAGTGAAAGCACAGCAGCAGACATGAACAGAATATTTATGGGAGCGTCAAACAAGTAATAAGTAATGACAGGGTGCTAATGAGACTGTGGAAGCGACATAACGTCCAAACACGCACGTAAACCTGAGGCGCGTCTGCCGCGGGTAGAAAAAGAGTTCCGTCTCCATTCAGACGATGGGGCGGGGATAGCCTCAGTGGTTAGAGCGCCGGACTCGTGATTGAAAGGTCGCGGGTTCGAATCCCTGCTGGAACGGCGGGAGAATTTTCTTCTCCAGGGTCGACTTTCTGTGCTGACTCTTATTTCGGTATCCGTTCCACCCCCGTGTTACCGCAGTAGCACGTAAAATATCCCCGTCATTCTGCCAAAAGTGCAGGTGGCAGGTTACAGCTAAACACGCATACACCTTACGTATGTGGATTTTATTGAACCGTGCTTCGGCATTGGTCACAACTTGTCCCTAATATGTCAAATGACATCTGAGGACATTAAGCATCAACTCATCATTCAGACGATTTTGGTTTTATCTGTGCTGGCGAAAGCAACGTGGGCGGTTATAAATACGATGACTAATATAATTTGAGTTTCTATTATAAAGGTACTGACATTTAAGCACCAACGAAAAACTGTTCGTTACTGAGCTGACAGTCTTCGGAGACCCACGGCGTAATCAAGGATGGCAGTGGTTGGAGGAACGATGTCGTAAACCAGTGCTTGTAGTTTGTGGCCGGCCCTCTGCGTTAGGCTGCAAGACAACTTCGCCACTTGTGAGCCGGTTTGGCCTATCGGTAAGGCGTTAGGCTGGTAAGCAGAAGGACCTCGGTTCGAATCTGCTTCGGCTCTCCTTTCTCTTCAGAAGTTGTGGTCTGTGGACACTGTCTTGTGACTTTGTCCCTCACAATTATGAAACATTAAAATGACTCTCATCGCTGCCCACCTTAATGCAGAAGTCATTCTGGTGGTGACAGTGTAGCGACAGGTATATAATCTCCCTCTCCCCTCACCTCCATACCCCCTTCCCCCTTATCCCCGTCTCTAATAAGCTTCATGGTTTCTGTGGACGTTAAGCACCATGTATATATACTTACTTTACTTCGCCAGATTCGTAGATTTTTTCTTCAGAATGGGTGTAGGACAGAGACAAAGAATAAATGAACGAAACAGAAATTATGAATATAGATCTATAAAGCAGTAAGTAAGTAGGCAACTTAGCGTTTGACAGACAAATAAATAACAATGAATACAAACACATGGTTAATAACGTACAGAAATAAACATTAACCCACTAAACAAATATTCAACCAATTCATCTGTTGGTAACAATCTGCAAATATGGTGTTTAACGTCCACATAAACCATAAGGCTTATTAGGGACGGAGAGATGGGGGGGGGGGGGGGGAGAGAGAGAGACGGAGATTATATACCTATCGCTACACTGCCACCACCAGAATGACTTCTGCATTAAGGCGGACAGCGATGAGAGCCATTTTAATGTTTTATTAATTGTGAGGGACAAAGTCACAAGACAGTGTCCACAAACCACAACCTTTTTGAAGAGAAGGGAGAGCCAAGGCGGTATCGAACCGGGGTCCTTCCGCTTACCAGCCTAACGCCTTACCGCTAGGCCAAACGGGCTCACGAGAGTCTGTCACGTACTTCGCCTTCATGTTGCGAAGCCCCATCTTCGAGGCGCTGACGCGAAACGAGCGAAGGCATCGTAATTACTGTCTCGACTGCTTCAGGAAGAGAGCTCTGGTCACGCAGAGGTTGAGGGAGTGAACAGGAGTGAATGGGAGAGGGTGTGTGTGTGTGTGTGTGGGTGGGTGGGTGGGTGGGAGGGTGGGGTGTGTGTGTGTGGGGGTGGTGGGCGGGTGGGGTGGGGAGGTGGGGGGGATGAGGGAGACTGATAGTGATCGGGGCAGCCTGTCGACTGCTAGTGTTGGTGGAACTGGTTTAAAAACTGGTTTTAACAGTATTTCGTTTAGAATATAACGGTGAGTTTTCCAAACAAGACTGATACTGATCGGCTGACGCAAAAAGTTCTAATATTAACTTTGGAGCATTTCCTAGTTGCAGTTTGAAATATGTGTTGACTGGCAGTCATGATTAGAAAAGGAAAAACACACACACACCCACACACACACACACACACACACACACACACACACACACACACACACACACACACACACACACACACACACACACACACAACCAAACTGGACACTGACTCACCAAACAACTAAACTGGGCACTGTGTCACTAAGTAACCAAACTGAGCATTATGTCTTTAAGTAACCAGATTGGGCATTGAGTCACTGAATAACCAAACTTTATATCGAGTAAAAAGATCAACCTACATCGGAGCTGCACATATGAAGCACGAAAAACAACAACAATAAACAAACAAAAAACAAAAACAAAAAAGCTAGTGTTAATAATGTCAAATAAAACATCAAAATCGCCTCTATGTTGTCTAGGTAACTTGGTGTTTTACACCCAGTCAGCCAGTACTGTTATATTAGGGCGAACTACGTTGTCTACCTCATAGAAAACTTCTCTGTCATAGCTCCTACTGAAAGCAACAATAAAGATTGTTATATCAGGGCGAACTACGTTGTCTACCTCACAGAAACATTGCTCTGTCCTCCAACTGAAAGCAACAATAAAGATTGTTATATCAGGGCGAACTACGTTGTCTACCTCACAGAAACATTGCTCTGTCCTCCAGCTGAAAGCAACAGTAAAGATTGTTATATCAGGGCGAACTACGTTGTCTACCTCACAGAAACATTGCTCTGTCCTCCAACTGAAAGCAACAATAAACATTGTTATATCAGGGCGAACTCCGTTGTCTACCTCATTAAAAAAAAAAAAAAAAAAAAAGCTCTGTCCTCTACTAAAAGCAATAATAAAAATGATCTGCAATTAATCTACAGCGTATCAAGAACGTTCCTTGTTGTAAAAGCTGACGAATAAAGAATATGAACAGTTAATCGCAACTTTCAGGTGTTACTGTAACATAAGTAGGTTGTTGGTCCCTGCCTCTATGCGTGTGCGTGCAGTGGCGATGTTCAAAACAGGAAAGTGCCACCGCATGACAGATAGGGTGATCAGACTGTGATTTACGAAACTGCCGGAATGGGCGGAAGTGAAGACAGAGGAGAGGACTGGTGGGCTCATCAAGACATCAGTAGGAGTAGCTGTATAATAATGCTCCCGCATTGTTAGCCTGTGAAACTGGCCCTACAAAGACTGTGACAGTGACAGCCTATGTTTTCTGGTCAAGGGAAATGTCAGTAATAATGATAATCTGATTGGTGGGATGGAGCATGAATGCGGCCGGACACGGTCCAGCCCACATTTAACCAATCACCTTGGTCTGAACGGGCGAATCGTCCGAGTTTCTCTCTTTCTAAACCTGTCTCCCTTCCACTGCTTCATCGCATGCTGCCAGAGCTTCCGTCGTTCTTTTTTCTACAGACTAAAACAGGATGAGCCCCAGAGCGCTTGCCGGTACAGAATCAACAAACAAGGGAGTTTATTAGCGCTCCACAGACGTCACATGACCACAACGGGAAAGACCCGAATCGCCTAAGGTAACTCTTACCTGGCACGCGAGATAAGGTACATAAACTCCACCAAAAATGAGGACTGATGTGCCTTTAGCGGGGTTTAGATACGTTCCCTTGTATTTACTTCGCATGCCAGGTGAGATCGAGTCTTTGTTGGCGACTCGGATCTTTGTTGTTGTGTTGGTGTGACGTCTGTCGAGCGCTAATTAACTTCTTTGTTTTGGTTCTGATTTCCAGTTCATTCAACTTCTTCTTCTTCTTCTTCTTCTTCTTCTTCTTCTTCTTCTTCTTCTTCTTCTCCAGACCATCTTCAGTCATATAACAGTAGGTAATGTACACAATGAATTTTCAGACATTCATCTGTGACTAATTTCATGAACATCCCCTGCCGGTAGCCAATGACCTTCGTAGCTGACTGAGCGTTAAACACAGAAAAACAACCAATAACGTACGCACGCACACACATACGCACACACACACACAGACGCACGAACGCACGCACGCACGCGCACGCACGCACACACACACACACACACACACACACACACACACACACACACACACACACACACACACACACACACACGCACGCACCCACACACACACACAGATGGGTGGG
This sequence comes from Alviniconcha strummeri, assembly GCA_963584105.1. Taxonomy (NCBI): domain Eukaryota; kingdom Metazoa; phylum Mollusca; class Gastropoda; family Provannidae; genus Alviniconcha; species Alviniconcha strummeri. The sequence continues at coordinate 12,342,937 of OY757543.1, forward strand.
TGAAAGCTAAGGTGAGAGAGAGTTTCTCGGGGTCTTGTTTCTCACACTGCACGTGCAATCACGTGTCTACCCTACCGCTCGTCCATTACAGTGGCGGCGCGCCTGTCAGCAGGTTAAGTGCCTGTTGTGGCTTCAGCTGCCCCTTTCCCCAACCTCTGCCGCGTCGCTGTGACCGAGATTATGCGTGTCACGTGCACGTGACAACCGACACCGATCTAGCAGTGCCAAGGTGTCCGGGAGCGCTGCTACCACACCGGAAGAAGTGTCGTGACAGCTGTTATTGTCTTGTCCATAACAAGATTAACGTCCGGGGACCCATCGGTCATGGCGCTGACAGTGGAAATGCTGGTGCTTCTGCGCTGGTTTGGGAAGTAGGTCTGGAGCCTGGAGGGAGAGGGAGTTATGTACCATGAGAAATATATATACTGAATGTTTATCGATAGGTATGGACAGAGAGAGAAACACACACACACACACACACACACACACACACACACACACACACACACACACACACACACACACACACACACACACACAGAGAGAGAGAGAGAGAGAGAGAGAGAGAGAGAGAGAGAGAGAGAGAGAACTCGAACTCGAAAACTTTAATACCCAAGGTGGTAGAGAGAGAGAGGTAAAACTGTTGTTAGTCGTTTTAGTTGTATTTTTCGGGCAGTGGTTTATAATCCTTGATCGGTAAATTTAAAGGTTTTAATTTCCTGACGTTGACATGATTTCCGCTATAACATGCTACAGGCGTACGAACACATCCTCTTGGAAAATGCTATTTATTTATCGATCCATGCAATCGCACTCGTGTCCTCGTTTTAGATCGCGTTCTATTTATAGCCATGCACACTTGCGCGAAAAATAAATTCCTCATTATCCCTTAATTCCTCAATATCTGTTAAGCAAACTACGAAAGGTTCAAAACAATGCTGCTCGCCTTGTCCTGAGAGTTCCCAATATCTCTCCTCATCTTGCGTCTCTCTCAATTGGCCGTCTATTGATTCGCTAATACAGTACAAACTCGCTTCTCTGTGCTACACCTGCCTCTTAACAAAGTATAATTGTTGCTAGGAGTACGTGAGATACAGAAATAGAAAACAAACACAAACACCGAAATTGAGCGAAACATGAAAATGTAGACAGAACTCTTTTGGGCCTAGATGACTGTTGGAGACTGGAATTCCTGGACCGACTAACTTATTTTCCAAACGTGCCTGCAAGGAGGCCTTCACCCCCAGGTGATGTCGACGACCTCCCGCACACGGTCATAATTTACGAAGGCTTATAAAATTTGGTATGCATTAGCTCTGCATTGCCTAGGCCATTACGTACCTGGTGAAAAGTCAGGACTGTGGTTATTTAGTGTCTATGTTGCTGCCAAGGAAGCAATGTGGACGCTTTGTGCGCGGAGAGAAATTGCAAGTGTGCGATTTGGTTCGTTTGTTTCACCTTAGTGTTGCTTTTGATTCTACTGTTGTTGTTGTTGGTTGGTTGGTTAGTTGGTTGGTTCTTTCTTTCTTTTTTCTTTCTTTTCTTTCCTTCTTTTCTTCATCCTTTCATCTTTCCTTGGTTTTCTTTCTTTCTTTCTTTCTTCGATTTCGTTATTTTAGTTTGCCTATTATTTTGATTGGCAAGTGGTTTGCGTCTCGTCTCGGAAGATCTGAAGTGTTGACGAGCCTGAGACACTACCTGCGGGCACAAAACCAAGAACATCACACATCGATCGAGGAACAAAGAGGAACTGCTCGACAATCTTCCGTGAAAGGAACGAGAAGGACCATCGTCTAGTCAGGCCCACATCGGAACTGTTCCAAACTGCAGCAGTGAGGAAATGTCTGAGAGATGTTGGTGGAGCGCATATCGGCGTTCCCAAGCGCTTAAATACCACCTGGAACTAAACTGAGCTGAACTGCTTGATTTGTTCTACATCAAGTGGTCTCCGTAGAAATACTGATGGGGCTCGGAACGTCAGAAGGGATGGGGGACTGGGAGAAGGGGCTGAGCTGTCCTCGCGAAAAGAGATAAAAATGAAACTGTATAAACTGATAACATAAATATACGCCAAATGACATAATAGGGCTAACGCTTAAAATGCGAAACCTTTTACTGCCGGCAGGACGGGGGCGTGGAGGGGCCGAGGAGGTGGGGAAGGGGGCATTAGACAGGCAGAAGGAAACGCCTACTGCGCCGAAAGCGCCCCTCCAAAATGACCATCTTTTCTCTGCGCGGAAAATAAGGAACGCATTCCAAAGCGTGTCTAAAGCCCATTAAGACTCGCTGCTAATCTATTTTGCCTCGATCAGCAAATGCACTTGGCTACTGGTAGAAACGGAAGAGACCGGATAAGGAAATGACTACCAAGAACAGATCGTTCAAGAAGGGAATGGCAGTAAAGGATTTTTCACATTCTTCTTTGCACACAACCAACGACCTTTCGCACACAAGCAACGGCCTGACAGTGTACACAGAATGCATTTGTAACAGAGAGGAAAGAAAGAAAGAAGATGATGACGATAACGAGGACAATGATATCACCATCATCGTTTTATCATCATTATCTTCTTCTTCTTTTCTTTTTTCTTTATCTCTGTTATAAATGCAGTGCCGTGCACACCATCCGGCCATCAAAAAAGATCAACGCTACACACACACACACAAAACAAAACAAAAACAACAACAAAAAACTTAAAAAAAAAAAAAAAAAAAAGATATATAAAATATAAAATAAAAAACCGTAGCATGCACAATGATTCAAGTCGCCAAACCCCATCATTTATGACTGCATTTAAGTCCTTTGAAAATATGTTATGAGATATATACAAAGCTGTCATTTAGTCAATATAAGGTATTCGCAGCTGCTACCTTGCATGCATGATTTGTATGCTTTTCAAAGTCGTTCAGCAAAGCGTTTAGTCGAGAGGAACCCTCAGTTTCTGCTTGTGAGATGGAAAGCTCAGAACGGAACCCTCAATTTCTGCTTGTGAGACCAAGAGCTCAGGTCGGAACCCTCAATTTTCTGTTTGTGAGACCTACAGTTCACAGCGGGAACCCTCAGTTTCTGCTTGTGTGACCTAGAGCTCAGAGTGGAACCCTCAATTTCTGCTTGTGAGACTTAGAGCTCAGAGAGGAACCCTCAGAGAGGAACCCCCAATGTCTGCTTGTGTGACCTCGAGCTCAGAGCGGAACCCTCAATTTTCTGCTGATGTATCCTAGAGCTCACAGCGGAACCCTCAATTTCTGCCTTCCTGGTTCATTCAACTTCATTTCCGCCACTCCTCTTTAAACATAAAATTACATTTAACAGTTAAGAACATTTAGTTATACTTTTGGGTTGTAATTTGATGACTGATGTTTTGAACTGATATGACAGTAGGCTTTGAAGGTTGAATGAATTTTAAAATATTCAGAATCTTTCAACAACAATAAATCTGAAACGAGAATGACTGCTAGCATTCTACGTCTAATTTGTCACGGTTTAACTGTTGTTTAAGTAGCGTTTTGTAGCTTGATAAAAGGGATTACTACGAAAGTTTGCGTGTTGGTTTTGCCCTAATAAATAGCGTTTTATTGTTGTTGTTGTTGTTTTGGTGTGCGTGCGTGCGTGCGTGCGTGCGTGCGTGCGTGCGTGCGTGCGTGCGTGCGGTGCGTGTGTGTGTGTGTGTGTTTAACCTTTTATGTGTCTGGATTTTAAGAATCATTCAGTTGTTTTTGCAGTGTTTGATATGTTGGTACTTTGATAACAAGAAAAGAAAGAAAAAAGAAGAAGAAAAAGACACAGTTAAAAGGCGTTGATGATCCAGTAAACACCTACTACCTGCTGCACACAGCTGCTTTAGAAAGTAAGATTATGCCGCTAGGGAAGTGAGCGAATTTCACCAATGGGTGAATTCCGGTCACAGGCGTCTTTCCAGGTCATGCATTAACTGGCGCGCTTCGCTGATGTCAGCGAAAGCAGGTAGCATAATGGGTTCGACACGCGGTCGAAACAGAATAATAACGATAATAATAGATCACTTTTGTATAGCGCCAATCTCTGGTCTACACAAACTCACAGCGCTTTACAGAGCGTCGATGTATCTTGTGGGTTCTTTGAAGCCTACACTTGCGCAGGCTCTCCAGTGCCAGGCATATTTCGGTGTGCAAAGCACGCATCAATGCTGTTATAGTTATTACGCCAGCAACAGATTGAGGGTTCTTTTGTGAATTGTGCGTAGGTAAGTAACTTGGTGTTTTATTCCCAGTCAACCATTACGGTTATATCAGGTCGACTGAAATGTACGTCTCTCAAGTCAACAGATATTGAGGGTTCTTTTGTGAATTGTGCGTAGGTAAGTAAATTGGTGTTTTACTCCCAGTCAACCATCACGGTTATATCAGGGCGATTAAATTGTACGTCTCACAAGTCAACAGATACTGAGGGTTCTTTTGTAAATTGTGCATAGGTAAGTAACTTGATGTTCTATTCCCAGTCAACTATTACGGTTATATCAGGGCGATTGAATAGTACGTCTCGCAAGTCAACCGTGTAGCTTTTATCAAGGCATCAAAATATGAAACACGACTTCAAAACACAGCTGCCGGATTTTTGGTGTCTTTCGCCCTGATATAAATGTCATGGTTGATTGGAAATACAAGACAGCAACAAACATTTTTCGTCCCTCTTTATATCTGACACCCAGTCAAAGTGGGAATGTCACAACGGGGCGCAACACAAGCCATCAAATCACTAGATAACGTATAATTCACTGTTCATGTTCAGTGTTATTTTATGTTTGAAGAGGAGCGGGGAAAATGGAGTTGACTGCCAAGTATTATTTGTGATTTTTTGATTGACTCGAATAACAGCCAGTCCAGAATGATTTATTTAAAAAGCCGATTTTCCTGGCAGGTGTAGCAGTGAAAGCTATATTCTCAACTACTCCAGAATTTAATAAAGAAGCAATAATTTCTTGTAGAGGAGACTTAATTTATGTGTGCATGGTACCCCAACGCAGAGGTTGAGTGAAAATCAAGAAGGGGTCAGTCAACTCTATTCCACCACAAAACAAAACAAAAAACTCTATCGTATCAGAAAAGGATGTAATGCCCTATGAGAAATGGGGAAATGAAGCTGAATAACCCAGAAGACAGAAACAGAGGGTTTCCCGATGAGCTGAGCTCTGAAACCCACACCGCATGGCTACGGACCCACAAGTTTGCAGACTGACCGACATATGACCTGAGCTGATGACTGTTTCACGCCAAAATTTGAGTGAAAGCGCTGCTGGCCAGATTTGAATACCGCGAGTAAGTAAGTAAGTAACTTGGTGTTTTACGCCCAGTCAACCAGTACGGTTATATTAGAACGAGACATATTCTGTTATCACAGAGTAAATGATCAAATGTGTATGCACTAAAACTGGTATAGATACAGATTTTAAAGAGACTTAAAAAATGGTTAAAACACAGATATAACCAAAAACAAAAACAAAAACATCTGAACATTTTAATTCTTCCAAAATACGTATTGCTTTCAAATAATTAAAAATCTTT
>OY757543.1:12348677-12373677 GCA_963584105.1 Alviniconcha strummeri
GTCCATTAACAACTGTCGGCTAACACATTGCCGTTAACAACTGTCGGCTAACACCTGTCTGCTAACAACTGTCGGCTAACACATTGCCATTAACAACTGTCGGCTTACACCTGTCCATTAACAACTGTCGGCTAACACCTGTTCATTAACAACTGTCGGCTAACACCTGTCTGTTAACAACTGTCGGCTAACATTTTGCCTGTCTGCACTCAAACCACAGACACAATGATGAGATGAGCAAGAACGGCGGTGGAACATAGAGATAGTAGACTAAAGACACGTTGTTTATATGTCTTCCAGTTGGTTATAGACAGGCCGCTTCGGATACTTCTGATTTTGTTTTTTTACATTTCAACTTTCTCATCTACTTTCCCCGAGCACTGTTAATACACACACACACACACACACACACACACACACACACACACACACACACACACACACACACACACACACACACACACACACACTCACACACACAACCAAACTGGACACTGACTCACCAAACAACTAAACTGGGCACTGTGTCACTAAGTAACCAAACTGAGCATTATGTCTTTAAGTAACCAGATTGGGCATTGAGTCATTGAATAACCAAACTTTATATCGAGTAAAAAGATCAACCTACATCGGAGCTGCACATATGAAGCACGAAAAACAACAACAATAAACAAACAAAAAACAAAAACAAAAAAGCTAGTGTTAATAATGTCAAATAAAACATCAAAATCGCCTCTATGTTGTCTAGGTAACTTGGTGTTTTACACCCAGTCAGCCAGTACTGTTATATTAGGGCGAACTACGTTGTCTACCTCATAGAAAACTTCTCTGTCATAGCTCCTACTGAAAGCAACAATAAAGATTGTTATATCAGGGCGAACTACGTTGTCTACCTCACAGAAACATTGCTCTGTCCTCCAACTGAAAGCAACAATAAAGATTGTTATATCAGGGCGAACTACGTTGTCTACCTCACAGAAACATTGCTCTGTCCTCCAGCTGAAAGCAACAGTAAAGATTGTTATATCAGGGCGAACTACGTTGTCTACCTCACAGAAACATTGCTCTGTCCTCCAACTGAAAGCAACAATAAACATTGTTATATCAGGGCGAACTCCGTTGTCTACCTCATTAAAAAACAAAACAAAAAAAAGCTCTGTCCTCTACTAAAAGCAATAATAAAAATGATCTGCAATTAATCTACAGCGTATCAAGAACGTTCCTTGTTGTAAAAGCTGACGAATAAAGAATATGAACAGTTAATCGCAACTTTCAGGTGTTACTGTAACATAAGTAGGTTGTTGGTCCCTGCCTCTATGCGTGAGCGTGCAGTGGCGATGTTCAAAACAGGAAAGTGCCACCGCATGACAGATAGGGTGATCAGACTGTGATTTACGAAACTGCCGGAATGGGCGGAAGTGAAGACAGAGGAGAGGACTGGTGGGCTCATCAAGACATCAGTAGGAGTAGCTGTATAATAATGCTCCCGCATTGTTAGCCTGTGAAACTGGCCCTACAAAGACTGTGACAGTGACAGCCTATGTTTTCTGGTCAAGGGAAATGTCAGTAATAATGATAATCTGATTGGTGGGATGGAGCATGAATGCGGCCGGACACGGTCCAGCCCACATTTAACCAATCACCTTGGTCTGAACGGGCAAATCGTCCGAGTTTCTCTCTTTCTAAACCTGTCTCCCTTCCACTGCTTCATCGCATGCTGCCAGAGCTTCCGTCGTTCTTTTTTCTACAGACTAAAACAGGATGAGCCCCAGAGCGCTTGCCGGTACAGAATCAACAAACAAGGGAGTTTATTAGCGCTCCACAGACGTCACATGACCACAACGGGAAAGACCCGAATCGCCTAAGGTAACTCTTACCTGGCACGCGAGATAAGGTACATAAACTCCACCAAAAATGAGGACTGATGTGCCTTTAGCGGGGTTTAGATACGTTCCCTTGTATTTACTTCGCATGCCAGGTGAGATCGAGTCTTTGTTGGCGACTCGGATCTTTGTTGTTGTGTTGGTGTGACGTCTGTCGAGCGCTAATTAACTTCTTTGTTTTTGTTCTGATTTCCAGTTCATTCAACTTCTTCTTCTTCTTCTTCTTCTCCAGACCATCTTCAGTCATATAACAGTAGGTAATGTACACAATGAATTTTCAGACATTCATCTGTGACTAATTTCATGAACATCCCCTGGTAGCCAATGACCTTCGTAGCTGACTGAGCGTTAAACACAGAAAAACAACCAATAACGTACGCACGCACACACATACGCACACACACACACAGACGCACGCACGCACGCGCACGCACGCACACACACACACACACACACACACACACACACACACACACACACACACACACACACACACACACACACACGCACGCACCCACACACACACACAGATGGGTGGGTGAAAGCTAAGGTGAGAGAGAGTTTCTCGGGGTCTTGTTTCTCACACTGCACGTGCAATCACGTGTCTACCCTACCGCTCGTCCATTACAGTGGCGGCGCGCCTGTCAGCAGGTTAAGTGCCTGTTGTGGCTTCAGCTGCCCCTTTCCCCAACCTCTGCCGCGTCGCTGTGACCGAGATTATGCGTGTCACGTGCACGTGACAACCGACACCGATCTAGCAGTGCCAAGGTGTCCGGGAGCGCTGCTACCACACCGGAAGAAGTGTCGTGACAGCTGTTATTGTCTTGTCCATAACAAGATTAACGTCCGGGGACCCATCGGTCATGGCGCTGACAGTGGAAATTATGGTGCTTCTGCGCTGGTTTGGGAAGTAGGTCTGGAGCCTGGAGGGAGAGGGAGTTATGTACCATGAGAAATATATATACTGAATGTTTATCGATAGGTATGGACAGAGAGAGAAACACACACACACACACACACACACACACACACACACACACACACACACACACACACACACACACACACACACACACAGAGAGAGAGAGAGAGAGAGAGAGAGAGAGAGAGAGAGAACTCGAACTCGAAAACTTTAATACCCAAGGTGGTAGAGAGAGAGAGGTAAAACTGTTGTTAGTCGTTTTAGTTGTATTTTTCGGGCAGTGGTTTATAATCCTTGATCGGTAAATTTAAAGGTTTTAATTTCCTGACGTTGACATGATTTCCGCTATAACATGCTACAGGCGTACGAACACATCCTCTTGGAAAATGCTATTTATTTATCGATCCATGCAATCGCACTCGTGTCCTCGTTTGAGATCGCGTTCTATTTATAGCCATGCACACTTGCGCGAAAAATAAATTCCTCATTATCCCTTAATTCCTCAATATCTGTTAAGCAAACTACGAAAGGTTCAAAACAATGCTGCTCGCCTTGTCCTGAGAGTTCCCAATATCTCTCCTCATCTTGCGTCTCTCTCAATTGGCCGTCTATTGATTCGCTAATACAGTACAAACTCGCTTCTCTGTGCTACACCTGCCTCTTAACAAAGTATAATTGTTGCTAGGAGTACGTGAGATACAGAAATAGAAAACAAACACAAACACCGAAATTGAGCGAAACATGAAAATGTAGACAGAACTCTTTTGGGCCTAGATGACTGTTGGAGACTGGAATTCCTGGACCGACTAACTTATTTTCCAAACGTGCCTGCAAGGAGGCCTTCACCCCCAGGTGATGTCGACGACCTCCCGCACACGGTCATAATTTACGAAGGCTTATAAAATTTGGTATGCATTAGCTCTGCATTGCCTAGGCCATTACGTACCTGGTGAAAAGTCAGGACTGTGGTTATTTAGTGTCTATGTTGCTGCCAAGGAAGCAATGTGGACGCTTTGTGCGCGGAGAGAAATTGCAAGTGTACGATTTGGTTCGTTTGTTTCACCTTAGTGTTGCTTTTGATTCTACTGTTGTTGTTGTTGGTTGGTTGGTTAGTTGGTTGGTTCTTTCTTTCTTTTTTCTTTCTTTTCTTTCCTTCTTTTCTTCATCCTTTCATCTTTCCTTGGTTTTCTTTCTTTCTTTCTTTCTTCGATTTCGTTATTTTAGTTTGCCTATTATTTTGATTGGCAAGTGGTTTGCGTCTCGTCTCGGAAGATCTGAAGTGTTGACGAGCCTGAGACACTACCTGCGGGCACAAAACCAAGAACATCACACATCGATCGAGGAACAAAGAGGAACTGCTCGACAATCTTCCGTGAAAGGAACGAGAAGGACCATCGTCTAGTCAGGCCCACATCGGAACTGTTCCAAACTGCAGCAGTGAGGAAATGTCTGAGAGATGTTGGTGGAGCGCATATCGGCGTTCCCAAGCGCTTAAATACCACCTGGAACTAAACTGAGCTGAACTGCTTGATTTGTTCTACATCAAGTGGTCTCCGTAGAAATACTGATGGGGCTCGGAACGTCAGATAGGGGTGGGGGACTGGGAGAAGGGGCTGAGCTGTCCTCGCGAAAAGAGATAAAAATGAAACTGTATAAAGTGATAACATAAATATACGCCAAATGACATAATAGGGCTAACGCTTAAAATGCGAAACCTTTTACTGCCGGCAGGACGGGGGCGTGGAGGGGCCGAGGAGGTGGGGAAGGGGGCATTAGACAGGCAGAAGGAAACGCCTACTGCGCCGAAAGCGCCCCTCCAAAATGACCATCTTTTCTCTGCGCGGAAAATAAGGAATGCATTCCAAAGCGTGTCTAAAGCCCATTAAGACTCGCTGCTAATCTATTTTGCCTCGATCAGCAAATGCACTTGGCTACTGGGTAGAAACGGAAGAGACCGGATAAGGAAATGACTACCAAGAACAGATCGTTCAAGAAGGGAATGGCAGTAAAGGATTTTTCACATTCTTCTTTGCACACAACCAACGACCTTTCGCACACAAGCAATGGCCTGACAGTGTACACAGAATGCATTTGTAACAGAGAGGAAAGAAAGAAAGAAGATGATGACGATAACGAGGACAATGATATCACCATCATCGTTTTATCATCATTATCTTCTTCTTCTTTTCTTTTTTCTTTATCTGTTATAAATGCAGTGCCGTGCACACCATCCGGCCATCAAAAAAGATCAACGCTACACACTCACACATAAAACAAAACAAAAACAACGAAAAACTTTTTTTTTAAATATATATATAAAATATAAAATAAAAAACCGTAGCATGCACAATGATTCAAGTCGCCAAACCCCATCATTTAAGACTGCATTTAAGTCCTTTGAAAATATGTTATTAGATATATACAAAGCTGTCATTTAGTCAATATAAGGTATTCGCAGCTGCTACCTTGCATGCATGATTTGTATGCTTTTCAAAGTCGTTCAGCAAAGCGTTTAGTCGAGAGGAACCCTCAGTTTCTGCTTGTGAGATGGAAAGCTCAGAACGGAACCCTCAATTTCTGCTTGTGAGACCAAGAGCTCAGATCGGAACCCTCAATTTTCTGTTTGTGAGACCTACAGTTCACAGCGGGAACCCTCAGTTTCTGCTTGTGTGACCTAGAGCTCAGAGTGGAACCCTCAGTTTCTGCTTGTGAGACTTAGAGCTCAGAGAGGAACCCTCAGAGAGGAACCCCCAATGTCTGCTTGTGTGACCTCGAGCTCAGAGCGGAACCCTCAATTTTCTGCTGATGTATCCTAGAGCTCACAGCGGAACCCTCAATTTCTGCCTTCCTGGTTCATTCAACTTCATTTCCGCCACTCCTCTTTAAACATAAAATTACATTTAACAGTTAAGAACATTTAATTATACTTTTGGGTTGTAATTTGATGACTGATGTTTTGAACTGATATGACAGCTAGGCTTTGAAGGTTGAATGAATTTTAAAATATTCAGAATCTTTCAACAACAATAAATCTGAAACGAGAATGACTGCTAGCATTCTACGTCTAATTTGTCACGGTTTAACTGTTGTTTAAGTGGCGTTTTGTAGCTTGATAAAAGGGATTACTACGAAAGTTTGCGTGTTGGTTTTGCCCTAATAAATAGCGTTTTGTTGTTGTTGTTTTGGTGTGCGTGCGTGCGTGCGTGCGTGCGTGCGTGTGTGTGTGTGTTTAACCTTTTATGTGTCTGGATTTTAAGAATCATTCAGTTGTTTTTGCAGTGTTTGATATGTTGGTACTTTGATAATAAAAAATAAATTAAAAAAATACACAGTTAAAAGGCGTTGATGATCCAGTAAGCACCTACTACCTGCTGCACACAGCTGCTTTAGAAAGTAAGATTATGCCGCTAGGGAAGTGAGCGAATTTCACCAATGGGTGAATTCCGGTCACAGGCGTCTTTCCAGGTCATGCATTAACTGGCGCGCTTCGCTGATGTCAGCGAAAGCAGGCAGCATAATGGGTTCGACACGCGGTCGAAACAGAATAATAACGATAATAATAGATCACTTTTGTATAGCGCCAATCTCTGGTCTACACAAACTCACAGCGCTTTACAGAGCGTCGATGTATCTTTTGGGTTCTTTGAAGCCTACACTTGCACAGGCTCTCCAGTGCCAGGCATATTTCGGTGTGCAAAGCACGCATCAATGCTGTTCTAGTTATTACGCCAGCAACAGATATTGAGGGTTCTTTTGTGAATTGTGCGTAGGTAAGTAACTTGGTGTTTTATTCCCAGTCAACCATTACGGTTATATCAGGTCGATTGAATTGTACGTCTCTCAAGTCAACAGATATTGAGGGTTCTTTTGTGAATTGTGCGTAGGTAAGTAAATTGGTGTTTTACTCCCAGTCAACCATCACGGTTATATCAGGGCGATTAAATTGTACGTCTCACAAGTCAACAGATACTGAGGGTTCTTTTGTAAATTGTGCATAGGTAAGTAACTTGGTGTTCTATTCCCAGTCAACTATTACGGTTATATCAGGGCGATTGAATAGTACGTCTCGCAAGTCAACCGTGTAGCTTTTATCAAGGCATCAAAATATGAAACACGACTTCAAAACACAGCTGCCGGATTTTTGGTGTCTTTCGCCCTGATATAAATGTCATGGTTGATTGGAAATACAAAACAGCAACAATCATTTTTCGTCCCTCTTTATAATCTGACACCCAGTCAAAGTGGGAATGTCACAACGGGGCGCAATACAAGCCATCAAATCACTAGATAACGTATAACTCACTGTTCATGTTCAGTGTTATTTTATGTTTGAAGAGGAGCGTGGAAAATGGAGTTGACTGCCAAGTATTATTTGTGATTTTTTGATTGACTCGAATAACAGCCAGTCCAGAATGATTTATTTAAAAAGCCGATTTTCCTGGCAGGTGTAGCAGTGAAAGCTATATTCTCAACTACTCCAGAATTTAATAAAGAAGCAATAATTTCTTGTAGAGGAGACTTAATTTATGTGTGCATGGTACCCCAACGCAGAGGTTGAGTGAAAATCAAGAAGGGGTCAGTCAAATCTATTCCACCACAAAAAAAAAAAACTCTATCGTATCAGAAAAGGATGTAATGCCCTATGAGAAATGGGGAAATGAAGCTGAATAACCCAGAAGACAGAAACAGAGGGTTTCTCGATGAGCTGAGCTCTGAAACCCACACCGCATGGCTACGGGCCCACAAGCTTGCAGACTGACCGACATATGACCTGAGCTGATGACTGTTTCACGCCAAAATTTGAGTGAAAGCTCTGCTGGCCAGATTTGAATACCGCGAGTAAGTAAGTAAGTAACTTGGTGTTTTACGCCCAGTCACCCAGTACGGTTATATTAGAACGTTATCACAGAGTAAATGATCAAATGTGTATGCACTAAAACTGGTATAGATACAGATTTTAAAGAGACTTTAAAAATGGTTAAAACACAGATATAACCAAAAACAAAAACAAAAACATCTGAAAATTTTAATTCTTCCAAAATACGTATTGCTTTCAAATAGTTAAAAATCTTTTCCACTGAATTTTTAAAAAGTAAAACACGTAGTGACTGAGCAGTAAAATGGCTCTCTCTTGCTTCAGTAAAATCTGAACTATTAAGTAAAATATGTTAAACGTTCATCACATCCGACAGCACACTGGCGGTTCCTCACCCGGAGTGAGTGGAATACCGTTAAGTGTTTGCAACAAATCATGCGTGCAAGGCAACAGCTGGGGTACTGTTTACTGGCCGTATGGTACGTACCAGTTTGCAGCTATCTGATGATCTGTGTCAAAGTGGTTGTAAGCTTACGTCAGCGTCACTTTTGGTCCTGTTAGCGATTTGGATCATGCAGTACTCGATCTTCTTCTTCTTCTTCTTCTTCTTCTTCTTCTTCTTCTTCTTCTTCTTCTTCTTCTTCTTCCTCCTCCTCCTCCTGATTCTTCTTCTTCTTCTTCTTCTTCTTCTTCTTCTTCTTCCTCCTGATCCTTCTTCTTCTTCTTCTTCTTCTTCCTCCTGATCCTTCTTCTTCTTCTTCTTCCTCCTGATCCTTCTTCTTCTTCTTCTTCTTCTTCTTCTTCTTCTTCTTCTTCTTCTTCTTCCTCCTCCTGATCCTTCTTCTTCTTCCTCCTGATCCTTCTTCTTCTTCTTCTTCTTCTTCTTCTTCTTCTTCTTCTTCTTCTTCCTGATCCTTCTTCTTCTTCTTCTTCTTCTTCTTCTTCTTCTTCTTCCTCCTCCTGATCCTTCTTCTTCTTCTTCTTCTTCCTCCTGATCCTTCTTCTTCTTCTTCTTCTTCTTCTTCTTCCTCCTGATCCTTCTTCTTCTTCTTCTTCTTCTTCTTCTTCTTCTTCTTCTTCTTCTTCTTCTTCTTCCTCCTCCTGATCCTTCTTCTTCTTCTTCCTCCTGATCCTTCTTCTTCTTCTTCCTCCTGATCCTTCTTCTTCTTCTTCCTCCTGATCCTTCTTCTTCTTCTTCTTCTTCTTCTTCCTCCTCCTGATCCTTCTTCTTCTTCTTGTTCTTCTTCTTGTTCTTCTTCTTCCTCCTGATCCTTCTTCTTCTTCTTCTTCCTCCTGATCCTTCTTCTTCTTCTTCTTCTTCTTCTTCTTCTTCTTCTTCTTCTTCTTCTTCTTCTTCCTCCTGATCCTTCTTCTTCTTCTTCTTCTTCTTCCTCCTGATCCTTCTTCTTCTTCTTCTTCTTCTTCTTCTTCTTCTTCTTCTTCTTCTTCTTCTTCTTCTTCTTCTTCTTCTTCTTCCTGATCCTTCTTCTTCTTCTTCTTCTTCTTCTTCTTCTTCTTCTTCCTCCTCCTGATCCTTCTTCTTCTTCCTCCTGATCCTTCTTCTTCTTCTTCTTCTTCTTCTTCTTCTTCTTCTTCCTGATCCTTCTTCTTCTTCTTCTTCTTCTTCTTCTTCTTCTTCTTCTTCCTCCTGATCCTTCTTCTTCTTCTTCTTCTTCCTCCTGATCCTTCTTCTTCTTCTTCTTCTTCTTCTTCTTCCTCCTGATCCTTCTTCTTCTTCTTCTTCTTCTTCTTCTTCTTCTTCTTCTTCCTCCTCCTGATCCTTCTTCTTCTTCTTCCTCCTGATCCTTCTTCTTCTTCTTCCTCCTGATCCTTCTTCTTCTTCTTCCTCCTGATCCTTCTTCTTCTTCTTCTTCTTCTTCTTCTTCTTCCTCCTCCTGATCCTTCTTCTTCTTCTTGTTCTTCTTCTTGTTCTTCTTCTTCCTCCTGATCCTTCTTCTTCTTCTTCTTCCTCCTGATCCTTCTTCTTCTTCTTCTTCTTCTTCTTCTTCTTCTTCTTCTTCTTCTTCTTCTTCTTCCTCCTGATCCTTCTTCTTCTTCTTCTTCTTCTTCCTCCTGATCCTTCTTCTTCTTCTTCTTCTTCTTCTTCTTCTTCTTCTTCTTCTTCTTCTTCTTCTTCTTCCTGATCCTTCTTCTTCTTCTTCTTCTTCTTCTTCTTCTTCTTCCTCCTCCTGATCCTTCTTCTTCTTCTTCTTCTTCCTCCTGATCCTTCTTCTTCTTCTTCTTCTTCCTCCTGATCCTTCTTCTTCTTCTTCTTCTTCCTCCTGATCCTTCTTCTTCTTCTTCCTCCTCCTCCTCCTTCTTCTTCTTCTTCTTCTTCTTCTTCTTCTTCTTCTTTCTGGCTGCTGACGTCTTCACTGGCTGACTGATGATTACTGGGGAATGAGGTTGGGTTGGGGGGTGGGGTGGGGGTGGAGAGAGACTGGAAGAGAGAGAAGGGGGAAGCGAGGGGTTGCGAGATTGTTTGTGGGAGTGTGGGTGTGCGCTAGTACATTTACGCGTGTGTGGATGCGGTGGAGGGGGAGGGATAAAGTGAGATATGTAATACATTATTAAATCAAGTTGTGTATTGCTGTAATGTTTCATGTGCACAGCGCTTTGAGCCTCACACATGTATAGTCACAGAAGGATTCGGCGCATTTATTATTATTGTTATTATTAATTTTATTATTGTTGTTATTATTATTAAGCGTTATGAAGTTTAGAGTTGATTGTTGTTCTCAACGGCTGATGATGATGATGATTAGAGTTGATTTTTGCTCTCAGCGGCTGCACTGATTGTGCAAACGTGAACTTTGAAAGAAACAAGAACGAAAGGATCTGCTTGAATGAATGATATCAATGATTACCACGACAAAGATGATAGTCACGGTGCTTAAGTTCTACGGGAAAGAGTATGTCATGTGCAAAGAGGAATGTGCGTAGTCTTATTGTTTCATAATACCCATCTCTGAATGGTCTGTTCTTTTATTCATGTTCGTCTCCTGTGTTTATTTCGTTTCCATTTTTGTCCCGTGGTGAAGTTAAATTGCTGACCAGGACTATATGAAGCCGCAGATTTAACTATTAATGGGTTAATTCACATGCAAACACCTGTACGTTTATAGACTGTTTTCTCTGTACAGGAAAAAAGCTTTCACTCACACAGATCAACTTGCAAGACAGGTTTGGTACAGTCTACAATGAAATGCGTTTTCCTGATCCCCATGCAGTTGATTTAGCCAAAAGCCTTTGCTTTGAATAACTAGCACAGTACCAACAAACACCTGTTTGGCTTTATTGTTGTCACGAAAAAAATCTTTTGATTAAATGTATTTCTGTTTAGTTCGCGTCCGCGGTAACATTATAAAGATCAGCCCTACTGGTAATCAGTTTCTGTTTCTGTGTGTTTTCTGTTTTCACACTCGAAATTGGATGGTTTCGTGAAAGCATCATTTGTATCTTACAACCGAGCTGTTTTCTTAAAGCAAAATAAAACACAAAAATACCCTACTCTTCACACACACACACACACACACACACACACACACACACACACACAATAAGATGGTGTACATTTTACTCACTCACACACACACACACACACACACACACACACACACACACACACACACACACTAAGATGGTGTACATTTTACTCACACACACACGCACACACACACACAATAAGATGGTGTACATTTTACTTCGCTTTCAGACAAGTATGCATTTTTACAAGGTAAGTAGCAAAAAAATTAGTTCATCTGAAAATTGTAGATTTTGTTTGTTGTTGTTTTTATCTTTGTGTTTTTGTTGTTGTAGCTGCTGATGTGTGTGTGTGTGTGTGTGTGTGTGTGTGTGTGTGTGTGTGTGTGTGTGTGTGTGTGTGTGTGTGTGTGTAAATTGAAATGTTGCTCTTCCTGAAAATATGACATATATAACAAGTATAACCAGAAAACGTAGACAATGACAGCTGACCTGGAGATAATTTAAGTGTCAAGTAACTGACTAGGGTGCACTATGCTAATACAAGCACGACAGGCGTTGGTGACCCTAAGCAAGTGTCGACTCCGAATAACTTAAACTTTCTTTGTGACCCTGCCTCGACCGGGAGTGGAACAGCCGACGCTAACGTGTTTTCGCTGACCAGCAGGTTACCAGGTCAGTGCACTGAAGGGTGAATTGTAAACTGATTTGTGGCCATTGTGATCTGAGTGCACCACAGTGAAATACATTGATTTCTCCCGCAGGAGATCTCCTCTCCTCGGACTGTAAGATATTTTGACGACAGCATCACGCCTTGGGACAGGTTCAAGCGGAACCTCTTATCACTCACAGCGCCAGCTTATTGGGCCACTGGGACTGGTGCTTGGTATCGAGTCCGACCATCGATCGTTATCAGTGAAAGTAACTGCAGGGGTGTGCACATATGATCGCTTTTTCCAAAATTAACACGTAAACTTCTCCAACCCCCCCCCCCCCCTACACACACATACACTACCACCCCAGAAGTTGTGTACTGTGAACTGCTCTGTACATATTCTTGTCTTTGTGAGTTCCACACTACCATCCCCCCCCCCCCCCCATCCCCAGAAGTCCAGTACTGACAGCTGCTATGTTGGCCTACATATGAAAGTCTTTGCAAGTGGACCCTCCCTCCCTCCCTCACACACACACACACGCACGTACGTACGCACACACACACTAACACACACACGAACGCACGCACGCGCATATTTTCACCCCCACCCCCACAAACAATCACCCCCCACACACACACACACACACACTCCGACCCCACCCCAGAAGTCCAGCACTATCATCTACTCTGTACACATTTCAGTCTTTGCGAGTGGACCCCCAACAAGGCCCGCCCCGTGTTTAAAGAGCTCTTGTCCTTGATTTAGGGGCAGAGTTATTCCCTGGGGGCTGACTGTCCATTATAACATTATACTGTATCACCGCTGCTTCAGTTCCGGTGTCATCTCTCACGGGTGCCGACCCCCTGCTTGTGGCCGAACAGCTGTCGGAAAGGGCAGGATGTGAAATACGGCTGTCTACGGCCCAGTCATCCAGGCGGGAGTTCACTCAGTGTAGTCAGTCTGTGGGCTTCCGCACTTTGTAAAATCAGGCCTGTGTTGCTGTTTGCGTGTTCGTTTATTTTGCTCTATGCGGGGTTTGTGTGTGTGTGTGTGTGGGTGTGTGTGTGTGTGTGTGTGTGTGTGTGTGTGTGTGTGTGTGTGTGTGTGTGTGTGAGAGAGAGAGAGAGAGTGCGTGCGTGTGTATGTGTGTGTGTGTGTGTGTGTGTGTGGAGGGGGGTGTTTGTGGGTGTGAGTGTTTTTGTGCGTGTGTGTGTGTGTGTGTGTGTGTGTGTGTGTGCGCGTGTGCGCGCGCGCGCGCGTCTGCTTGTTCTTCAGACAGCACCCACCCGACCTCTCACCAAAGTGACTTCTCACCTTTCACAAAAGACCTCTCACCTGTCACCTCTTACAACTATGCAATACGAAAGCGCCTTTTGCATTGATCTCCTTCGAAATCGAATTGATGCTCATTATTAATGATTGTCATTATTTCTATGTAATTAATGCTTATTTTATTTCTTCATCAAAACAGTATGTCTCTTGAGCATGTCTACCAGAACAATCCATACTTAATAGATGCCACATCCAGTCCACATAATCAAAAGCAATTATGCAACCTACGTATATTTACCTCAACTCAACAAAACGGCATCAACAATTAACACACTACAGGTCCATGCAAAAGGAAACAAGCTAAATCATAATGGCTACTGCCATGCAAGGTATACACTAGAAATAGCAAGACAGTTAAGTTACATGCTAAATCTAAACCGATGCCACTAAGTTTGCACAAGTTAAGGACCCTTAAGACAACCCATTAACATACAAACACAAGGCATTACTGAACGACCATACCAAGCATCATATCCCCATCCTTTTTCCTAAAGCATGGCACCGCAGTGCACCTCTCGCAGATGTTGATGTAGCCCCTGACCTCTCCTGGGACATCAGGTCGAAGTGAGCTGGGCCGAACCAGCTGCTGAAGGGCACCACGACGCTTGTCAGCCTGCCCCCGACGGAGGATCCATTCTCCAGGAACCGTCGAGGGTACTGCTGCACCAGCGCCCGCATGGAGCGTTCCTTCATGTTGGAGGGCTTGGCTGTCGAGGCTGCAAGCACCGGGCGAAGGACTGGATCCTGTTGCTGTAGCTGTTGCAGGTCAGCCATCAGTGTAGGTGAAGCTCGGTGGTCAGGTCCCCTCGAACTGCCTCAGTGCCGGACAGCTCCGCTACACTGCCCCCAGTGCCTCCCGACAGCTCCTCTCCACTGTCTGCCGGTGCCTCCAGACTGCTCCGCTACACTGTCTCCTGGTTAGTGACTCTTCTACTTCCAATCCTGTTCGCAAGCGCCAGCTTTTGTAGGGGAGTGGGGATAGGGAGTTGAGGGGAAGCAGGTTGGAAGCATGGATGAAGAGTCACAAGTCAGAGGTTGCTATAACATAACTTTTATTTGTACACCAACCAACCAGGAAACAGTGTCTGTATTGGAAAAGACACAAGCAAACAAAACATTTAGAACATGAAAGCAAATGTAAAGTCTAAACAACAGCAATTACTAATCTAATAAATACAGTAACCATGTAGTTTACCTGTGGGTTACTATAATACATGACAAAATGATTAATAATCAAGCACATAATATCTCCCAGAGTCACGGTGAGTATACAAGAGACGGCCAGTCAATTAACTGATGAACTCCCAGCATAATAGTATACAATAAAGTAACAGTGAAGAATGCGGATTACCAAGCTCATTCTTAACTAAACAGGAAGAGTGAGATAATCGTTACAGCAGATCCACTTAAGCACCCAACGAGATGGATCGTGACACGGGTGGCACCTGGGTCCATGCCGTAAGCGGTAGGAAGTCAGTCATAAACTGACCGGCTCCAGCCTCGTCAAGTTACTCAAAGCGTTACAGCATGTTACTGTTACTGACTAGCAGAGCATATCCGGCTGTAAACAACGTCATCAAGAATCTTAGCTGCTGATCTAGCTGCTCGATTAGTGAACAGGGACAAAGACCTAATTGCCACCACTGACGCGCATCACCGGCCAGTTCGGGTACACGCACAAAGACCCGAAAAGGGCTTACAAGCTAAGCAGAGTGAAAGTCTGCGCGCCCAAGACTCGGCCATACACAAAAGCCGGATCAAGCAGAAATAACATGTCTCACAGTTTATACAATCACCCCTATGCACTAAACCATATTCAACTAGTAAACTGAACATTCCCACATTCCA
Organism: Alviniconcha strummeri; assembly: GCA_963584105.1. Lineage (NCBI taxonomy): Eukaryota > Metazoa > Mollusca > Gastropoda > Provannidae > Alviniconcha > Alviniconcha strummeri. The sequence goes on from OY757543.1 coordinate 12,363,618, forward strand.
CAACTATGAAGTCAACATCTTCAAAGTGTTAGCCATAATATACCACCGATTTCATGTAGAAACATAGATCGGCAGGAAACTAAACAAATAAGTTATGCCGCACTGACAAATTACCCATACTTTAGAGGGATAACTTTGCATCGGCAAAGCATCACTCAAACTGAACATCCAGCAATGGCAGCATAACATACTAGTTACATATCAGCTAACCAAGGTTAGCTGCATACATTTTGAAAACACCGGTCATCCTGTGGCATAAAGGCTTAACATTCGAACGCACAAACAAGGTACTCTGACGCCATAGCGGCTGCGACCAGGCGGCAATCTGACGCCGAAATTACCCACGTATTCAAGAACCAAAATCAAGGTGAACATGATAACATTATAAACATACATTATTTACATCAATAAGAAACAACAGAACAACAAGCCATAGAAAAATAACTACTTACAGGCTCTCCCCTGATGAAAACACATGAACACCGGCCGCAACAGTTAAACAAAAAACCTGCCTCTGCAGGGACACTGGGGGGAAAGGCATTTAAAATCCGGTTTTAACAGTGGATACGATTCACTGTGATTTGCCCATGCAGTTACGCACCTTCGCTCCTGGACAAACTGGTTATTGCCAGCACCTCTCCGAACTCAGACAATTTCCTGGCGTTATGCAAGTGTAATGAAGTTTGCATGCTACGACTGCACAGGAGGAACGAGAACCTTAATCCTCCCGCTCGCCTCTGATGCCCATGACTGCACGCAGCCAGTGACGGTTCCGGCTCATTTGATGCACATCATTCTGGTTAACTCTGTGCAGCAAGTGGACCGTGTGACGATCCAACCGGTCCATCCGGTTACGTGAACACGCTGTCACAGGCAGTTGGGTGCAATGAGCCGCTTTGGCCTAGCGTTAAGCAGAGGGACTTCGGTTTGAATCCGCTTCGGCTTATCCTTTTTCTTCAGAAATTGTGGTCTGTGGATATTGTCCTGTGACTCTGTCCTTCACAGTTAATAAACTATTAAAACGGCTCTCGTCGCTGCCCATCTTAATGGAGGAATCATTCCGGTGGTGACAGTGTAGCGATAGGTATAATTATAGTCTCCCTCTTAATGGCTCTCATCGCTGCCCATCTTAATGGAGGAGTCATTCTGGTGGTGACTGTAGCGGTAGGTATTATAATCTCCCTCTTCCCTCACATCCATACCCCCTCCCCCCCTCCCCGTCCCTAATAAGCCTTGTGGTTTCGGTTGACGTTAAGCGCCGTGTTTACTTGCATATTAAGCAGTCGGCCAGTCACGTACACAAGGATATAATAGACAGTGGTGAACGACATCCACCATATGGTCCTGGAGGGGTTGTTGTAACGATTGTCGGTATTAGTGTGTGTCTGTTGTCCACTCCCTGGGGCAGTGTCTGTGTCGCTGGGTTGTCAGTGTTATACTAGGTTCATACCGACTGCATCACGTCCGGTCATGCAGCCTGTGTGTGTGTGTGTGTGTGTGTGTGTGTGTGTGTGTGTGTGTGTAAGTGTGTACATGTATATGCGTAATTATGTGTATATCACTTAGATGCGTGAATGCGTATGTGCATACGTCAAGGCGAAACAAAATTCATTATACTGAATAGCTCCATTTATGTTTCCGATGTTAATTTATTCTTCGCATTTTTCGTAATTAATCGGCTAGAATGCAGAGTGAAGAGTTTGAATGTTTTAGTTATGTATTTGTATTTCGTTTCTAGATTATTGTCCCAATTTGGAATATACGCACGGAATAATCGGGTCACTTTGTGTCCCATTTGTTCACTCTGGGACGCTTTGGTGACTTTGGGTAACTTTTCATCACGTTTGGTCACTTTGGATCATTTTGGCTCACGTTGGGTCACGTAGTACTGGGTCAGCTTATGCCGTTTTCAATCACCATAGGCTATTTGGACCACTTTGGGTCTCTTTGGATCACTTTGGGGCTCTTTGGGTCGCTTTGGGTCTCTTTGGATCACTTTGCTTTTGGTGTCGGTATGGTGTCGTTCATGCTGGTGTAGCTGTCGTTGTGCTCAATATCTTCGATCTTTTCACCAGAGCAGTGACTGAACCTGATGTTATGGATGATGATGATGATGAAGTGTTGCTTAATGTCCTCAGACGTCAGTTGACATATTAGGGACAAGCTGAGACCAATGCCGAAGCATGGTTCAGTATAGCTTTACGTCCACAGAAACCAGAAGGCTCGTTAGGATGGACAGCCCAGGTGGGCCACTTCGACTCTCACACAGCTCCTGAACTATGGGAACCTGGTGTAAGTAAGTAAACATGGTGCTTAACGTCCACAGAAACCATAAGGCTTATTAGGGATGGGGAGAAGGGTGGAGGTGGGGGAAGAGGTAGGTTATATACCTATCACTACACTGTCACTACCAGAATAACTCCTGCATTAAGATGGGCAGTAATGAGAGCCATTTCAATGTTTTCATTAATTGTGAGGGACAAAGTCACAAGACAGTGTCCACAGACCACAACGTTTGAAGAGAAAGGAGAGCCGAAGCGGATTCGAACCGAGGTCCTTCCGCTTACCAGCCTAACGCCTTACCGCTAGGCCAAACCGGCTCTCAGGGAACCTGGTGTGATGATGAATTGATGCTTAATGTCCTCAGATGTCAGTTGACATATTAGGGACAAGTTGTGACCAATGCCGAAGCACGGTTCAATAATTCTTGACGTCCACGGAAACCAGAAGGCTCGTTAGGACGGACGGCCCAGGACGGCCACCTCGACTCTCACACAGCTCCTGAACTATGGAACCTGGTGTTTTCATGTTGCTTAACGTCATGAAAACACCAGGTTCCATATTTCAGGAGCTGTGTGAGACGGAACACGAGCTTTTATAGACTTCTCTAAAAAGCTCTCCCATGTCACAGAGGGCCGAGAGATTTCGTCTCCCCCACCCCACTCCTCAAAGACTCCCGCCGCCCTGCTGTCCCTTCCACACCCCACCCTTCAGAGTTTTGATTTAACTTGTAGATCCTACGGACTGCATTAGCTGCTTCCCGTCTGACTACGCCCACACAGGGCCTACCGAGATAAGGCCGGGCGCAAATTAGCATTTGGCGCAATACATTTTCCATGAAGCTGGTGTTCGAACAATTCGAAAACCATACGGGTGCCACCCCGCTTTTGTGAGTATGTGTGTGTGTGTGTGTGTGTGTGTGTGTGTGTGTGTGTGTGTGTGTGTGTGTGTGTGTGTGTGTGTTTCTGTCTGTCTGTCTGTCTGTTTGTCTGTCTCTCTCCCCCCCCCCCCCCCCCCCCACCCGTCGCTGTTTCTCCACCCCGCATTCATTCCCTACAAACCATGTGTAGTTCTACCTCTTTCCACTGCTGTGGCGTTTATTTTTTATTTACTGCCTTGTTTTTCGGCCTGTCTACGTCAACATGCGTAAAACATTGATTAATTTCAGTGCAATGGAACTCGGTGATCGGTAGAGAATCAGAGGATGGTTCTGTTTCTTTGTTGTCCACATGACATACTTCCTTACTTTAAAGCAATGCTCCAATCGTCATCTTTCAGTACATGATTCGATCTTCATGGGAAATAGAGCTATCGTGACGCCCATGCCTACAGCTTTCAGTACGTGATTCAATCCACATTGGGGAGGTGTACGTATCTCCACGGACGAGCGATCAGAGGTGATTGACGTAATTAATCTTGACTCATTTTGACGTAATTTATGCTTCCTTCTTCTTCGTCTTTTCTCTCTCTCTCTCTCTCTCTCTCTCTCTCTCTCTCTCTCTCTCTCTCTCTCTCTCTCTCTCTCTCTCTCTCTTCTTCTTCTTCTTCTTCTTCTTTTTCTTTTCTTTTCTTCTTTTTTTCCTTTTTTTCTTTCTCTTGTCTTTTCTTTTTTCTTCCTTTCTTCTTCTTCTTCTTCTTCTTCTTCTTCTTCTCCTTCTTCTTCTTTTTTTTTCTCCCAAATCTTCTTCGAAAATAAAATGGCATGTGATATAATAATGAATCACATATTTGTTTGTGACATAGAAGGAAGTGCATTGGGCTACGAGACCTTGGCGGTTCTCTGGGTGTTAAATGCAAATAACCGACTTACCTTTTTCTTCTTTTTTTTTTTTTTTTTTTTGCTCAGTTGTGACATTGTTGGCTGCAAGGAAAAACAAGCGACGAGAAACTGCGCTAGCTTAAAGGGGACACCAGGCGAAGAAACTCCACGGGCCCTAACAATAGGAACGGATTAAATGTAATGGTGTGGAGTGGTCAAAGGACAAGACACAGGCAGCGGAGTTAATAAAGTGGAGACCACAGCAGGCGTATGGCAGCAATCAGTTTTTACTTGTTCAGCCGCAGACAGTTTTCAGCACACCCCCAAAATCCTCACGCTCACGCATAGATAAGAGAACGGCGCGGGCCACAGGGAACACACGCTATCGCTACAGTAAAAACGGCCCTCTGGACCACAAAATGGCTGACAATTGTGTTTCCCTGGCCCGCACAAATACACTTTCCTCTACAATAACTAAACTAATTAAAACATCAAAAACATCAAATAAAAGCTAGTTACCATCTTTTAAACCGTATAAACAAAATGTACACACATGACTTATTTTATTTACAACAAGAGTAGGAAGCGTGGCTTGCGCCTGTCTATATACAGATTCGTACAACTAAATCACAACTAACACAATGTACAAAATATAAATGTCACTAAAACTTACATCGGAATAAAGAGCACGCTCCCACGGTTAAAATGGTACATAACAATTACAATACAACGCTCTGTAAGAGAAGCAAGACAAACTCAAATACTAGCATTAAAACAATCGGTGCGAACTTTCGCCTGGGGCGCGTAACCTTAGTCGCAGCAGCGCTGATAGTGAGATTAAGTAGTCTATGAATACAACTTAGCTTCTACAGTACACAATACTTAATAAGTTAATTTCAGCCCAAAATAAACACTAAACATGAAGTCAGCTAAGCAAAATACTATACGACAACGCATTGATCGACACAGAATTACTTTAATCGAATCAAAACAACATTTCACTACCATTTACTAGTACTAAACAAAGCGCGCCATGCAGACGACGGCTATAAAAGAATGGACCTAGAGAGGCATCGGCTACTAATTAAGCTCAATCCGGTGTCTGAATAAACGATAAATAAACATTCTAAGATGCCAAATTATATTATACATAGCTTAGTGCATAAAAAGGACTAGATAGACAAAGAGTAGGTAAACAAACAAGCGGTCAAAATGTTAAGGGAGAAAAACAGATTTGAAAAAGGCGCGCACTGGCGGCTATCGCCGGTCGGCTGTGTGAAGGCCATGTGGCGTTACGCCACACGCCGCGCTTCAAAACAAAAGCGTCGTCTGCTCCGGTTCCCGGGTTACTAAAGTACAGTAATGAAATTGCATTGATCCGTTAAGCGGGGCGGGATTATTGTAAAACGTACAAAGAGCACTTGCTCACATAAAAATAAAAACTCACAGCAGTTTTTCTGTCGATTTATGGTCTAGTCTGATTTGTTTTAAAAATCAATGTTCGAAAGTAATAATAAAAAGCGGCCGTAAGCACTTTAATTTTGTGTCTGGCAGTTTGTGGGTGTAACGCCATGAACAGAAGGCGGATATGTGTAGCACACCTTTCTATTGCGTCCATAGCCAGTTTATTTTTCTTTCTTTCTTCCAACTCTTCATTCGTAAAGAACGAGCGAACTAACAGGGCCGCTGTTCGCAGAAGAGCCTAAATTCGAAGCCAGAAAAGTACTTCTGTTGTAGGCCTGTAAATATTGGTAGAACAACCACACAAGACCTTCGGAAGAGACTATTTGCATACTGTCTACGTTTTCATGCCAACTTCCGCCTTCACTTGGGACCCCCTTTAACCATTCAAGCCCGGCGACAGACCACCCTGAGGGCAACGAGTGACTCACTAATCTCCCTCCCTTCCTCCGATCTTACTCTGGCTCCGAGCATCTGCACACTAGGCAGCGAGGTGGCGCTCCTTCACAGTGATTCAGATGACTTGATTAACGCTCACTGAGTGGGTTCATCCGCTTTGGATTCGCCCCATTAGGCCTTGTATGTCTTCACACAGGCCATAGTTCAGGAGCTGTGTGAGAGTCGACTGGACGTCCTGGGCTGTCTGTCCTAACTTGACGAGCCTTCTGGTTTCCGTGGACGTAAAGATTTATTGAACCGTGCTTCGGCATTGGTCACAACTTGTCCCGCCATTGTTGACCGTCAACCGCCCGCCATTGTTGACCACGTGACTCAAGCGGAAGGACTTCGGTTCGATACCGCTTCGGCTCTCCTTTCTCTTCAAAAAGGTTGTGGTTTGTGGACACTGTCTTGTGACTTTGTCCATCACTTCCTACTGAAACATTAAAATGGCTCTCATCGCTGCCCACCTTAATGCAGAGGTCATTCTGGTGGTGACAGTGTAGCGATAGGTATATAATCTCCCTCTCCCCCCACCTCCATACCCCCTTCCCCCCCCACCCCTCCCCCTTCTCCCCGTCCCTAATAAGCCATACGGTTTCTGTGGACGTTAAGCACCATGTTTACTTACTTCACACAGGCCCTTCGGCCAGTCCGTGAGTCTTTCGCGGCGTAGAGTTTACAGAACAGTCCGCTGTGTGTGTACTGCATTAACACTGAGTTTATCTGTGGGGACCTTCGGCAGTGTTCGATCTCTTGCCGGCTGTGGCTGGACCGAACAGGAGATCAAAACATGGTTTGAAGGACGAGAAGAAGAAGAAAGACAAAGAGAAGGAGAGGAAAAAGACTGCGAGCACTAAGAAGAAGGGGAAGAAGTAAAAGACGAAGAAGTAGACGATGAAGAAGAATCAGACGACGACGACGACGAAGAAGAAGAAGAAGAAGTTGAAAAAGAAGAAGAAGAAGAAGACAATGAAGGAAACAGAGTAAGTAAGCAAGTATTTTGATGTTTTACGCCAAGTCAACCGCTACGGTTATATCAGGGCGAGTGAACGAAACAGAAGAGGAAGAAAAAGAAGAAGATGATGAAGACGAAACAGAAGAAGAACAAGAACAAGAAAGCAGAAGACGACGAAGAAAAACTGAGAATTAAAATAAAATAAAAGAGGAAGACGAAGAAACAGAAGAAGACTGAGAAGACAAGCGAAAAAAGAAGACGAAGAAGAACTGGAAGAAGAAGAAGAACTGAAAAGAAAAACAAGAAGACGAAGAAGAAACATAAAACCAAAAGCGCTAACCTCTTTGTTTCTAAATTCCCTTTTGCCGCGACAACTCAGCAGCTTCACTGAACTGCGAGTCCCAGTTTTGGCACTCCATTTATTTTTTTGGCCGGTATTCAGTGTCTCGAGTCAGCTGGGCCCGAGAACTTCAAAGCTGTGCCTCTCTAGGAATAAGGGATGACGGGAGCAGACGTAGGCTGAGTCGACAGCCGTGCATAAATGCGCATTTGGGTCGTTAGCTAGCCATTCGGCACTCCGCAGTGATTCCAGCTTTTCCCATCACAACAATAGCGCCGCTCCACGTTTGGTCAACGTGTGCCAAACGTTTGGTCAACGTGTGCCAAGCTGCGAGGTTAGCTAGTATATGGCTACGGATGCCAGTTCTCGTGAGTCAGTCAGTCCCTTATGGCAATGCTTTCAGAGGAAGGTTCGACGTGTTTGGGTGTAGTTCCTTTAGTGGCTGTGGGTGAGGTTTTGCCTTGGTGCTAAGCTGTCGTGCATATCCAGTCCACCGTGTGAATTTAAGGAATGATAGATCAGGATAGTGTCTAGCACTGAGAGTCAGCAAACAGCAGATATGTCATTTGATTGCAAGCAAGCAACACACACACACACACACACACACACACACACACACACACACACACACACACACACACACACACACACACACACACACACACACACACACACACAAATCACACATATATATATACGTGACATGCACGCACACACCCACGCACACACGCACACACGCGTGTGTGTGTGTGTGTGAGAGAGAGAGAGGGGGTCATTATTTTGACTGTGAATTCTGAAGAAAAGGGAAAAAAATACATAGAATTCTGAAAAACTACATGGTTTATGAACTGACTTTTCCATAGTAGAGATTTCAGTCACTGACAGTGACACCCAATTTTGTCGTGACTCATGACGACACATCGCATTCCCTCGTCTTCCACCTCCCACCCCCACCTCTCCTGTGCAACCGATACCTTACTTTTGATCATCGGGAAATTACCAGAAACTGCCTGCATGGTGAAACGTATTTACCACGCAACACTGAACTATACTGGGAATCGCTACTGGTGGGATCGGAGCTTCTGACGCATGCCGAAGGCTTCAATATGCAAAGATAAGCCTCCATACACGCTTCCGCTTGAGTGGCAGCTGTTTATGCACCGATCAATGAGTCTGACAGTTTGAAATATGGAAAAAGATGTTATTAATCTCCACCCAAAACACGAGGTCCCTCGTACTGCGGGCATGCTCACGTTAAACATCTCTTTTAACAGCGGGGACAGGCGGGTGGGAGCGTGTGTGGAGGGGTGCGGGGTGTCCCCGCTATATACGGCGCTATAGAAATGACCGCTCTTCTTCTTATTGTTATTATTATTATTAATCCCTGGAGACGGAGTGTGACTGCCGAAGTGTGACTATGTCACAGTCTCAGCCACACTCCGAGCATCGCTTTCCGGCACCTTCCTCCAAACTCTGCCAGGTTTAGTTACGCCACTGAAGGGGCACTCTTTATCTCCGCGCAGCTGTCCAGCGACGCGGTCAGCGCCCTCCGAAAGGTGTGGATACTTAAACTCCAAGCACTGGTTTACGACATCCTTTCTTGGACTGAGGAAGGTGAAGGAAAGCGGTGTGCTCGGAGTGTGGGTACTACTATGTATGTAGAAGGAACCTAGTGCCCAAGCACCCATGTAAAAATGAGACGTATCCACCCCGGGTAAAACAAAACAAAAAATCCATCTCGATTCAAACGATTTTGGTTTTATTTGAGCTGGCGTAAACAACATGGTCTGGGGCCTTAAAGGAGCTTACTACTGTCAACTTTGGGGGCGGTGGGGCAGGGGGGTTATAGTGGGCAACGGGACGGGACGTGGACGCGCAGGAAAGCAGATGGAACTAAAATGGTTCTGGCTTTCAGGGAACACACACCTACTCTGTCCTTTCTCGTTTCGGACGAGGCTTGTTAACAAAGTAACAAACTTACTACTGTCTGAGCACCAACAAAACTGCTCTTTATTTGACAGTTTTCTGGAACTTATGGCGTAACTATAATTACGGCAGTGGTTGAAGGAAGGATGTCGTAAACTAGTGCTTGGAGTTTGAGTTTCAGCTGGTGGTTCTCTTCAGAAAAGTAACCGAAATATATTTTCTGTGGACCCTAAAAATCTCAACTGGGTGCAGAGTAACAGGGAGGGGGCCCGTGGGGGGGGGGGGGGGGGAGGTAACGATTTCGTTTTCGAAGCGTCGAATAGCTCCTTTAAGGCCCCAGACCGTCGAAATGTGAATTGCAGATGTCACTGACAGATTTTCGTCGGCTGGCCGACACTGCTGCGGCGGAATACGCGGCAGTCCCAGGCGATATTGTTTGGGATGTGGGCGATGGAGCGGTGGGCGGCGGAGGAGGTGGGAGGTTGGGGGGGGGGGGTGCGGTGAGGGGGGGGGGGGCGGTGGGGCAGGGGGGTTATAGTGGGCAACGGGACGGGGCGTGGACGCGCAGGAAAGCAGATGGAACTAAAAGGGTTCTGGCTTTCAGGGAACACACACCTACTCTGTCCTTTCTCGTTTCGGACGAGGCTTGTTTGGCCTCGACCTTGTTTCCGGTACTCCCTGGAGTTTCTCTTTTCTTTGGCGAAACTGCATTTCCGTTAATTTGCACCCTTTACATGATTTTTTTTTCTTCTTCATGTGGCAATCGTCTTAGTTTCCTCAGTAATTTGTGTGTTTTTCACCACACAATGTGGGTTGTATCAATACTGAGCACTGACAGCTGAATGTGTATTTGTTTCGGCTCCCGTCCTTCCTTTTTTTTTTTTTTTTTTTTTTGCTT
>OY757543.1:12378677-12386177 GCA_963584105.1 Alviniconcha strummeri
ACAAATTGACGGACTTTGCGCCATCCTACTATGTCAAAGCGGATTGCCAGACCTGTACTGCTTCGTCCTACTGTGTCCAGACATATTTCTGGACCTTTGCACTGCCCTATTTGACTGTGTTCAACCAGCTCGCCGGACCTTACATTACTTCATCCTGCTGTGTCCAGGCACATTGCGGGACCTTACACAGCTTAATCCGACAATGTTAAAGCAGACTGCTGGACCTGATACCACTTCATCCTACTACATCCGGCCAGATCGCTGGGCTTTGCCATCGCATCATCTGACTGTCCAGTCAGATTGATGGACCTTACATAAGCTCTTACTACTGTGTGCAAACAGGTTGATGGACCGTTCGCCACCTCATCATAGTGTCCACAAGCACCTCATCCAGCTTGTGTCCAAGCACCTCGTTCTATGTGTCCAAGCACCTCGTCCTCCTGTGTCCACCAGCACCTCATCCTAGTGTCCACAAGCACCTCATCCAGCTTGTGTCCAAGCACCTCGTTCTACCGTGTCCCAGCACCTCATCCTCCTGTGTCCACCAGCACCTCATCCAACTGTGTACAAGCAGATCAGTGAACATTACGCCACCTCATCCCACTGTGTCCAGGTAGTTTAGTTTTGTGGACCCGGCAGGGTGCAAATGCTGCGAGGTTCTGCAGTAGGAGGGAGACTGTATACTACACTGTAAAGATGTCGGGCAAAAACAGACAAATGGAGAGAACGAGAGGGGAGCCTACTAATGTAACGGGGTGTGACGGCGTTATTTGTTGGCCAAACTCGCCGGGCTAAGAGAGCGCAAGCCGGGACATCAATCAGTCGACAGCCTCCCTAGTCAAGGAACAGCGAATTCAATTCACGTGAATGGCTGAGGTTTGGGGATGTGCTGCTGTCGACGAGATGAGGTCACGCTTGTTTTGCCGCCTAGCAGGGTTTAACTTGTTCAGGACATTTAACATTTAGAAAACCAGACGACGAGATTAAACCGCTTCTATCCATTCTAGAAGTGAAGTACTTATCAATCAGCTGACGAGACGAAACCACACGTGTTTCGTTCAGCAGGATCGTATTCGTTCAGGATATCTAATAATTAGGAAACCAGCCGACGAGATTAAATCCGTTGGTGTCTCATTCAGACGGATGTGAAACCAGCCGACGAGAGAGAAAAACACACGTGTGTTTCATTAAGAAAGAGTGTGGCCTGACACGTGAAATCAGATCAGTGGACTGGAATGACACATTATGACACCTTATCAAAATGACACATTATCAATATATACGCAAAGCTACAGAAAGGCCAGAGAGCCAGTTTAGTTATAAATATTTTCTGACCCTAAAATCCACAGGAGATAGTTTTTGCTCCGTCAGAAAACTACGTTCGTTGACCATCAGTTTGTACTAAATTCGTTCCCTCACCTAGAAATCGCAATGCCGAAGTGACAGATGACGCTTCCACTCTTAGTAACTGTGGGTTCATGTTGAAGTCCTCTCTTCAAAATCAAAAAACAAATGGTGACTAACACTGTGGCCAAGTTTCAGACCTGAAGTGTGCATGTCAGGCAGTGTAACTCTAACATGAGTTTGATTGTTTTCTATTCCAATGGATCGTACGATGACGCCGGTGTATATCCACGACAACTGTAAATGATTCGTACAGTGCAGTCACGGAACGTTTCCGTTTCAGTGATTTGTAGGGTGACACCACTGTATTGAGCGGAAGTTTCCATTTCAGTGATTCGTAGGGTGGCGTGAGTGTATTTGATTTGAATCGATTAACCACGGGACATTTCAGTGATTCGTAGGGTGACACCAATGTATTGTGCGGAAGTTTCCATTTCAGTGATTCATAGGGTGGCGTGAGTGTATTTGTTTGAATCGATTAATCACATCTCCATTTCAGTAACTCGTAGGGCGACACCAGTGCATTCACGGGCCGTTTCCATGTCAGTGATTCGTAGGGTGACACCAGTGTATTCACGAGACGTTTCCACTTCGGTGCCATCAGTGTATTGAGAAGGAGCTTCCATTTCAGTGGTTTGTAGGGTGACGCCACTGTATTCACTGGCTTTCCATGTCAGTGAGTCGTACAGTGACGCCAGTGTGTTCGCGAGACATTTACACTTCGGTGTACAGTGACACCAGTGTAAACACGAGATGTTTGCATTTCGATGATCGTACAACTATACCAGCAGAGCAATATACAATACTAAAAGAGTAGTTACGGGAAGCCTATATTGTACCAAGGCATCGAATCGTAGAAACACTCAAGCTTTGACAGGAGAAAAGCAGCACACATAAAACCGTGCGTTCCTGGCCAGAACCAGAGGTGAACGTCACTACGCTGAACATCACTGGTTCCTGTTCTCCGACACCAGAGTACGACACACAGAATGTCATGGGTGACTAACCAAAACCCGCGATAGGCTGACGAGGCGAAACGCCGTGGGATCTTGATCCGTAACCAGAACCGACACTAACGTACCGATGCAGAACGTCGCGGCTTCTTGACCATATTCCACGATCAGGTCGAGACGTAGACTGTCAAGAAATAACTGACCACCAAGAGAAAGAAAGACAAACACAGAGAGAGGGGAGAGAGGACGGCGGGGCGAGGGAAGACAGAGAGACAGAGAGAGAGACAGAGACACAGAGAGAGAGAGAAAGTGAGAAATGCAAGGATACTAAAGAAGGTCACGGGTGACCGGTGACCCGAAGGGCCCCCTCGTCATGGAATCCACGGCAGCGTACCGGGCCTCAGTAGCCGTGTGGCAGTACTGCCCTCCGGTCCTCTTCGCCTTCGGCACCTTCGGCAACGTGATGACTGTAGTCATCCTCCGCCGCATGCGCATCAAGCGCTCCGCCATGCCCGTCTACCTGACGGCGCTGGCCGTCTGCGACACGGGCCTGCTGTACACCGGGCTGCTGCGACGCTGGGTCATGTACGTCTTCGGCGTGGACTTCCGGACCCTGCACTCTTCCGCCTGCAAGCTCCACACCTGGTTCGTCTACTCCTTCATCATCGTCTCCGCCTGGCTCCTCACCTTCATGACTGTGGAACGGACGCTGTCCGTCTGGCGGCCCCACCACGTGTCGCTGCTCTGCACCCGCACCAAGGCCACCGTCATCGTCGTGGCCATCGTCACCACCTCCCTGCTGGTCAACAGCCACCTGCTGTACGGCGTGGACCTGGTGACCACCGGCGGTGGCGGTAACGGGACCGGTGACGACGGTAACGTGACCAGAACCAGCAGCAGCAGCAGCAGCAACGTGTGTTACGGGCCGGACGAGGCGTACATGTACTTCTTCGACGCCGTGTGGTCGTGGGTGGACCTGACCCTCTCCTCCCTCATCCCGTTCACCGTCCTGCTGCTGGGCAACTGCCTCATTCTCTGGAAGGTCTCGCTGTCCGACCGCGCCGCCCGCTACCTGGGCTCCGTGCGGCACAACGACGCCGTGCAGCGGCGGAAAAAGACGTCGTCCATGACGATCACTCTGGTGGTGCTCAGCGTCATCTTCTTCCTGACGACGTCGCCGATCTGCGTGTACAACATCATCGAGCACTACGTGGAGGACAGCGTGGAGGATGACCCGGTAGCCGAGGGGCGTTTGAAGCTGGCGTGGGCCGTGGTGAACATTCTCATGTACACCAACAGCACCGTCAACTTCTACCTCTACTGCCTCAGCGGTGCCAAGTTTCGCAGGGAGCTGCAGCGGTGTCTGTGCTGCCACCTGGACTCCCAGGGGCTCAACTCCAAGGTTCCGGACGGCCACTCCGCGTCCATCAACACCAACAACCAGAATGGTCATCACCGCCATCATGTCCATCACCAGAACAACCACAGCAATCTCGGAGAAGGGGACTGTAGTGCCGTAACGAATACAGTGTCGCTCAAAGTTCATAATCGTGCGTTGCGGTCTATGTTGGACGAGAATAACGAAATTTCCACAGAGTTTTGAGACCAGACTTCACACTCATTTGGTGCAGTTTGGGTTAAAGTTAAAATCATGATGTTTCCACGGAGCTCTGAGACATAACTTCATAATTAATCCTCTGTTGCAGTCTGTGTACGTTAATGTCAATCACAGAATGACACTGATTCCACAAACGTGTGAGGTTTGACTTCACGGTGGAAATTCAAGTTGCGGTATGTGTATAGACAAAATCATATTTTTGCCGAGCTCGGGAATTTAACTTCACAGTCTTTTGTTGTAATCAGTGTCACGACACAATCGCAGTATTTCCTCGGATTTGTGAGATTTAACTTGTGATTCACTGCGTGTTGCAATCTGTGTAAATCGGAATGACGATGTGTCCCAAAAGTTCTGAGAACTTACTTCAAAGTCCTCCGTCGCAGCCTGTGTTAATTAAAACCACAATGTTTCTCGGTCATCAGAATTCCGATTTCTAATTTTTGCTGAGTTCTGAGACCTGTACATTTCACTAATCTGTGTAGCGGTCTGTGTTTAGTTACAATCACGACACTTCCCCAGAAGTCTTGAGCTCTACGCCTGTGTGCCTCGGGTTGTGTTCGTGTTTATTCACGATAACGAATTCTACTGCCTTCAACCACCTCGACTGCACAGCGTTACACCCCTTTAAGATTTGAGCAGTGCATCACATAGCCCTCCGATGATTGCTCAACAGGTGACTGACCAGCTGACTGACTGTTCCGTCGAAGGAAGGGGGCGGGAGGTCGACAACCAGAGAATCGGGCAACAACCCTAAGCCTCAACCTCGACATCGGTATTTACGTGACGATCCGTCTCGAATAATTTAAACAACTGAAGGTGAAAGTGTAACGATCCGTCTTGAATAACTTAAACTACTGAAGGTGCAAGTGTAACGATCCGTCTTTAATAACCTAAACTACTGAAGGTGAAAGTGTAACTATCCGTCTTGAATAACTTAAACTACTGAAGGTGAAAGTGTAACGATCCGTCTTGAATAACTTAAACTACTGAAGGTGCAAGTGTAACGATCCGTCTTTAATAACCTAAACTACTGAAGGTGAAAGTGTAACGATCCGTCTTGAATAACTTAAACTACTGAAGGTGAAAGTGTAACGATCCGTCTTGAATTACTTAAACTACTGCAGGTGAAAGTGTAACGATCGTCTTGAATAACTTAAACTACTAAAGGTGAAAGTGTAACGATCCGTCTTGAATAACTTAAACTACGGAAGGTGAAAGTGTAACTATCCGTCTTTAATAACTTAAACTACTGAAGGTGAAAGTGTAACGATCCGTCTTGAATAACTTAAACTACTAAAGGTGAAAGTGTAAGCTGTGCTCAATCTTGACGCCGAGGCTTCTCGCCAGTGGACAAACAGAGGCTGGCACTCCTAGTTTTAAAGGGAGATACAAGCAAAGACAACAAATTAACTGTCCTGAAAACGTGCAAATTGTGCAAATATTTCTGTTGTCAGGCTTCCTGTGGAAGCAAAACACACACACACACACACACACACACGCACACGCACACACACACACACACACACA
The DNA here is from genome assembly GCA_963584105.1 of Alviniconcha strummeri. NCBI lineage: Eukaryota > Metazoa > Mollusca > Gastropoda > Provannidae > Alviniconcha > Alviniconcha strummeri. The sequence goes on from OY757543.1 coordinate 12,384,180, forward strand.
CACACACACACACACACACACACACACACACCGACCTCTGCCATTGACAGAACATCGATGGCAGAGGTCGTTTTTTTGTGTGTGTTTTGTTTTTGCTTCCAGTTTCAATGCCTGAAGGAATTTCAATGTTGCTTCGCTCTTTACCGATGAGGATCAGAAAAAGATTGGTTCATGACGTAATAAACACGTTTGTCACACGTGCCGACCTTGTTCGTGACGTTCCATACACAGAGGACAACAGACACAAAATGGCAACGCTCACTGCCGTGTTTTCGCGACTTTGAAAACCTTGACTTTTCTCTCTCATAAATTATAAACTAGACCATAACTCGACTAAAATAGTGCTGTAAGTATTTGTTGAAATGTTTTGCTGGTGTTGTTTTTGTTGTCGTTGTTGTTGGTTGGTCGTGTGTTTTTTGTTTTTGTTTTCGTTTTTGTTTGTTTTTGTTTGTTTGCTTGTTGTTGTTGCTATCTTGTTGTTTGTTGATGGTGTTGTTTTTAGTGTTGTTGTTAGTTGTTGATGTTTTTGTTGTTGTTGTTGTTGTTGTTGTTTTGTTTATTGGTGGTGTTATTTTATTTGTTTGTTTTTAAATTCTGTTCCTATCAATAGGGCGCGTGGTACCTCAGCATCTGGGGTCCCCTTCAGTCCATAACCCGGGTCTGGCGGTAAAGACTTTAAGGACGCGGTCATCCGACATGATCTAGCGTGTCACCAACAGGTGTCGTATAGCATGTGCTGTGCCATACGTTCATGCAGTGGTAGACGGAAAGGTAACTGTGGGTGACAGTCGTCAACGTTGAATGGCAGACACCAGCGACGAAGAAACCGCGGCGTTGGTGGCTTATTACTAATCTGTCGGAACTAGTACTGTTTGGTCTAGCGGTAAGGCGTTAGGCTAGTAAGCAGAATTAAGGACCTCGGTTCAACACCGCTTCGGCTCTCCTCTCTCTTCAAACAGTTGTGGTCTGTGGACATCTGTGGACTCCTGGATTAAGATGGGCAGCGTTGAGAGAAACATGAAAATGGCTCTCTCATCGCTGCCCATCTTAATCCAGGAGTCATTCTGGTGGTGACAGTGTAGCGATAGGTATATAATCTCCCTCTTCCCCCATCTCCATACCCCCTTCGCCCCCTTCTCCCCGTCCCTGATAAGCCTTATGGTTTCTGTGGACGTTAAGCACCATGTTTTAGTACTAAAGAAGGAAAGCTGCTACAGCACCATTTGTGAGATAATGACACCGATGATGCAAAGAAAAATAGGCAATATATATTTCCACCCATTAATTGTGAGGAGTAAAGTCACACGACATTGTCCACAGACCTCAGCTTTTGAAGAGAGAGGAGAGCCGAAGCGGAATCGAACTGATGCCCTTCTGTTTGCTAACCTTGTAACGCCCTACCGCTAGGCCAAACCGGTTCACGCCTTTAGCCATGATCAAAACATGATACACTGAGTTTACACTCGACTCGAGCTTTGTCCATAGCTTATTCTAGAGCCCGGAAAACGCCGTGAATATGATGACGGCTGATACCTCGCAGACCAAAATGGTTAAACTGGGAAAGCCTAAACGTCATCATCGTACAAGCAGCACCGTCGTCAATGTATTACAGGTTTAGTTGCAGGCTGTGACATAACAGCAGTGCAACGGACATTGTCTTTGTGACTCTGCCCAAGCACGGCAGTTGAAACAGCAATTGCGCAGTGCACAAGTCGCTGGTCAATGGCGAGGGGACACCGCCTTAACACTTCCATTGTTCAGGCGGCGGTCCACCGTCTCTCCGGTATTTTTCGGGCGGTATCCGCGTCGAGCCTTCACTCTTTCGTCCCCTTCCCCACCTGTCCCCGTCCCTAATAAGTATCCTCGCTTTTGTGGGCGTAAAGCTATATGGTCAAGGTCAAGGCTGTGACATGATCCTTGCGAACCCAGATTGCTCTTCGATCATTGTCACCCCAAAGATGTAAACCACATGTGCATTTATGGTGCGTTCCTTTTGAC
>OY757543.1:12392215-12418342 GCA_963584105.1 Alviniconcha strummeri
CACACACACACACACACACACACACACACACACACCACCACCACCACCATGACTACACCACTACCATCACCACCACCACCACCACCCGGCAACGCTCAATGTCGTAGAAGGTCATGTATGCAGCTTCACTAGTCGAGACTGACGCAGTGAGGAAGGAATCAGTGGGGTCACCCGAGCAGGTTGTGGGCTTGGACCTCAGAACACTCCGGCTTAAGTTCCTGCTCAGGCCGCGCCGGACAGAAGGACTGAGTCTCAAGCCGCGGGACGGCCGCACTGACTGCCGAGTAGAGACGAACACACTAAGATCAGGGAGTCAAGACGAACACACTAAGACTGACCAGGGAGTCAAGACGAACACACTAAGATCAGGGAGTCAAGACGAACACACTAAGATCAGGGAGTCAAGACGAACACACTAAGATCAGGGAGTCAAGACGAACACACTAAGATCAGGGAGTCAAGACGAACACACTAAGATCAGGGAGTCAAGACCGGAGCGGAACCTGACTAACTTGATCAGGGCAAACCGTAGGCTGTGAGGAAGGGTTTGTTGGCGAAGGTCGAAGCGAGTACATACTGAATGACTGATACCGTCTCGGCCGGGCCGCGCCGCAACCCTACTAGCGAAACAGCGGGCCGACAGCGGAAAACAATAAATGATGATATAAACACCATGCGGCCGGTAGGCAGTGGCAAGAGGAGATGTTTTCTCAGTCACGGACAGTCTAGCGGCATTTTCATTACTGAGACACTGATTGCGAGGGGCCGAGAGGGAAGGCGGGTGCTATTACCACTGATCCGGCGCATAGTAATGGGCTAATAATAATTACTGTCTCGGGACTGATTTGGCCGTTTACTGAGTACGGACAATGGTTGTTACTGCCGATCAGACAAGTATACACAGCCGCGGATAATGAAACAGTGCTTATTCATAGAAACAGCTAGTCATTATCATTAGCTGCTCTCTCTCTCTCTCTCTCTCTCTCTCTCTCTCTCTCTCTCTCTCTCTCTCTCTCTCTCTCTCTCTCTCTCTGACAACGTGACTTTAAAACTGTCAAAAGACTCCACTCTGTAACACGGATCAGTGTAGCGGCGCGACGGCCGGGCCGGCGGCCGCAGCGGATCTTGCCACGACCCCGGCCAAATTGAGAGAATGATTAAACCGGAATTGTATTTTATCAAAATTCTTTAGTTTACGCATGCTTCTTGCTTGCTATATATATATATATTTTTTTTTTTTTACAATACCGTCAGACGTGTGTTCTCTGCAACGTGTTCTCTGCAGACGTGTGTTCTCTGCCGTCAGACGCCTGTCTTCTCTGCAACTAACTCCAGTTACACAAGTTAATCCATGTTTAGTGGGCGAAGGGAGATCATTCTCGTTTCAATCGAAGCTGAAACAAAGATAGGCTTCTGCAAACCTGTACGAGGTCGAGAGATAGAAGTTAAAACTCGGAGGTTTGTTCGGTTGTTTTTGCCTTTTTTATGCAGTGTATAAAATGCATATGAATTGTGATGTAAACCTGCTGCTGAGATTTAGGGCGTGGCATGTGGGGGAAAAAAATAATTCACCTTTCTTCATCGGTTTGGTAGAACTTGGTGTCTGCTACTACTGTACTAGTGCTAGTTTCTTTACCTGTGACCCCCCCCCCCTCCCCCCACCCCCCAGCCCTCCCGAAAAAATAAGGTTTACTGCTAGCGTTCAGAGACAGGCTCCAAACCCATAAAATTTCCGTAAAATATTATTAGGCGTTCGCCTACTTGAATAAGTATTAAGTAGCCTACATTTCATTTTTACCATTTAACTGTTGTTTAGCCCCTTGAAAAAAGAGCTTACTTGTGCTTGAAAAAGGCGCTCATTGCGTTTTGTCATTAAATAAGCATTCTTTTTAACCTTTTATTTGCTTGGATCCTGCATCTCTTCCACTGTCCCAGTTAAAAAGTGCATTTAAATTTTAAGTGCATTGGACAATCAACAGTTTTGTATTTGGTCTGCACTAACCCGTATCATTATGGCCAACACCCCACCCTCTGACCCACTCATTTCTGTGTCCCAGCCACAACAGGAGATGGCTACGGAGGGCAGCGCATGGCCCCGGGCAGTGCCACCGCTAATGACCAACCAGCAACACACTGAACTCCACGCTGAGACTGAGAGTGAGGTTGAAACACTCATGCTGCAGTTGCCAAAGCCAGATTTGCAAGCCTGGAGAAAGATTGGACTTGACCAGGATCTGGCCACCACCACAGATATTGCAATCTACCTGGTCAGCCTGTGAGTGGCTTTATTTTCTTGTTATTTGACCATAATCTGACCAGTGCCTAGTGGCATAGACAGAAATGTTGAACTGTCTACAGGTTTAATCAAGTAGACTGTGGCTATGTGACTCTTTGTGAGTGGCATTATTTTCTTAGCATAGATCTAATACTGTAGTACCAGCAGCTTGCTGTATTTTCAAATCTGTATGGTTACTTTAAATACAGTGCAGTTGAAGGTGGGGGGGGGGGGGGGGGGGGGGGGGGATGGGAGGGGCAGCAATTTGATCAGTTGATCAATTTTCCCATAAATTTGGAGTTTTGTTTTAAATGCTGTAATTGTAAACACATACATGCATGTTTCACTTTGTTATTAATATAAATTACATGTAATTGTTATTTTTACATGCAGCAGTTTGTGTTACAGCTACAAAAAGTTCCAAGAGGGATTTTACCTGCCACTGCTGTGCACAAAGTGTCTCAAGCCTCTGCCCAAGTCACCCACACTGTGTTCTGTGTGCAGCCTGTCACACAGCCAAGTATGTATTTTTAAAGTAGTGTGTGTGTGTGTGTGTGTGTGTGTGTGTGTGTGTGTGTGTGTGTGTACTGTGTGCATACATGTGTGTATGTGTGCACATGCATTGTAGTACTTGTACATTTTATTGACCCAGCTAGAAATTTCTAACACATTTTGGACTGCTTTTGCCCCAAAAGCCAGTCACAACAGTTAAGCTGCCCATATCACTGATTAAAATTTCTACAGTGTTTTTGCTGCTGCCATGGTTCTGTTAGCATGCATGTCTAGTGTAATACACAGGATAATGGTTTTTGTTTTTTGTTGCTGTTTTGTTTCTTGTTTTGTTTCTTTGTTTGCTTTTTGTAGACATGTGTGTTTTGCTTTTGATGTGTCTGACTCTGTGTGTGTGTGTGTGTGTGTGTGTGTGTGTGTGTGTGTGTGTGTGTGTGTGTGTGTGTGTGTGTGTGTGTGTGTGACTCTGTGTGTGTGTGTGTGTGTGTGTGTGTGTGTGTGTGTGTGTGTGTGTGTGTGTGTGTGTGTGTGTTCTCTGTAGGACTAGTCTCACTAGACTCTGAAAGTGAAATGCCATTTGTATGGATGTGGATACAGAAGTAGAACTAGAAGCCTGTGTTGCCCTGATCTGGTAGGGAAAAAAACTGTTTCTGATTCCCACTAGTACCTGCACATATTAATGGAAACAACTTGGTGTTGAAGTTAACAATTCCAGCAAAAGTGTTTCTTTAACAATGCAGACCAGCCAGTCCAGGGAAAACTCAGCTTGTGAGGATGCCTTCAAAACTGAACAGGGGCCACAAGAAGAGGAAGCAGAGAGCCATCCTGCAGGGATTTCAGTGCCTACACATCAACATACTGTGAGTGTGTGTGTGTGTGTGTGGGGGGGGGGGGGGGGGTAGAGGGCAGAGGAGGGAGGGGAGGAGTCTGGTTTAGTGGTTGGCTGCTTGATTTTGATTTGCTGAATACCCATTGTGGACTTGTAGAGGTTGTGCTATTACCATTTCTTTTGTTTGTGTGTGTGTGTGTGTGTGTGTGTGTGTGTGTGTGTGTGTGTGTGTGTGTGTGTGTGTGTGTGTTTTCCTGTCATTTTTTTCTTTTTTTGTTTTCATTATTTCATATTTACTTTTACTGTGGGCTTTACTGTTACTTAATTTTACTGTACAGAGGAAATTAAAAAAATAATCTATTTGATTTGTTTCAGTAGCTGGTTGGATTGTGCATCAATTTCAGATGGATCAACACTGGTTCATTTATCAGTTTCAGACCAATAGCTGTGACTTGCAAGTTAGCAACGAGTACAACACCAAGCAGCATGGCACAGAGCAGCCCTGCCATCCAGACCCAGGTTACCCTGACCAATCACAACCGACCACCTGCCAAGACAAACCACTGCCATCTCTACAGCATCCAGCAACCTTTGCCAAGGAGCACAAACTACAGCTACAGGCCCACCCTGAATCTACAGACTCTCTCAACACCTGCCAGTTCTGCAGCAAGATGTTCTCCACAGTCCGAGGTTTGAAAAGACACAGGGCTTTCCACGCTGCTTCCTGTCCCCTGGAGGGTCCGGAGAGGCGTGACGGGAATGTGGCAGGCGATTACACAGACAGAAAAAAAGCCTGTAAACAGAACCTTCATACGGGTGGGAATGTGTCAGTGACAGAGGAAAAGTTCAGGTGCCAAACATGTGGCGAGAGTTTCCGGACAAAATCGCAGCTGAGTAAACACGGTCAGCTTCACCGGGACAGCAGGGCTGTCAAAAGAAAGCCAGGAAGGCCTGTCAAAAGAAAGCCAGGGGGAGATGTTGCTGAGGGCGAGGAGTCTGGAAGCCTGTGCTGTAATAGTGAGAGCCTGGAGTGTCAGTGTGAGCACTGTTCATCATCGTTTCCCTCGCAGGAGTCTTTGGTGCAGCACGTGTCCCAGGTGCATGCTGGTGACGGGGGTCGACCGTTCCAGTGCCAGGCCTGCAGCGCCACCTTCACCACGGCCAGTCACCTCAAAACGCACATCCGTTCACACTCCACTGACTCCCCCTTTCAGTGTGAACACTGTGGGCTGGTGTGTTCGCATTCGGAACAGCTCCACCTCCATGTGCTGGAGCACACTCAGCACAAACCGTTCAAGTGTTCGATCTGCTCCTTGGCATTCACGCGCGCATCATACCTGACTGTGCACATGCGCAATGTGCACACCGGGGAGAAACCCCACAAGTGCTCACAGTGTGGCGCCACCTACGCTGATGTTCGCAACCTCAAGGTTCACATCAGGAAGCATACTGGTGAGAGCGGGAAGAACAGGCATAGAGACATGGATGGGGGTCAGGGAATGGGGGGTGGGGGGTACATGGAAAGGAGGACAGCAAGAGATAACATGGATACAAGATTTGACTGATGTAGTCCAAAACAAGGCCCATACAAGTAAGTAACTTGGTGTTTTGCGCCCAGTCAACCAGTGTGGTTATATCAGGGTGAGGGCCCATATACATAAAAACAGGGTGAATTTAAGCTAAAAACGTTGAAAATAATGAGCACAAATAATAGCATTTCCAAGAACAGGGGTTTGATGGAAGGAAAGAGTGAGTTACAGACTTGCTCTTAAAAATGTGCATGGTTGACTCTTATTTCCAGATGTTTGCAAACATTTTTGCACATAATTATGCCATCTCTGTCACATTGGTCAGCTCTGTAGAGTCCACAGGTAGTTGTAATCAGGTCTATGATCGTCACTCATAATCTTCAGATACCCAGCACCGTTGCTTATGCATCTGCTTCCATTTAAACAGAAAATACTTCCATTCAGATTACAGGAGTGAACATGAATGGAAAAGCAAGCTGACACCTATTTGCATTAAGGCACACATAATGATGTATTGTGTGTGTTTGTCTATATATATATATTGTTTGTTTTTGTTTTTCAGGTGAACGTCCATTTCTGTGCCACCAGTGCGGCAAGTCCTTTGCAGACCCCTGCGTGCTGGCCAGACACAGACGCAGGCACAGCGGGGTCAAGCCTTACAGCTGCACAGCTTGTGGGGCAACATTCACCAACTCGGGTTCCCTCAGGTACCACGCCCATCGTCACCAGGGGCTGAAGCTGTACCTCTGCGATGAATGCGGGATGTCCTTCACCTCCTCCAGTCAGCTGACAGAGCATCGGCGGATACATCTGGGCCTGCGACCCTTCACCTGCCTCGACTGCGGGGCCACTTTCACACGAGCACAGAACTTGAAGAATCACTCGCTCATTCACATGGGGCAAAAACCGGTGAGGCGCGCCAGGCAATACACATGCAAGTACTGCCAGGCTGTGTACACGGATAATCGGAACTTTGCACGCCACGTGCGTGTTCACACGGGCGAGAAGCCTTACGCATGCAGCAATTGTGATGCTGCCTTTGCTCAGCCAGGGGACTTGAAGAAGCACAGCAGAATACACAGCGGTGAGAAGCCTTTCTCGTGTCAGCACTGCCATGCCCGCTTTAGGCATGCCAGTGGCCTGACCGTGCATCTTCGCACACACAGCGGTGAGAGACCTTACAAGTGTGAGCACTGCGACTCTGCCTTCATTTCTTCAAGTAAACTTACATCTCATGTGCGAAGCAGGCACAAGTCAGTCTCTGCTGATGAGTGCGTCTCACAGCAGCAAGCATTAAAATATGGCTACAGTGCACACACAAATTAATGCACTGAGACTAATAAGTAAGACTGTTATCTATAAAAACTGTGCAGTGTTCTGTCATTTGTATGCCTTGTTTTACTACTGCAGTAAGCCATCATAATATGGACAAAATGAAAGTTCAGCACTTTTAGACTTTTTTTGTGACTTAGGCAAGACCTTTTTTTTCTTTTTTTTTTTTTTCCTTTTCTTTCATGAAACCAACTATTTGATGTCTGGACTGAGGTGTTTCAGTATTTTGCAGTTCATTGCAGTGGAGCAATGTAAAAGTTCAACTGTATTTGAAAGTTGACACGTGTGGATTGTAAAATATTTCATTCTCTCACAGTCTCAGAACATTTTATGAAGTCCCCGAAGGGAGGCTGGGGATGTCTGATGTCTCCTGCCCTGTCTGGAATCTCAGGGCTGTCATTTAATTCCCTTTCCGATCTCTTCTCTTGTTTTTCTGCCTAGTCATCTTGCTCTTTCCGTCTTGTCATTTTTCTGCTAATAGTCCATTCTCCTTTTTTTCCAAAAAACTCAAATATGTTTTGTTAAGAGTTAGGCTTTTTTGTACGTCTCTTGTTGAGCAGCTAGGAGATGATAGTTGGTAGGTGATATACATGTGCAGCTTGCTGCCATATGGTACTGGTATTTGCCATTATGCATTTATGTAATGTTTTTAAATTTTGTATTATGTCTGTCCATCCCTTTTTTATATTTTTCTTTAATCTGGTATTGATAAATTAGATGGAATGGTTGATATAAATGATAATACCAGCATGTCCTAGCCTTATGCGCTTTTTCAATATTGAAGGACTAAGTCTAAAAATTTGTGTCTGATTTTTGTGTATAGATATATATATATATGTTTTGTTTTACATCTGCGAAGTGATTTGTTTTGTGGATTGACTTGACAAAAGGTTTACATATGAGAAGAGTTTTGAAATGGGCATTATATTGCTTATGACCTGTGTTTGACTATCCTGGGGTCTGTGTCACTGACAGGACATTAAAATCCAATTACTAACTAACTGTAATACAGACACCTAGATCACGTGTTAGTCCGGTGGACTGTTTCCATGCACACAAACACACACACACATGCTATTTTGAAGTCAAAGGATTTGAAAATAGGTTTAATCTGGGTCTTCAAGGACTGGACACAGTCTGTCAAACATATATATATATGTTTGATAATAATGCCTACAAACATAGCAAGAGGGAGCTAATTGTATATCCAATATGGGCCATTCTACAAAGCTGAGTACCAGTAGCTTGCATTGCACTGTATATCGATGTGAGAAACATGGAAAACAACACTGAATAACAGTGTTAAGTTAAATTGTTTATATATTGGGTGGATGCTCCAAACTGATTCAAAACTGGCAGATTTTCCTTGTGATATATTTTGCACGCATTTCAAGAATGTATCACAGCATCTAAAGTACCATCAAACTGTGAACAAAGTTGATTTGAAATATGTAACACTGATGTCTTTCAACACTGGATTGATGATTTGGCTTTAAATTAAAAAAGCCAAAATTAGAAAAGATTGGATTATTTCCAAGAGCAGTACTAATGCTACCATCATCAAACTAAACTTCATTTCCAACTCAAACACACCAGTACATGCTCAGTCAGTGCAGCAGATGAATACATTACGTATCTTTTATTTATCCCATACATCCTTGTGTGTTCATCTGCACCAAACCAGAACTCCAAATATTAAGTTAGATATTAATATTTATGATTCAAAGTTATTTGCAAGATTGAGTTTCTGGTTTTAAGTGTGACAGATCAGTTTTCAATTCTGAATTACTTACAAGTAAAACATGGTATGGAACTAGTTTCCTCAAATTAGACCTTGTGCATCAGCAGAAGGCCATTATACATGCTTCAGTTGACCATGTGCTTTGCTGAGGGTGTAAGGAGTGATCTGGTTTGTTGAGCCCATTCATACCCACATATAGACGCAGGTGATCTAGTGAAAATGTACTCTGTCAAATAAAGTTTATGCATCTGCGTGCAGCCTTCTTCTTTTTCTTAACCAGTTGATACTGTTTTGTTGTTGTTTTGTTTTCTGATTTCCATTTTCTTTGTACTTAAACATGTTACATCGTTTAGTCCATTCTGATAGTCCATTGGTTTCACTGAGAAACTGTTATACCATATCTATATCTTATATAGCACAAAATCAAAAAAAGTTAAAACTTTTAAAAGTGCTCTGAAGAGGGGTGATTCTCTGGTGAGTGGTTCACTGACATGGATGGACGGAATGATGGATGAAGAAGAGAAATGACAGAAGTGTGGCCCTACAGCAGGAGTAGAACGTTGACAGCACATCAGACTGTTATGTAAAAATTGAGCTGCAAAAAAAAAAAATTCAAAAGAAGAAAAGAAAATTCTGAAGTTTGCGCAAATTATTGCTTACATCAGGAAGAGCAAAGATGTGATCACTGTACATTCAGAATAAACGAACCTGTCATGCAGAAATAAAATGAATGATAATTACTCAAAGGAGACCCAGCAGTTTTGATTCTCAGTGCTGCCATGACCTGACATCAGTCACCAAATCAGTATGAACAGGAAGAACATGATGCAGGCTGCAAAGCTGGAAAACTCTCAAACTTCACAAATATCTGCAGTAATGTCTTTACTGTGCACATACAACATCCTGTCTAGGTAAAACAGTTTTGAGAAAATGCAATTTTTCAGTTCACTGTTCATTATTGCTCAGATAGCAGATTGAGAAACATCAGTTCTGATGGAAATTCACAAACCTATTGTCAAAAATATGCCATAAAAAATATTCAAATATAGGAATATCAACGGCAAGCCGGAGCAGGTACAAAAGCAAGCACCATCACCAAAAAGCTAATTATGTATAAATCTCTTTATGCGAATATTAAATATGTGGTAATGATAAGGGAACACCATAAAATAATTTCAAGGCACCCCAAAAATGTTACGTACTGGCAGAATTTGGTGCAGCTATATGGCCGTAACTGCAAGGAACAGTCAAGCCTGACCTACTTCTGTGTCCAAAACAGGCCTCAGATTCTAATCAAAAGTAATTCCTCATGTGCTTGAAACAGGTGAGAAGAAGATGATCTGCAGAAGAAAAACTAATTTGCAACTGCAGGTACCATTCTTTGATTTTATAAGTTATCAGCATCATTGCCACCTTTACATGCACCCTTTCCTGCATTTTCTGCTCTTTCCTGCGTTGTAGTTTGACATTACCAATGTGTCTTTGATGATGCAGATAGAAACACCACAAAGAAGAAAATTTAACACCCAGTCAACCATGATGGTTATGCAAGGGTGATAAACACCAGAAGCTCTCAGTTCTGCATATCAGTCACATGAGAAGTACACATGGTTTTCATTTCTGTCATCATTTCTGTTAAAAAATATTTTTATTCTGCATTGTTTATCTCTGTGGAGTGAACTTCTGATGACATCTTGCAGCATTCTAGAAAAAAGGTGATCTATTGATAAGATTAACAAGAATCTATTTTTAGCCCACTATAATTGGTCAATTTTTAGGTAAAATTAGATGGTAGATGAAAACACTAATGCTAAAGAAAAACAAAAACAAACATAAAATTCATACTAAAAAAAAAAGACAACTATTTATTCTTTCCCTGGAACGGAGAGGGATAGGCCCCTTGTACTCTACGTGTGCTACATTGCAGGACAGATCAGTTGTGATCAGCCCACAAACCTCTCTTTTTTTCCTGATGAAACAATTTCATGGCTGAACATAAGGCACTGTTTGTAGTGGCTGATCCAATTCCTGAGCTTTGCATTTCCCTTTCAACTCGTGTCTCTTCAAGCAAAAGTTGGTGGTGAACATCCTCAAACAGGTCCCACACTTGTAAGGCTTCTCGTGGTCTGTGTGAGACCACTCGTGCCTGCGTAGACCGAATGCTGTTGAGTAAGACGCACCGCAGTCCTGGCACTGGTGAGGCTTTTCTGCCGTGTGTGTTCGCTCGTGGCGTCGCAGGTGGGTTGAGTCAAGAAAAGCAGCATTGCATTCTTTGCATTTGAAGGGTTTATCTCCTGTGTGGATTCTGGTGTGAACTGTCAAGTGTGCTGACTGGGAAAACCCTTTGCCGCAGTCTGGACATTTGTACGGCCGGTCCCCACTGTGCGAACGCAGGTGGATCTTGAGTCTGTTGGAGTGTGTGAAGGCTGCACCGCAGTGTTCACACTGGTAAGGCCGAATACCTGGACAAAAATGAACACTGCAACTGGTAAGGCCAAACACCTATACAAAACATAACACTTGCAATGGTATGGCTGAACATGTATACATACAAAACAACACTTTCATTGGTAAGTCTCAATACCTGCAAAAAGCAATACTTGCTTTGGTAAGACCAAAACCTCTACAAAACAGAGCACTTGCATTACTAAGGCTGAACACCTGTACAAAACAATACAGTACTGCAATGGTGAGACCAGACTGTACAAAACAGGACACCTGTGTAAAGCCAAACATATGCAAAACAGAACATCTGCATTCATGGGCCAAGCACATGCTTTGGTAAGGTTCTGCAAAACAATACCTGTACTAGAAAAACCAAATACCTCTGCAAAACAGAACACTTTTATGAGACTATCACTGAGGCCAAACACCTGGACAAAAAAAGACAGCTACATTGTGTAATGACTGTGGAATGACAATGGCTAATGACTGCACACAGAGATACACTCTACTGATGATGAGCAAATGTGTATTCTCACCTGCTGTTGGTAATTTCAAAATGAGCGAGTGTGATACAGAAAAAGGTATATTTAACAAGACTGAAAATCCCCTTCTGACTTGACTCCATTATTCTTTAATGTTAAAAAGACAACAACCCTATCTGCAGATCTGAGAAGGCCATTATCTATGAAACACTACACTTTTGTATGCATCAAAGAAAACTGTGGAGGTGGGCAGGGGGAGAAGGGGATGGAATGGACAAAGTTTTGACTTTAATTATATATATATATCTTTTTTTTTCACATACTGTGTAATATCTTCCCCAAAAGTGGTTGACTCAGAGAAAACACCAACTTCCTTACTTACTTCCCAAAATGTGTCATTACACTAAAAAAAATCAAGACAATGTATATAGACATATAATATTATATACATGCACCCAAAAATGAGCCTGACATTCTTCTTTTTCTTTCTTTCTTTTTTTCAGTGTAAATAAACCTACAAAAAGACCTGTAGGATCCATAACTATACTGTCATTACAGCATCAGTATAATAAGAGTCCATGACTTTTCAAGGAGTCATAATCTGTACTGTTATTACAGCATCGGTATAATAATACATAGTCATAACTAAACTGTTATAGCATCAGTATAATAATAGTCCATGACTTTTCAAGGAATCATAATCTATGCTGTTATTACAGCATCAGTATAATAATACTCATAGTCCATGACTTTTTCAAGGAATCATAATCAACAATTTATTTTTCCATAACTCCAGATAACTGCTGATGTACACACCTGTATGTTTCCGCATGTGGATGGTGAGTTTTGTGGACTGCGTGAACGCTGAAGGACACAGCTTACACCTGAAAGGCTTCTCGCCGCTGTGTTTTCTCATGTGTTGTTTTAGGACCGAGCCCACAGCAAATGCTGCTCCACACTGTTCACATACGAATGGCTTCAGGCCTGTGTGTGAACGCTTGTGAACGCTGAGACTGGATGAGTGTGTGAACATGGCTCCACAGGTGTTGCAGACATAGGGCTTTTCACCTGTGACAAGAGTAAGTTTCAAATATTAAATTGTAAGTAAGTAAGTAACTTGGTGCTTTACGCCCAGTCAACCATTACGTTTATAAGGCGATATCATAAATCGTACCAGACTTGACCATGTCTGAGAAATGTGCAGTGCTACAGTGAAGAACAGTGCAGTCAGATTTCCTAGGCCTGTTTTACACTGCCTATCAGTGATGAACGTGGAGAGTAATTTTCACACAGCTGGATGACAGATAAATCTGTCTCTTCAATTTAGTCAACAGCAACAAACTTTTTCTGCCTGAAAATGACAATTAACAATGAAAATGTTTCTTTCAGTAGACAGTGCGCTGTCATCAACAAAATCTGCAGGACAAACCATGCAATAAATTATGTACGGAGCACCATTTGCACTGGATTTGCTCACTTGCCTTCTTTCTGCCGTCCCAGTTCATCCAGCTTCTGGTTCTCTTTTTCCAAATGGTCTCCAAACACAAAGCGACAAGCATCATTTAACAGTGACTCGGGTATGTTACTTAACTGTGACGAAGGCTTGGGTTTCTCCCTTCACAGCTGACTGGATGTTAAACACTACACTGTATGCAACTAACCTGTGTGCTTTCGCATGTGAACCTTGAGGGAGGCAGCCCGCGTGAACGTCACACTGCACACTGAACATGACAGATCCTCCTCCTGCTTCTTCCCTACTAGGCCATGCTGCTTGGGCTGCAAGGTTGGAAAGAAAAAACAAACAGTGAGCCTGTCATCAGTCTCTTGCACTGATCTAACTGAAAGAGAGAAAAAGGATTTTGGATACCCTGCCCGCTCTCTGTTCAGCATTGTGGGCCAAAAATCAGATTGGGCTGGAGGGGAGGTGTGTTGGTATTGGGAGTGGGGGGGTGGAGGGTTGGGGGGGGGGGAGGGGGGGAGGGGGCTGGTTCACCCAACAGGCTCTTTATGAAGGGCATAGGACTCTTTTTCTCTCTTTCCCCCCCATCAGATTTACTGTTTAAGGTCTTCCAGATCTAAATAAGCCTCAACAATTAACGACTGGCTTATTTTGTCTATTCTTTGACCTAAACATTTTTTTTTTTTTTTTAGGGAGTCTCTGAAAATAGAGATCCTCCACAAATGAGAAATGTTTTTGTTAGAGAGACTTTCGAGCATTAAGAGAGACTTTCCCCCCCCCCCCATTAAGCTGTAACCAATCTCTCACACTGATCTAACACAGAGAGAGAAAAAAGACAACAAAAAACAAAACAAAAAGAGAGACTCCCCCTCCCCCCAGCCCACCCCCCAATTACATTTTCCCTCTTGCAATTTGTTTAAAAAAAATTACATTTCACTTCAGATAGTGTCTGAGAAAACATCAACAAATGTCTTTGGTCACAGACAAACACATAAATCCAAACCTGTTCCGTGGCCTGACTCAAATAATCCTGAATCTTCTTCAACATCTCTTCACTTTTGGCTTCTGCTGCCATCTTTTCTGTGATGTCTTGCACTGGAGAATGGTCCGAAGTATGGCGAGCTATGTCGCACTTGTAACAAGACAGAGTCAGTACTGTCTGACACCTTCCACAAGTGCTCTGCTTTTTCGTCTTCTCAAAACTGAAACACCCAAAAGAGAATATGCTGGTAAAATTTGTACATTAATTAATTAAGACATGTGTGTGTGTGTGTGTGTGTGTGTGTGTGTGTGTGTGTGTCTGTGTGTCTGTGTGTCTGTGTGTAGCATAGCATAGGGCACAATAAAATGATTGTGGTTATTGTAACTTTTAATGTAAGGTAGAAAGGGCAAGCAAACATAAAAACAAGTATGTGGCTGCAATTATACAAACACACAGGAAAATGCATGCATATGCACACACCTCCCCCCCCCCCCCCCCCCCCATACACACACATTAAGTAGGACATTAAAGCACAGTCCTACCAAAACAATTTACCTAAACTATTAAAATATTATAATTTTATATATTATATATAAATACCACACACACACACACACACACAATGACTGTAGCAGAAACTGGGTACTGATATTAGTTGCAGATCAATTTTGTTAAAAACATTTTTTACGCAAGTCCAAATGATGACTCACTGATGGAGAAGGAAGCAGGCAATTTCTGTGTCACTGGTCAGTCCCTGGACAGCCCCAACTCGGCGCCAGCGTTCAAAGGCTTGGAAGTCAAAGTTCAGCTCCCACACTCCTTGCCTGTACTGCTGCAGTCTGGCAACACGTTCTGCCTTCTCTTTGTCCCTCTCCCTGCTGGACTGCTGTCGGTGCAAACAGAAAGTTGCAGTGAAGATTTTGACTCATTTGTACAGAAGACAGCACTCTGCACTGCTATTAGTATTAATGAACTATCCCCGTACTTATCTAACATGATATAAATTACTCCTTTTGAAAAGTTCAGCTTTAAGTTGTGTACTGTATACTGTGTGTGTGTGTGTGTGTGTGTGTGTGTATGTGTTTGTACATGTATGTGGGTGCATACCCTTCCACCCATCCCCACCCCCAACTCCAAATAACTAAATGGTAAATTGGCAGAACATGTATTTGAAAAGAGGTAAGTCTGCAGATTCATGTGAACGTACAGTAGACTGAGGGATAAGGCCAACACTCACAACTATTGCCACTTTAGTGAACTCTGGCCTGCCACTGTTGTCATCTTCACTTTTATCTCCGCCTTCAGCTCTGGAATCCTCTGATCCTTCTTCCATTTCTGTATACTCATCATCAGTGTCATTATGAGTACTGTCTTCAAATTCAGCGACTGTAATGCCAGTCATTTTGTCAGCATCACATTTTTGCTCCATTGCCCTTCAGAAGCTTGCCCACTGTCCTGCACAAAAGAGTAAAAATTCATCAGGAATAATCCAGAAATATAATGTATAAATTTAACCTTTTGATTCTAATCAACATATTAATTATTATACCAAGACATGAATAAGAAAAAACAAATATAAAAAAAAAAGGGGGGGGGGGGTGCTGACAAAATGTATCTTATAATAATTCTTACTTATTAAATACTAATATTAGTTATTCTTAACCTTAATTCTTATGAAGCTATTGGTATGCTTAGTGCAGAATATGTCAATCAGTGTGGTAAATTAAAAACCAAGAAACTGGCACTGCATGGTTCAATTAGATTTTACAGTGATCAAGAGTGGCCACAACCACCAGTCTGATTATTGTCTGTTCTGTAAATCCATACCAGCTGTACATTTTCATGTATTATAGTTTATACATTATCTAATTATGCTTTCAGTTTCTTAAATGCCATAAAATGGTTACTATGGTAATTGGTATACTGTAATTAACTACATTACTACCAAGAACACTGGATCTTTTCTTCTTTTTCTGTCTAGTGTCCAGCTTTAACATTGTGACATATTCAGTGTATGCTGGGCTATTTAGTGTTTCCATACTTCACCAAACTCAGACATGAACTAAGGGATCTTTAAGTTTAACGTGTGTATTTTAATATATATATTTAAATAAGGAACTACCCTAGCGTGTTGCCCACACAGAGATAAGACTGACACTGGTATTATTATTAGTATTATTAGTGGTACGAGAATCTGCTAAAGTTCTGACTTGAAATATCTTCACCCGGTCTTGATCGGGAGCTGAACTGTGCCGGGTAACACTTGACGACTTGCATTGTTGTAACAGTCTACCAGTACCACTAGTACCAGCAGACTTGAGTGTATTGTGCTGCTCTTTCACCAGAGTACACAAGAATAGGATCCATTCGCGGACTTACACTGATGTTAATTTAAGTCCATGTATGTAGGACACGACTTGGGGCTTGAGTCAGGGCGTCTTGAAATCCGCAGTGTCCTTCAGTGTAGGCGACCAACTCCTTCATCAATACAGAACGTCAGGAGTATTATCACATACAGAAGTATAAATATAACCCTCTGTGCAAACTTGTAATGTCCTATAAAAAAACTGATTCGTTTCAGACATGAAATCGCAGTTATGCGACTGTCCGTGATCACAAGATAGTGAGGAAGAAAGACAGAAAAAGAAAAACAGTTCAAACTTAGTTTGCAGACGCACAATTTGGGTCACGGAAATGAAAATAGTGTAAGTAAAGTTAACATTCGTGGTTTCGTAATAAATTAAAAATAAGGAAAATCTGGTTTCCTATTTTTCTTATGCCTTTTTGTGCTTTTTGTTCAGGAAAATGTTGGCGAGTCGTTTATAACTGCTATATTTCCTTCCTTATTTCTTTCTTTCATTGTTAATAAAATTTGTTGTGAAAATTACTCCCAACTCTACGTCGCTGATGGAACGTATTTCCGTATTTCATCGACACCGGGTTTGAGACGATCTTTCATAAATTGAAACAGCAAAAATGCAGCAGCGAAAGGTGTGCGACTGAAGGAGTCCACTTTATTTTATTTAAACAAGAATCAGCATATATGCATAGACATTTTTGCGAGTGTCGTAGTCTCTTTTCTAACAGTATTACCGTTTTTACGCATGCTTTTCGTTTTCCTCAGCTCGGCCTGAAGGGATCAACAGGCACACGAAAAGCTTTTTCTTTTGGTTATAATATTTTATTATTCCATATTATTTTGGTAGGCTATGCAAGTTTAATGAGTGCGCTGTCAACAGTCATTCAAGCTCAGCAACAGGACAGCTTAGTCAAGACCTAAAAAGGATGACGTACTTCGGGCGCATTGGTCACCAGAACCTAAACCAAAAGTGACTTGCTGTCGACCAAATCATGTGAACCCTGTTTTGCATTTAGCAATTTTCAGCAAATGCATATTAAATGATTTATGGGAAAGTTAGCAATTGTCTTCACAAACTTAGACAATGACAATTAGGGCTAACACTGCCAAGATCCAGTCAGATGTGTTCACCGAGCACTGTGATTTACTCACAAGTTTACTTTCTTTACTTTCAGACTAGCAGACCGATGTTGCTCAAACCAACAGCAGGAAGTTCTGGTAGCTGAATCAGTGAATGAAATCAAACCAGAATGGAAGAGCCACAGACACTAATGGAAACTGACCGTATTCATTCGGGTGCTGCTGAATACTCACTTAACTCTGGTGCTACTAGTAGTATAAGCACTACCCCCAGCAGGGCTGTTGAATATGTTGTCAGAGTGAGTGATTTGGAGTCAAGCACTACACCAGCAAGCTCAAATCTAAAGGAGCATCAGGTGCCGGGTCTGACTCTGAGTCTGAGTAGTCACTTAGGGAGTTCAAAGGGTTCCAGTGATTCAGTCATGCTTGACCGGCAGGCAGTTGAGGAAGGGATAGATGATGCTGTTTCACCATCAGCCTCCACAGTACTTCTCATGGATTCAGGAAACAACAAAGCATCCCTTGCTATCAGTGGAGAAGATGCGGAACAGCCTGGAAACACAGCTTGCCCACTTCCTGTAAAGGCTAAAAAAGAGCTTCAGATGGTGAACAGTTGTCTTGGAGTGGGAGAGGGAAGTCTTACCAAGACAGAGGTCACACAGTCTCTCAGCTTCGAGCCTGTGGTGCAAGGTCATTTGTCACCAATGGATGGGTCTTCAGAAAAGACAGGACACAGTGACCTGGCACTAGCAGAGAGTATGTTACCATTTGGTGCAGGTCAGAGTTGTGGGCATTCAAAAAGGATTGGTGGGAACCACTCAAACTCAAAGGTAGTTGCTGAAGATGTTGCTTCTTGCCCTCTCAGTCAAGAAGACCACCCTTTGGCCCTGAATTTAACAAATTCTGGAGCAGACGCTGACCAAGCCACAACAGGGGATGGCAATGAGCAGCACAGTGGGAACGTGCTGATGGATGAAGTAGCCCTTCAACCTGCAGGTGACTGTGATCCCCCTGATCAGCCAACACTTTTAGTTTCCCCAGTAAATATGGACACTGTGGTTGACAATGCAACTGGATGTCTAAGCAATCCAGGATCCAGTGCTGATGTGATTTTCTCAAATAGCGATCAGTGCCAGAAACAGAGCCAACATTATAGTTGCAGCTCAGTCAGCCACCGAGTTCCGCCATTAGGAACAAATGCTGAAACTAGTGAAAGTGAAGCATGTGACAGTGTTATCTCATGTAGCAAAAACAGTCAAAATACATTGTCAGCAACTGCAGTGACTGTGCCATCAAGATACCTGGATGGTGCAACTACTGATGATCCTACCTTGCATGGTGCAGTCACTTACGATTCTGCCTCAAAAGCAGATGATGCCTTTGCTGATGGTTCTGTTTCACATAGTGCAAATCGTGAAACCGAAGCGGGTCAGGACTCACATCCAGTGGCAGTGGTAAATACTGATTCTGGAAGTTACACCTCTGACAAGACTTTCTCATGCAGCAGTGCTGAAAGCCGCCAACAGACACAGTTAGCAACAGCTGCCACTTACACTAGTGCCAGTAATACCTCAACAGGTGCGAGAGGTGATGCTTGTAAAGAAATTTCTCCACAAGCTTCTGTTGCTGGTATGCCAACTGTGCAAATCAAATCAGAACCAGCAGACACAGGATATGAGCATGCCTTGTCAGCTAGCAACCAAAGGCCGCAACACACCCCAAGTGAGCCGTCTCACATTTCAAAGGTGTCCAACAGGCAACAGGGCACAACAGCATTGCCCAAGCGCAAGAAGCGAGTGCGCATCACCGTCGTCAGGGGGGAGTGGAGAACAGCACCGCAACCCAATGCAAATAGAACAAAGACCAACCACACTGGCAGACAAGCTCCAGCAGGACTCAGTGCTGTTGTCAAAATGGAACCACAGTCAACTTCAAGCTCAAGCACATCATTGGCAGATTCAGCAGTTCCCACTGCCCTTTACCGAAATGCTCATATCAAGACGGAGCCAGTGGGTCACACATATTCAGATGCTGGGCCAAGCACCAGCCATGCAGAAGCAGCACCATCTTCCAATTTTCAACACCAGCCTGACACCTGGTCAACTTCCAGCCTCTCTTCCAGGGGCAGAGGGCGGGGCAGGGGTCAAGGCCGGGGCAGAGGGAGAGCAAGCAGTTCCCACGTCAGCAGAGCGGTGCCTGCTGTTGGGGAGGCAGAGACAGTGACAAACATAACGGAGGTAAGCAGCAGGACAGTGATGTGTAATATGTAACAGAATGGAAGAGAATATGTGTAATATGTAACAGAATGTCCTGCAAATTGCTTACCTGATCAATATTGATGCAGTAATACATCAGTTGATAGTTGAGCACTGTACAATGAAATAAATACATGCTTCAGTAATGATTCTAGCATTCTAATGATGTTTGTTGTATGCTTATTATAAAAATATACTTCGAGTTCAATTACTGTCAAGTATCATAATTTCAACATGAATGAGCATAATTATTGTACAATTTGCAGAGTAGATAAATTTACAAGCCATAATATTAATAATAAATTAATCTTGATGTGTTGGTTTTGATTTCTGTATGGATCATATAAATATTATAAATTCCGTACCACTTTATGCAACTTTGTTATGAAATGTATGTCTGTGAATGTGTGATTGCTTACACAGTTACAGAAATTTGCCATTACGTTACCTACTGATACTGTAACTGTTGCAACACTCATTTAACTACATTATGACTGCAGCAAAACACCTTCAGGAAAAAGTGGCAGATGCCATCAGAAATACAACTAAAGTTCTACAAGAGTATAAAAAAGAAGGAATTCTGAAGTTAGTAATGTCCAATGGTTTAAGCTGTCTTTATCTTACAGCATCCAACACTTGTGTCGCTGTGTATTTTAGGAGTCCAAGATCCGGTACTGTGCTGTACAGCTGAAGCAGCTGCCACCGGACATTCTGGCTGCAGGGATGGTGAATCTGAGGACTGATCCACAGGTAATGTAGCTATTGCTGTCTTTGTAGTATGTTCCGACTGCAGGGATGGTGAATCTGAGGACTGATCCACAGGTAATATAGCTAAATTGCTGTCTTTGTAGTATGTTCCGACTGCAGGGGCGGTGAATCTGAGGACTGATCCACAGGTAATATAGCTAAATTGCTGTCTTTGTACTAAATGTAGTATGTTCCGACTGCAGGGGCGGTGAATCTGAGGACTGATCCACAGGTAATATAGCTAAATTGCTGTCTTTGTAGTATGTTCCGACTGCAGGGGCGGTGCATCTGAGGACTGATCCACAGGTAATATAGCTAAATTGCTGTCTTTGTAGTATGTTCCGACTGCAGGGGCGGTGCATCTGAGGACTGATCCACAGGTAATATATAGCTATTGCTGTCTTTGTAGTATGTTCCAACTGCAGGGGCGGTGCATCTGAGGACTGATTCGTAGGTAATGTAGTTTTATTGCTGTCTTTGTTGTACGTTTGTGTGCTTTTTCTTTTTTGCTTTTGTCTGCAGTAACAGGTGTCGGTACTATGATTTTGTATTCAACCCATGCATGGGGGGATAACCAGTGGAACTGTGATGCGTGATATGAATCCTTGAGCTGAGATCATTTCACTGTGGTTTCTTGATCTATTTACTCTGAAATAGGATTAGGTGCTCTTTAATCTTAGGACAGTAATGACAATAATATAATATTACATTGTTAGTAAAGGACGTTTGTGATGCACCTGACCTGTCGAGGAACACAGCAGCACCAGGCACATGCAGTACTTAGCAAAGCAATAAGCCATAGAAAATTAGAATACATCAGCAAGCCCACACTGACATCTTTCTGCACACACGCATGCACGCACATGTGCATACACACAGTAAATATATCTGTCTAATGGCAATGCAGCTTTATAATCGCTGCACTGAGAAATTTGCCTTCTGGCTTAATAACTTGACTTCACTTGTATGTGTTGTTAGTAAATCCACTGGCATCAAATCAGCCACAGAATGGTCATTTTGTGCAGGCAAAGTGATGGCTGCTGGTTGAAAAATGAATTCAATGATCAAAAATGAGCAGATTTTTGCCAAATTAGTTTGTATTTAGAATATAACACTAAGCCCTCATGTTTGATTGAACCACATTATATATATAATGTAAATTATCCCAGTTTATGTGTGTTGTGGGCACTTTTACTCGGGTCATGTTTTTGCTATGATAGCATGATATAAATTCTATTTGCTTTATACTTCTAGCTCCCATGAAAATGTGAGCTGATGTAATGATCAGTGTTACTAGGCCAGGGACTGGACAACCAGCATGGCAGACACTTTAACAGCCCAGTTTTTCTCAGACACTATAAGTGATAATGGTCAAACTTTGCATGATAAAGACTAAAAGCCCAAGGCTACCGGTTGTGTGCAAGGGACGCAACCAGTATTACACCAAGCCAAAGCTTGTCATAGAGTAGTTGTATCCCTTGATCCCCTGTCGTTACCCACGTCAACCACTTGGGTTTCCCTCTGTCATAGGCTTCTTTGTTATGTGTGTTGGAAGGTTGATTCCACAGTGTCGATGCTTGGAAAAGAGTTGTTCTGTGGTGAAGGTGAAGGCGAAGTGAGAGACAATTTTACAAGCAAGCAATTTATGCTTAAGGCATGATTATATAGATTGATGGGTAGGAATCAAAGCGAACCAGGCATGCCTTGGCAAAGCACAAAGCCCACATGGGCACACATATGGAATAAAAGTTTCAGTACCAGGACATATTTGGACTGCTGTTTTGCATTTTTCTCAGTTTAGATTTTGAGGGCCACCTTTGTCTTATGTGGAAGATCTTTTACACAAAAGATTTTTTATTTTTTTTTAATCGGCTGTTAGATGGCAATAACAAGTAATGTAAAATGGCACACCACTGTTAATTGTGCTACGGTAGACAGCAAGCTAAATGCAGCAATAATAAAAAGAAATTTAAGATATGGCCCCAGTATGAAAGCGTATAGCTGAGACAGCAGGTTTAAACTAACAGAAAATTTAATTGCCTGTCAAAAGCCATTTAAGTTTAAAGCACAGTTCGATGAGATTGGCTAGACTGAAAGTATTTATTGTCTAATTTCTGGGGATTTTGTAGCCATGCCTCTGAGACAACGATTCAGCAATGTTGGCAAAGGGTGGGCTCAGGCAAGGCGGAAATTATGGAATAGTAGTGCAGGAGTAAAGTAAGTTAGTATTTTACGCCCAGTCAACCAGCGTGGTTATATCAGGGCGGTAGTAGTGCAGGAAGTTGCCAGACATTTTGTTGCGAGCCACTCACCAACTTAGTTATTCAGACACTGAGAGACCGATCTGCCAACACCGGAAGTGTGGCACAGAGAAGGTTACACTGGATGGCCCAAGTCCAACACCAGGCAGCAAGACAAATGTTATGGCCTTACGTCCCTTAGGAACAGAACAGCCACTGCATATAATTTATAAGGGGTGAACTATGGGCACCAGGCAATGTCAGCATCAGTGACCAGACCATCCGCAACAGACCTCATGAGGGCAGCATCCATTCAAGACGACCAGCAGTCTGACCTTCCCTGACCCAGGCACACCGTGCTGCTCGTCCAGCCTGGCCTTGACGTCATATTCCCTGGACAAGGCAACAGTGGGCCAGGGTGCGCTTCACTGATGAGTCTCTATTCACCCTGTCCTTCAGCGGTGGGAGAGTAGAAGTCTGGGGACATCAGGGAGAGCACTTTGCTGACGCATGTTTGAGGGAGCAGTATCGCTGTGGCAGCCGGTCATTCACATTGTGGGGTGGCTGTGGACTGAACCACAGAACACTGCACCGTGCCCAAGGGAATTTGACCAGCATTTGGCTGCAGAGAAGATATTCTGCAGCCCCTCGTTCTGCCGGCACTGCAGGTCATGGGTCAGGGTGCTGTCACTCAAGACGACAACGCCCGTCCCCATCCAGCACGTATCGTTAACAACTCCAGTGGCAGCAGAGAGTCACCAGGGTGGACTGGCCAGCACGTTCACCTGATCTCAGTCCCATAGAACATCTCTGAGACATTCTGCGGCAACGAATGCAAGCCAACCACCCACCACCTTATGACCTCAACTAGATGTTCCAGATATTGCAGAAGGGGTGGCAAGCGATCCCTCAGGAGACTCTGGGGAGGTCGGTCATATCCACAAGACAACGTTGTTTGGACTGAATCCACACCAACGATGATAACACACGCTTCTGACCAGTTTGTTCAATGGTAACAGTTGCATTTCTGACTTTGTAAAACAGGATCGTGTCCATTTAACCAGAAGTTTCAATTGTAGGAACTGATTTTTGTTCATGAAATTGTTTGAAACTGATCAACAAATGAACAAAAAAATTTTTTGATTGACTTGCATTGACGTGTTCTTGAGTGTGTGATTTACACGGTGGCCCCAAGATTATAGATTTTGATTGACTTGCATTGACATTTATTTGAGCGTGTGTGTGATTTACAAAGTGGCCTTTAATTCTTTTGAGTTGTATATATGCACTAGGAGTATTTATGCTTCTATTTATGACTGTGTATTGATGTTGTGATTGGTTGTGTCAAGAGTGAAAGCGACAAAAGAGACAGTTGACAGTTGAAAAGGTTTGAGGATAAAACTCCAGTTCCAGGCAAACGTTTTTTGTTTGTTTGTTTGTTTGTTTTTTCTCCCCCCGCCCCCCCGCCCCCCCCCCCCCCCCCCCCCGCCCCCCGCAATTTTTTATATTTTGTTTTTTGTTCCTTTTTTATATTTTATTATTATTTTATACTCCCATAATTTGTGAAAATACAAGATAGCCTAATAGCACAGTGCTATGCCGACAGATTTGCCTCGCCCACTTTGATGAAATGAAACGCCTAGCAACTGTCTCTTTTGCTTCTCGTGTAGGTGGTCAGCAGGCTGAGCTCCCCAGTGAAGGCCGGGTGCGGCCTGCTGATGCTGCCAGTGTCAGGCACTCGTCCGCACATCAAAGTGGCCAACCCAGCCGCCTTCCACCCGCCCAAGAGACGCAGCAAGCTGGGCCCTCGGCCTTGGCAGTGCGAGGTTTGCGAGAAGACGTTCAAGACGGCGTCGGGCCGCTGCCAGCACCGGAAGATCCACATCGGCATCAAGGAGCACGAGTGCCGGTTCTGCGGCAAGGCCTTCATGTACAAGTCCACGCTGACGGCCCACCACCGGACGCACACGGACGAGCGGCCCTTCGTCTGCAAGCTGTGCGGGGCGGGTTTCCGCTGGACCAACCACCTGACCAACCACCTGAACACCCACAGCAAGGTGAAGCCCTTCCGGTGCGAGCAGTGCGACAAGAGCTTCACGCAGAAGGCCAACCTGCTGACCCACCTGAAGCGGCACTCCGGGGTGCGGCCTCACAAGTGCCCCGAGTGCGACGCGGCCTTCTTCTTGAAGCACTACTTGGCCGCCCACATGCGGCGGCACAGCGGGGAGAGGCCCTACCGGTGCCACCGGTGCCCGGCCGCCTTTGCCCACCAGAACACCCTGGTGGCCCACATCCGCTCCCACAACGACGAGAGGCCGTTCCAGTGTCACCTGTGCCCGGCGGCCTTCCGCCAGTGGTCGCACCGCAGCACGCACGTGCGCCTCATGCACGAGAAGCCGGAGAAGGAAGGCTACACGCCGAGGAAGCAGCGGATACCCCTCAATCTGGGCCCCCGAAGCGTCGCTCGGGCCAGGAAGGCCGCAGGGGGGCCAGCGTCAGAGAGGGCCGAGAGTGACATGTCAGACCCATCCGGCGGAGAGCAGCCGTCTGATTATAACGACTGCGCTTCCGCGAGAGCAAAGCCAGGGCCAAAAATGAAGAAAAGGAAGAAGGCGGAAACCGCGTCTGACTCGGCTGCTTGCGGTGGTTCAGAGAGGGTGTGCCCAAAAAGCGAGGCAGGAAGGCCAAGAATACAGAGGTTTCTCTCTCGGAGACTGGGGGGTCCTCTTGCTCTGTGGAAAATCGCAAGGGAAGGCCAAGAAAGACTAACAAGGGGTCTCAGAAGGGCAAAACGCGGAAAACGAAAAAGGGTAAGGAGGTATGAAAGCCAAAGGTTGTCAAAACATCAGTTTTTGGTGAATTGTTAACAATTACGTCGAAAAAGGCCGGCAAAAATACCCGGAAAGACAAACGGCTGAAACAAAGTGAAAAGCAGAGAAAGGTGCCCATGTCTGGCTTACGTACGAGGGGTCCAAAATGATAAGCGGCAAAATAAAGGATTTTTTTTTAATGATGAAACTGCGACAGGGCACCAGTTTGCTTTTAAATATCATGTTGACTAAATGCTGTGACTAGCGTGCTGTCATTGTGTAACTTGAAATGCACCCGCTGTCATACTTATGTCTGGTGTTCCACATGTTTTATACACATATAATTTATATTATAAAGACATATATATATATATAGGTATGGATTCGGAGCATTGTGCCTCGGCCAGTGTCACTCTCTGCCATGAACAAATTATGAAATGCTCATTTTTTTACTTTTAGCATCAAAAATATCACGTACACCATAATATCGTAATTGAGTCAGCTGTGGATGTGAAGTGGTACTGTGCCAAAGCGGCACGATTTTCTGTGGGGTTGCCATGGGAGCTTTTGTAAACATGTGCATGCCTGTAGCAGCCAGAACCTCGGTGCTTGGTCGCGTCCAGGGCCAGGGGCATGGCACGGAATCCGCCGCCCTAGACTGAAGAGGGATGGAGTGTCTAACTCTAACGGGCTGGGATCCGGACATTGTACGTTCCGATCCAGAATATAGCATCAAATATCGTGTACTGACACCATAATATCACAATTGATTCAGCTTCAGATGTGCTGTGGTATTGTGCCAAAGCAACACGATTTTCTTTCGGGAGCTTTTGTAAGCATGTGTATGCCTGTAGCACTGATGCCTGATCCAGTGTCCAGTTTCTTTACCCCTTGAGTCATGCCGTGGCCACCACGCGGCAGAGGGTTCCGCCAGAGAGTTCCGTCAGAGGGTTCTGTCAGAGGGTTCCGCGCTGAGCTCCGAGTTCCTCTCTTTCCTCACAAGTTTCGATCTGACCACCACGCGGCACTGTGTAAAAAAAAGTGTGTTGAAT
>OY757543.1:12418542-12494900 GCA_963584105.1 Alviniconcha strummeri
AACAGCTGACACCAGCAAAGCATCTTTCTCTCTTATCCATCCTTCATGTAACGTAACAGTCATGGTTGACTGCAAGGGCGTTAAAACTAACTCTCTCTCTCTCTCTCTCTCTCTCTCTCTCTCTCTCTCTCTCTCTCTCTCTCTCTCTCTCTCTCTCTCTCTCTCCTTTTTGCTAAACCAGAGGAAATTAATCGTGGTCGGATGATCTCTGTCAATATGTAACAATTTCCTGTTTAGGAAGAAGACTACCACCTTCCCATTAATGAGAGTCCAGTTTTGCCGTTTTACACAACGTGCGTAATATGCTGTTATTCCAATCCACAGTCAGAACATACTATAGGGACCAGTCCTACATTGTGTTTTGTGATCGTGTATCGACTACGAATATGTTCATAATTATATTCCCTGCATGGAATTGTGCTTGTCCGTTCTGTGTATTATTTTGTAATATTAAAACCTTGTCGTTTGCTGGCTGGTCGGTGTATTTCCAGAGTGTGCAAGTGTGCGCGTGCAGCGGGTGGACGGCTTGTGCGGTGATCTTCACAAGTAGTGTATCATTCTCTGTCGCGTGGAGACTGAGACTTCATGGTGTGTGTTGTGTGTGTGTGTGTGTGTGTGTGTGTGTGTGTGTGTGTGTGTGTGTGTGTGTGTGTGTGTGTATGTGTGTGTATATGTGCGTGCGTGTGTGTGTGTGTGTGTGTGTGTATGTTTACGTGAGTACGTGTGTGTGTGTGTGGGGGGGGGGGCTGAGGTACGTGCGTGCGTGTGTGTGTGTGTGTGTGTGTGTGTGTGTGTGTGTGTGTGTGTGTGTGTGTGTGTTGTAGGCTCTGTGTGTGTGTGTGTGTGTGTTTTACGTGAGTACGTGTGGGGGTGGGGGGGAGCTGAGGTGCGTGCGTGCGTGCGTGTGTGTGTTTGTGTGCGTGCGTGTACGTGTGGTGTGTGTGTGTGTGTGTGTGTGTGTGTGTGTGTGTTGTTGTGTGTGTGTGTGTGTGTGTGTTGTAGGCTGTGTGTGTGCGTGTGTGTGGGGGGGGGGGGGAGGGAGGGTTCCAAGCAGACCCATACAGGAGAATCCAGGCAGTCAGGACCACTTCCGTTATTCCTTTCGGCACTGCAGCCTGGCAAGTGACAACACATTCATTTTACCCCACAGCCAAACCCTGCGCTAGGATTCGGCGGACGCAGAAATAAGCCTTCTTCCGGTACAGAGAACCCATAATTTAAAATGGCATTATAACTATTGCCGGAACTTACAGTGATCAAGACTTATTTGTCGTTAACGATGAATTAGCTTTGTCGCCGTAACTCGAATGACCTTCACGGTCGAAAAGTATCAAAACTAATATGTCAGTCCGACATGTGTATCAGACAAGTCAAATACCCATAACACAAAGATACTGACGCAACAGTTACAGCATTGTCAGTGTTCCACACAAGATGAACCGCCAGTCATAACACGTACACATGCCGTACACATGTCTCACTACTGCCACAACCCTTCACAAATCCCTTATCACCACACAAACATAGAAAGAGAGAGGCTAAAAGATCGAGAGAAGATATGGGAGAGAGAGCCGCTAAAATATCAAAGCAAATGAACAAACGAATTAGGTGAAGCTTCATTCGGTCACCGCATAAGCTTTTCTTTCTTACTGACTCCCCTCAAAGGGGCGAGTTGGAATGACCCAAATTTCCCTCTTCCACGTCTGAGATTTAAAAGTTGTTATTGGGCAAGGACCCGGTAAAGTTCCGAGGAAATCCTTTTGGTGTTTGCTCTATTCAAAGGGAGAGAAGCCCGTTAACACACAGCCGCTACGTACAGGGCGGCCACAAGTTATCGTATCTCCACGTTTCGCCACTCCGGTCTTGGCAAAGGCTTATCTCGGACGGACCTGTTCCGTTCACGGTGTTCCTTGTTCTTCGTCCGATAGACAGAACCCCCCGAGCTCAGTGTACCCAAAATAGACGGGCTTTGGTGTACCGAACCGGAGGTGTGACTGTGTGTGTGTGAGAGTGTGTTTGTGTGAGAGACTCTGTGTGTGCATGTTTGTGTCTGTGTGTGTGAGAGACACAGAGAGAGACTCTGTGTGTGTGTGTGTGTGTGTGTGTGTGTGTGTGTGTGTGTGTGTGTGTGTGTGTGGTGCGAGGGGGTCGTACAGGGAGGAGGTTGACGGGGGGGTGAGGGTGGGGGGAAGGGAGTAGGCAAGTGAGGGTATTTGTGTCAGTGTGTGCGCAAGACCCTGCTTAACCAGAAAATGATATTCAAAACCCTGTTAATTTCCTACATCTTTAAATATTTCAGGTGAACACACACACACACACACACACACACAGAGCAACCCCACAAACAGGACAGTTCGGATGTTTAATCGCATCTCTGCAACAAGATGACTGAACGGGACATTCCACACAAAGGAAGCAGTAAACAAAATAGAAATATAACACTGAAAGATGAAAATGACTCTGATGAGCAGAGTACAATTCCGCACGGCAGTAGCCAAGGCCTACGCAGAAAAACGACCACCTCAACCCCGGCTCAGTCCCTGGCCGAGACACGCCCCACTGAAAGATGCCCTCACTAAATACCTGTGCAGGGCAGTTGTCAGTATTATGGTGCAGATCACCGAGACATCTAGTAGTAGAATCAACAAGGAAAGGGAAGTAACAGCACCTCACTGCCACCACACATACATATCAAGTTCTAATGGTTCTCGGCATCTGACCTACTGCTTAACCTGTTCATTACCCCAGCCCATACATTCTCCAAACTGAAAAGTATGCACGAAGGCCGGAAAATGTTCCGGGCCTACACAAGCCTATACTTTAACTGTGCAGTTTGATGCACATCCTTCCTCACGTTAAAAGCTAAAGGTTATCAAATTTCGCATAGTACTGCTCTGCATAATATGCCATTCATGTACGCACATCACTGCAGGGGTCAACACAAAGTTGTTTCTGTGGCGGTACTGATGGAGACCAAACTCAAAGGACATGGGAAGGAGGGGATCGTATGTAAAAATAGATTATACCCAATGTGACGCTACCAGTGCCACTACCACAATGCTTGAGGCATGGACTTGCAAATACATGTAAGTCCAGGGCTAGAGTGTTCTGAGTGCCTGGCCTCTTACTGTTACGGTCCCACAAGCTTTCTACCACACCACCCAGGGGTGCTGAGTGGGTTGACTTTTTTGGTGGAATAAGTAATCAGACCGAGGTTAGAGACGTTTACCATTTGTTTCCAGGAATATGAAATTAATTTCTGCAGCTTCACAGGGATCGTGTTTTGGTGACGGAGAGTGACTCTGTCTTAAATTACAAGATAAAAAGCAGCGACATCAGTGGAGTGATGCCTTGTATATAATTTTATATACACAGGCAACATACACACACTCACTATATATATTTATACTGACAGCAAAGACAGAAAAAATCCCTAGTAATGAAAACATAATCGTTAAGTTGAAGCAAATTTGCAACAGACAAACTTTTGCTCATAGAGACATAAAGCTAAAAAAAATAGGAATCAAAAATGGAACATTTTGTTTCTTTTAAAGCAACACTGAGCTGGATCTCAAAAGTTGAATCAACTTGGTGACATTAATATGATAAGTCTGCAATAGCTTTGAAAGAACTTTACACTCATGCATTGTACACTTTAAAATGTAAAAATAGTTAGTACAGATTACTGCCACTATTTCAAAGTTATCAACACAACAGACACAAATGTGAACCAGATTAGATGCAAAAATAAGAGCCATTTGAATTTATCATCTTGCACTCATCAGTGCATGATTTTTAACATGTAAAAATAATTAGTACAGATTATTGCCACTGTTTCAAAGTCAGCAAAACAACAGACACAAACATGAACCGGACTAGATGCAAAAATAAGAGCCATTTGAAT
Source organism: Alviniconcha strummeri (assembly GCA_963584105.1). NCBI lineage: Eukaryota > Metazoa > Mollusca > Gastropoda > Provannidae > Alviniconcha > Alviniconcha strummeri. Next base: position 12,422,447 of record OY757543.1, read on the forward strand.
TTAACACCCATCACTGATCAGCAAAAAAAAAAAAATTCTCTCTCTCTCTCTCTCTCTCTCTCCCCCAAATATTTATAATTAGTACATACTTTCATTTGTTGGATAACAATGACAAATAACACTCAGAGAACATACTTTTACAAATCACACACACACACACACACACACACACACACACACACACACACACACACACACACACACACACACAAATCATTATTGCACTTTTCCTGGGGGCAGGGCCAAAATTTGGGCGACAAATTTCTAAGCATTTTACAGGTTGGAAAAGACAGAACCACAGGCAAAACAAGCCACAAAATGTACCATGCACAACAGCTAAGCACCTCCACCAACTAAGCATAGTGTGGACATTTGTGTTGCAAAATACTGTCAACACTTGAGCAGACAATGACACCAAACCAAACTGAACCCCCCACTCACCAAAACCAACAACAATCTAAACAACAAAATATGAGTGAATGCATCACATGCAGGCATGCACGTGCACACACACACACACACGCACGCGCGCGCACGCACGCACGCACGCACGCACGCACGCACACACACACACGCACACACACACACACGCACACACACACAGAGCAGATTCCCCTTCTTTTGAAACAAAACAGAGAGTTCAAGGAACAAGCAGTTAAGACTGAACTAATCAATGCTGCGTTAGTAAATTTCCAAAGACAAAGACTAGCAAATACTCAAGTTCAAAGCAGCTACTTGTGTTCATGCTCCAAGTAACTTTGGAAATGATGTTTGCCTTTCACTTTCAGTGCCTAAACATATGAGATGTCTCACTTTAGCACTGAAAAGCACAGGTTAAAATGGATGTCTACCTTCCACATACAACCAGAAACAATTTAAAACAAGGAGTCCCAAATGCTTAACTGAACTAAGTGACACCTTCCCAGTGGAACAACAGGGTAAAACCAGTTTCTGGACAATCGGCGTTACAAGCCTTAGTGCTAATACGCTCAACTTATTGCATGCTCAACAACTCTCATGACTTCACTGGGCACCAGCAGCACATCAGCAGCTTACTATGCTGACACTAACAATGCACCAGCACTTCACTAAGAGTGCAATGTGAACACTGCAACATGATCACAAAACAGCTGTCATTTGCTTCGTCTTCCTTTTTATTGAAAGTTTTTTCACATAGGTGATGTTACTTATTACCGATTCATTAGTACTTCACTACCTTATTATGCTGCATGGTCATGAAATTAACCCCTTCACTGCTATGATGTCATTTAAAAACTGCCAATAAAAGTGCACAATTTGAAACCCTTAAGCTTTTTTTCTTCTTTTTCACACTGTCAATAGTGTCATGTGAAAAGATTTTCATCACAGCACTGAAAGTAGAATGTGTTACAGGACCAGGAAATACATCACTTGCAGGTGCGTCTGTGCATCTTTCAGCCTGTAAAATTTCCAGGCTGAGGCAGTGAAGGGGTTAATGGCTCTCAATAGCATTTCGGTGCCTTACGCAAGATGTAGCGTGGTCAGTAGATCCCATGCCTTCTCTGTGGACACGAGCAGTACACAGATCAGCACTTCACTACCTTGTAGCATGATCCAGAAATAGCTCTGAGGAGCATTTAGTGTGATCAGGAGCTCCATCACTTTTTGCAGAGGCTGCCAAAACATTGGTATTTCACTAGCTTGTAGCGGGAGCACGAAACAACTCTCAACAGCATTTCATTATTATGCTGAGTGGTTAATAGCACTTGTGAATGCCTCCAACATAGATGCCACCAATGCATCATGATTTTGTTTCACCATCTTGGAGCAGGATCATGAAACAGCTCTCATGCCCTCACTGCTGACACCAGGGTTACATTAACACTTTACTACAATACCATACATGTTGATTCACTGTCTTAGAGCATGATCATAAAATAGCTCTCATGCCTTCACTGCTGACAGCAGGGTTACATTAAAACCTTACTAAACATCATACATGTTGTTTCACTGTCTTGGAGCATGATCATAAAATAGCTCTCATGCCTTCACTGCTGACAGCAGGGTTACATTAAAACCTTACTAAACATCATACATGTTGTTTCACTGTCTTGGAGCATGATCATAAAATAGCTCTCATGCCTTCACTGCTGACGGCAGGGTTACATTAAAACCTTACTAAACATCATACATGTTGTTTCACTGTCTTGGAGCATGATCACGAAAAGCTCTCATGCCGTAACTGCAGACACCAGCATTACATTAACACCTTACAACACACACCAGCAACACACTGACACTTAACTGCAGACACAAGCAATCAAATACACTGGCACTTCATCGCAGACACCACAATACATTTAAGAACTTTACTGCATACACCAGCGATACATTAACGCTTCACCAAAGACACAGGCAATACATTAACACTTCACTGAAGAAACCAGCAATATATATTAATATAAAAACACTTCCCTGAAGATACCATCAATAAAAACTTCATTGAACACACCAGCAATAAAAAACATTAACACTTCACTGAAGACACTGGCAACAGAGTAATGCTTCACCGATGACACCAGCAATACACTGATACCACACTGCAGACACCAGCAATACATTAACAGAATAACACTTCACTGCAGACATCAGCAATATAGTGGCACTTCACTGAAGACACCAGCAATACCATAGCACTTCACTGCAGACACAAACAATACATTAAACACTTCACCGCAGACACCAGCAATACATTAACGCTTAACTACAGACACCAGCAATACAGTAACACGTCACTGCAGACACCAGCAATACTTTAACACTTCACCAAAGACACAAGCAATACATTAACACTTTACTGAAGAAACCAGCAATATATATTAATACATAAACACTTCCCTGAAGACACCAGCAATAAAAACTTCATTCAAAACACCAGCAATAAAAAACACTAATAAAAAAACACTAACACTTCACTGAAGACACCTGTAACAGAGTAACGCTTCACCGTAGACACCAGCAATACATTAATACCTCACCGCAGACACCAGCAAAACATTAACAGAATAACACTTTAATGCAGATACCAGCAATACAGTAGCACTTCAATGAAGACACCAGCAGTACATAAGCGCTTCGCTGCAGACACCAGCAATAAACACTGCAGACACCAGCAGTACATTAACACTTCACTGCAGATGCCAGCAATACATGAACACTTCACCACAGATATCAGTGATACATTAACACTTCAACACGGACACCAGTGAGACATTAACACTTCACTGCAGACACCAGCAATGCAACAACCCTTTATTACAGACACCAGCGATACGTTAACACTTCACTCTGCAGACACTGCCATCAAAGTGATTCACCCTAAAATCCGGACAAGAGGGAGACATCCGACAACACCAGCCTCCCTTCAGGCTTCCCAGAATCAAAGCACCCCGGATCTTCAGCATACCTCCACATATGATCAACCGTACCAAACTAGTCCCGCCAGCACCCCGCCAGCACTGCACCCACTGTCAACAGCTTGGCCTCACCACCGCCAGAACGCAGTACCGAGGCGGTTCCTTTTTACCCTGCACCATCAGGGACTGGAACTCACTCTCCACTGATGCAGTAGAGGCAACGACTGTTGACACTTTTGTGTCACGTACCTCTCACTGACCAGTCAACTAGTTCTTTAGTTGTTTTTTTGTGTGAGAGAGAGAATGAACTTGAGACAGTGCCGCAATTTAATTTTAAGGACTTGTGACCAGAGCTGAAATGTGGACTTTGCAAACACCACCTAAAATGCCAGAATAATCATCAACATGATTGTGGGCATCCAAGGAAAGAAGAAAAGCACCAAACAGTGGATTACTTTCTGTTTGCTTTCCCGAAGTGTGAGCTCTCAAAGCAGAGTGGTTGGCAACAAACAAACAAAAAGAGAAGAAAAAGAAAAAAAGAGAACACTGGCCTCTGTGCCAGGTAATAAATCTAATCCATTACTCTTTGGAAAACTATGGGCATGCATTTTTAATTAATTGAACCTGCCTGAAAACACGGGGTTGTTTGTCACCTGCATGCAGTGCTCACACAGAACATCCAAAGGTGGGAAGAGGTTAAAGAAATTTTAAGTACATATTCAATCTGTGACAAGACCAATAACTGTAGACACTTGTTTTTTCAGCTTTATATACACAAACCTGATCACAAGAGCAAAACTGTTACCAAGCAATAGGCAACAACAATAGGCAAAAAACACTGACATTAACTTTCGAGACAGACAGAAAATCATTCAGAGACAGATTTCAGCAAAAGGCACATAATGTAAGTTCTGTAGACCAAGTAAATAATCTTCTCTTTCCATAACAACTTTAAAATGAATATATTTTTTGCCAAACGAAAGGTGAGGGGGGGGGGGGGGGGGGGGAACAGTAAGAACACAAAACCAGAAAATGTCCTCTGAGAATAACATTGCTGCTTAACATGATGAAGGTCATGATAATAAAGTTTAAAAAAACTCTTGCTGCCATAGTGGCAAGTGAATATGGCGTTTCCGTAGAGGCAAGTAAATTCAAGTACATGTTTTTTTCTTCAAGTAGCAATCCTGTCTTGTTTACTATGGTGGCAAATATACAGTGATGTTTCATTCTTCATGTGGCATTCTTGTTTTGGTTGCTCTTTCTTCATGCAGCAATCCTGTCTTGTTTACTATGGTGGCAAATATACAGTGATGTTTCATTCTTCATGTGGCATTCTTGTTTTGGTTGCTCTTTCTTCATGTGGCATTCTTGTTTTGGTTGCTCTTTCTTCATGCAGCAATCTTGTCTTGGTTGCTATGGTGGCAAACGTTTTTTCCTTCAAGCAGCAATCTTGTCTTGGTTGCTATGGTGGCAAATATATAATGATGCATCTCCCATCACACAACAATGTTGTCTTGGTTGCTATGGCAGCAAATATATAACGCTGTTTCTTCCTTCATGCAGCAATGTTGTCTTGGTTGTTATGGCCACAAATATAAAATTATGTTTCTCCCTTCATGCAGCTTATGTTGTCTTAGTTGCTATGGCGGCAAATATACAATGATGTTTCTTCCTTCATGCAGCAATGTTGTCTTGGTTGCTATGGCAGCAAATATACAATGATGTTTTTTCCTTCATGCAGCAATGTTGTCTTGGTTGCTACAGTGACAAAATACAACGATGTTTCCTTCATGCAGCAAATCTGGTCTTAGTTCCTACGGCAGCAAATATATAACGTTTCCTCCTTGATGAAGCTATGCTGTCTTGGCTGCTATAGTGGTAAGCATATATATATATAATCATGTTCTTCTTTCATCCAGCAAAGTTGCTTTGGTGGCTATGGAGGCAAGTATACGAGTTTTCTTCCTTCAAGCAGCAACGTTGTCTTGGCTGCTATAGTGGCAAGTACAAACGTTTCTTCCTTTGTTCAGTACTGCTGTCTTGCCAAGCACATAACAGCCAGGAATCCAACAAGACTACTTTGTCCTACTATGAAATATTGATCAAAAAACCCACCTCAGTGACAAGAAATAACACATTGTGAATAGTTTAATCATCATTTTTGTCTTAAGCATGAACAGGACAAAAAGGGAAACAAAGGAACAGAACTAAACGAACAAGCTCAATAAACAGGACAAAAAGGGAAACAAAGGAACAGAACTCAAATGAACAAGCTCAATAGCTGCAGTCACAAGAATTAAAGCCAAAGATTTCTGGTATCCATGATTGTGTCATCTGTTGTCTACTGGGGCCCCATGTGTGAACCTAGACAATGACCACAGTCTCTGGCTTTTCATGAAAGTTGCGAGCTTCTGCATCATCTTTAGAAAGACGGTAGCTGTACCAGTTCATACCCTGGACCCCTGGACGTGGATTTAAACAGCTTTGGTCAGAAATGAGCAGGAGGGTACAGCCGCATGTAAATGAGAGAGCAGATGAGCACGTATTATGCCCAGAAAATCACAGACAGGAGTCACAGATGGAGTGAGGCAGAAAATGCCCCGGGTGAGGAGTCAAGGCGGTAGAGAGAGTACACTACGATCGCAACGGTCTTTTGCCCCAAGAACTCGGGACTGCAAACAAGACAAGGTCAAAACTAGCACTGAAGGACAACAGCAAATCAAACAGACAAATATAAAGAAATATGATCAAATTTGACTGTGGTGTGCCGCCTATGCTATTTATTCACCTGGCATACAAGCAGTGGGAGGTATACATATTCACATACTCTAGAATGTTCCCCAGCATTATATATTGTGCCCACCCTGAGATTTCTCCAGAGTCGAAGTCTGTGCCGACTCTGCCAAAATCCTTCGGATGAGACAATAAAGCGAAGTCTGTTGTGCACATACACAAGTATGTGAAAAGATCACAGGCATACACACACCATTAGCCCTTCACTGCCCCAACCTGTAAACTTTCCAGGATGACAGATGCACGAATATGCCTCAAAGACAGTACATTTTCCAGTTCTATAACCAATCTCTTTCCAGTGCAGTATGTTTTGATGAAACTCCTTTCAAAAACCAGTCCCAGAAAGAAAACAAAAAGGGTTTCAAATTTTGCATTTTTCTTGATCATTTTCAAGTGGTAACATGGGAGTGAAGGGGTTAAAAATCCTGCAGTCCACATCAGAGTTTGGTGAATTAGGGAAGCACCAAAATAACCCACCGTGCACTAAGTCTGTCGAAGTCTTCAAACTGTTGGACACCATATGCTGCTGCTGCTGAAGCTCTTCAGCCTCATCCTTGCCATGATGCATGAACATTGCTAGAAGAGAAGTAATGTTTCTATCACATGTTGCCTGAAGCTGAGTAGTTTGTGCAAAAGAAAGAACCATGTGATTAACAGCTGATCAGCTTTCTCTTCCTTTTGAAACACGTTGCACTACCATATGCACTTTTGGTTCTTGATTTTGGTCAGTTTGTGCAAAAGAAAGAACCATGTGATTAGCAGCTGATCAGCTTTCTCTTCCTTTTTGAAACACGTTGCACTACCATATGCACTTTTGGTTCTTGATTTTGGTCAGTTTGTGCAAAAGAAAGAACCATGTGATTAACAGCTGATCAGCTTTCTCTTCCTTTTGAAACACGTTGCACTACCATATGCACTTTTGGTTCTTGATTTTGGTCAGTTTTCCTCACCAGTACTGTCAGTAATTTAAAAAATAAAAAACACACCTTCATTATCATTACAAATGGTAAAATGTACTTCCATACAGTAACTATAAATAGAATGGTAATAACTATGCAGGATGTAAAGCACAATGGCAGTAGACTTCAAGTTCACAGCCTCCCAACCTGAAGTACTTGAGGTTCAATCCCTCAGTGAGGTGCTAAGAATATTCATTGGTATTATTCATAAACTTATCATCAAAATGAACTCAAATACATTTTTCTGTTGATGTTTGTAAACATGAATGATATTAAATATGTATATGGCTGTCTTAGATTGCAAAAATGTCATGTACAGTATATAAATTTCACACACACACACACACACACACACACACACACACACACACACACACACACACACACACACACACATTTATCTCTCAACACTACCAGTGAATATTCTCAGCTACAGTGTTCCCTGGTGCTGTTGATTCCCAGCTACAGTGTTCGTGGTATTGTTGATTCCCGGCTACAATGTTCCCTGGTAATGTTGATTCCCACTACAATGTTCCCTGGTATTGTTCATTCCCAGCTACAATGTTCCCTGGTATTGTTGAGAAACTAATTTTCAAATAAAACTCAACCAAAAATTTCATCTTCTCATTTACAAGTAAGACAATATCAAGTATGTACATGGATGTTTATGAATTGCTTTGTCAGCAAAGGACACAAAGCCGGTGTAGAGAGCAGCCAACACACTTTTAATCAATACTCACGTCAAAATGTGTGTGGTATAATTATGCAGTGTATAAGTAGGCCACAAGTAACAGCTTCAGGCCCAAATGGTAAATTCATTAAAGCAAGGGCTGTACTGCCTGCATGCTAAATCAAATTTAAAACAACAAATCAATAAATAAATTTTACACAAATGAGTATAAGAATACTGCACAGCTTGATGCTGAAGATTAATTTCACGAGATATTCCTGTACATCATTTAAAAGCGTCACTGAAAAGACTTTGGGCATGATTTTTCACAGATGAGTGGTGCCATGAGGCTGCTCCATCCGTGGCATATCACCACAGAAATAGAAATTCATCACGACTAAAATCAGTAAAGATATGCACTGCAGCACCAGAAGCATAAAAGGGGCCAAGGAGAGTACACTGCGTCAGGGGAACCTGGGAACTAAACAACACAAACAACACAGACTTTATAAAGCAGAGCTCCTGTGTGGTTCAGATAAAAACAGGAATCTCTTCCCCATCAATGTTGTGTTAACAGTAGCAACACCGGCTCGTCAACAAACAACAGGGGCAGGCACAGCCATACACACACCAGTACACACATCCTACTACAGCACAAAAAATATTGTGACTGCTATCACAGTGCAGGTGCTGGATTTCACTGGGCAGAGAAAGCAGGCGGTGGCAAAGACAGGCAACAAGATGAACCACCAGGTGACAGCACCAGCACACTGGCTGCTAATGTGTAACGGAAACGAAAATGTTTTTCAGGTTAAAGGGGACCTCAAATGAAAAAGCACCACGGGTCCTGTTTTATCCAGAGCCAAGCAAACAGCCATTCAGTCTGCTTCACCCGTCAGACTACAAGAGAAAGCACCACACAATCGGTTTGCAAACTATATTGTGAGGTGGTTTACATAGCGACGTAATTTAACTTAATCACAACATGGTTCTCATCCCTCTAAATATTACTCTCACAAAAGCTGCAGTTTCAGAGCTCAAACACAGTGATGTTTTTTTATGACAACAGTCTAATTTTATCCCCTGTCTGCTAACACAAAGCACACACAGACAAGACTTTTTTATGTGTTCAAATCTTGAACATGATCTGATCAAACAGTGCCTTTTTCTCACATTATTAATCTTTTGCAGGAAACATAGGGGAAAATCAACAGTAACGATATATCAATCACTACCACAAGTCCTGCCAACATCTGTACAGCTACAACACACTGGTGTTTCAGTGTTTGTCCATAAACAATGCAACAGGAAATACGCTTTAAGCAGGTGAGGGCCGTGTCCACAAAGTTGATGCCGTGCTGAACGTGTCGGAACACCACCCAGGACTTGTGCCTTGAGGTCCACCTGCTGTGTTCCACCACAACTGTCTTGTAGTTCAAAGAAGCTTCTTGCATGTGGACATGTAACAAAATCAGCCACAGAGCGAACAGCATACATCAAACACTTGGATCCCCACGCACACACACACACAGAGGAATGTTCAAACTGGAATGCTGCTTTGGGGCTCTGGCATTCAAGCACTGGCACACAGAAAATAATGTTTACACACCGTTTCCTTGCCAGAGGCAGGCAGGAATGAGAGGTCAGTGCCGTGCTGTTCTATAGAAGACATGACAGTGTAGAACACTGTCCTCAGTGTAAAACACATGACAGTGTAGAACACTGTCCTCAGTGTAAAACACATGACAGTGTAGAACACTGTCCTCAGTGTAAAACACATGACAGTGTAGAACACTGTCCTCAGTGTAAAACACATGACAGTGTAGAACACTGTCCTCAGTGTAAAACACATGACAGTGTAGAACACTGTCCTCAGTGTAAAACACATGACAGTGTAGAACACTGTCCTCATTATAAAACACATGACAGTGTAGAACATTGTCCTCAGTGTAGAACATTGCTATCAGTGTAGAACACAGGACAGTGTAGAACAGTGTTGTACACAGTCATCAGTGTAGAACAGTGTTGTATACTGTCATCAGTGTAGAACACAGGACAGTGTAGAACAGTGTTGTACACTGTCATCAGTGTAGAACAGTGTTGTACACTGTCATCAGTTTTGAACAGTGTTGTATACTGTCATCAGTGTAGAACACAGGACAGTGTAGAACTGTGTCATCAGTGTAGAACACTGTTCCTCAATCCTTCATCATCAGTAGTAATTGCCCTCACAGAGCTGCATTCTCTGGGCAAAATCAGTAAGTCTACACAAAGAGCTGCAGCCAACAATTGATCAGCCTGCTTTCTCAGTGACACTGTCTCTTCGGCTGGAGACCACCACAGACACTGAGCTCATCAAAAGAACAGAGGCTTCATAAATCAATCATCAGTTCACCATACACAAAAGTTTGAAATCACACACACACACACACACGCGCGCGCGCACATGGAAATAAAGAATATAATCACAGATGATGGACGTTGAGAGGTAAAGATCAGCTCTCAAACAATATAAAGTGTGTTTTACCATGACACAGAAACGAACACAAAATCACAGGTGATGGAAGTTTAGAGGTGTAAGAATAAAGGTCATCTCTTGAACACTGGCTGGACAGTGAGGCTTCGGTATCATCATCCACAGGATTAACCTGAGAAGTGTGTGCCGCACAGATCCAAGTGGTGGGTTGAATATGAACACGCCATGTGTAAGAATAACCAGGGTTTGCAACCAAAGTCTCGTTCAAGGCAGCTTGGACCATCCTCCCCCCTAATTGACCTTCATGGCTGACTGTCATTTAATATGGTCGACAGGGCATTCAATCTCAACACCACATTCTTCATGGCTGACTGGGCATTACATACTAACAACCACAGTCTTCATGGTTGACTGGGCATTTAATCTCAACAACCCCCTTTCCCATGGCTGACTTGGCATTACATATTAACTACAGTCTTCATGGCTGACTGGGCATTACATATTAACAACTACAGTCTTCATGGCTGACTGGGCATTACATATTAACTACGGTTTTCATGGCTGACTGGGCATTTAATCTCAACAACCCCCTTTTCCCTGGCTGACTAGGCATATTAACAACCACAGTCTTCATGGCTGACTATAGGCATTACATATAGACTACAGTCTTCATGGCTGACTGGGCATTACATATTAACAACTACAGTCTTCATGGCTGACTGGGCATTACATATTAACTACAGTCTTCATGGTTGACTGGGCAGTTAATCTCAACAACCCCCTTTTTCATGGCTGACTGGGCATTACATATTAACAACCACAGTCTTCATGGCTGACTGGGCACTACATATTAACTACAGTCTTCATGGATGACTGGGCACTACATATTCACAACCACAGTCTTCGTGGTTAACTGGGCATTAAATATTAACAACCACAGTCTTCATGGTTGACTAGGCATTACGTAATTATTAGCAACCACAATCTTCATGGTTAACACAGCCTTCATGGTTGACCGAGCATTAAATATCACCAACCAATCAATAGTCAGGCTGAATGATGACATTTGAAGGGTCAATGCCAAAGAAAAAACATAGTTAACACAGCCTCCATGGTTGACCGAGCATTAAATATCACCAACCAAGCAGCAGTCAGGCTGAAGTGATGACATTTGGAATGTCAGTGCCAAAGAAAGCAGAAGTGGAGACTGATCATGCCTTGAGTGAAAATTCAACCAACCCCAGAGCTTTCCCCAAGTCCAAGCCTCTCTCCCTATTTCCAAAGCCACTAAAAACTTCCCCAAAAGGAGTCCACTATTAAACAGGTCAGTCCACTCCACATCCTGCTGATTCAGCTGGACATGCATGATCTGACACCTTAGCCTTTTCAAAGTATCTCTCTCTCTCTCTCTCTCTCTCTCTCTCTCTCTCTCTCTCTCTCTCTCTCTCTCTCTCTCTCTCTCTTTGAGTTTTGTTGTATATGAAATACATGTGTATGTGTAGTATTAAAAGAATTAGTCCCTGGATGTAAAAAGACCCTGTGTCTACTACCCTCGTAAAATAAAGTTTTTTAATTCTCTCTCTCTCTCTCTCTCTCTCTCTCTCTCTCTCTCTCTCTCTCTCTCTCTCCTGGATTCAAGACAACCTGAACAAGCAAATGACATGACAGTAACAGATTTTGTTCCCTTACCAAAGCAGGCCACAAGTAATATGCTAGGCTTGTCTTGTGTGTGTGTGTGTGTGTGTGTGTGTGTGTGTGTGTGTGTGTGTGTGTGTGTGTGTGTGTGTGTGTGTGTGTGTGCGCGCGCACTTTTGTGTGTGTGTGCACTTTTGTGTGTGTGTGTGTGTGTGTGTGTGTGTGTGTGTGAGCAGTAACTCACTAGTCGATACTGCATAATATCTCCTTTGCCTTTTATCATAAAGCTGCCATTAGTTTTCACTAGGGAAAATAATTAATGAGAAAAGCAAATGCAGAGATGACTCACATCCCATGGCAAGACCAGAATAAGTGTCCATTCTCCCATTTAAATACACACCAGTCACACAAAGCATCCTGTGCAGATGTAACAGCAGCACAACACTGAGCAAGGCAGCACAACATTGTTACTAATGCAATTTGATGTTTATGTTATACCTGACCTTGAAACAAAATCATGGTCATCAAATCTAGTATGGATCCTCGCCCCGGTATAACCGTAATGGTTGACTGGGTGTAAAACACCAAGTTACTTACTGGTGTGGATCGGCAGATCCCAAGCGAGGTTATAATCATGCAAAGTTAAATTGTGTCCAAGCAAAAGCAACCAAGACTTTCTAAGAAATATGCCAGAAAATACACAAATTATCTCCCCTGCATATGTGCAAAAAAACAAAACACAAAAATAAAATGGTGGTCTACAGTCAAGACCTAGATGTAATTAACGATCATAGAAAAGTTTTCGTTTGATCTGAACATATTTTCAGATTGAACTGTTTGACGCTGCCATGACTTTGAAATAAAGTCAAGGTCATTCAGTGTGCTACGAATGGGTAAAGCTCTGTGCACAGTGCCATCACGCAACATTTGATGCTTATAATATGTACAGCTACAGAAGATTTTGCCACGTGTGGCTGGCCCACCAGACGTCTAACTGGCAATCCAGCGATGGCCCGAAGGTCTAACACTGGTCATTACAGATTTTTCACATGAGTCAAAAACCAAAAAAAATGCACTGACTTCATGTTTCTGTATTCACCAGTTTCTTCCAGCCACACCACCCCCCACCACCCCAAAAGTGTTGCCCACTTTCTCCCCTCCATACACATTGCCTCTCTCTTGTCACACGAAAGATGTGTTATTATTTTTTTTTAAATTGACATTGTTTTTCACCTTTTCTTTCTTGTCACATGGAAGATGCTTTTTTTTTTCTTGCTTTTTTTACATTGCTTTTCACTTTTTCTTACGTAGACTGCCAGCACACAAAAATCGCTTCAGCCAAATGCTTCAATACTACTGCAATGGAGGACAGTTTCAGTATTAATTTGCTCCCCTTACATTGCAAACTAAGTGCTCAAGTAAGCTGACTCTGACTCTGAGCAATAGCTGCACAGGAAACACACACACACACACACACACACACACACACACACACACACACACACACACACACACACACACACACACACACAGACCATCCAACAGCAACAACTTACTCACCACAGGCCCACACTATCTGCAGGCCTATGGTCAAGCATGCTCCGCAACAGCACTGAGACAAACAGAGGATTGTGGATCAGGCAGAAACAGCAGTCACGAAGACAGCCCGACACTAGAAACCAGCAGAAGCACCAGTGATGACAGTTGAAAGGCTGAACTGGTAATGCCCTATCTCATCAGACACCTGAGGAAGGGGGGGCTTCTTCACCCCCCCCACCCCCCATCCCCTCAAAAAAGATACCCCCAAACCCGCCAACAAGGAGAAGAACGGCTGAACCTGGCCACGGAAGTAACAAAGCCATAGCGTGCGTGCAAGGTGGAGCTACACGGGATTCTCATTTTGCAGCCCTGGGAAGAGGTGGACGAGAATGAAGAGAGCGATGTCACGGTTGGTCCAGTAGGACGTGTGGGAGGTGAGCAGAGACACGTAGCTGTTCTCCATGCTCCTCTCCCTCAGCTGGTAGTCCAGGCGGTACTCCATCTCTGCAACACCAGGCAAGCCGAGGAAATGAACAGCCGGAAGAGCCATGCCAGAGGCAGAAGTGGAATGCATGTTTGTGGTACGTGTGGAGGTTATAGCAAATGCTCCAGTTATCCCATCTTTCTAGCGATTACAACAGTGGCGCTGCACAGAATGATAATAGCAATAGATTATTTATGGTGCCCTATCTCGTAGGAGCTTGGAGCATGAAAGGCATAAGGACACGCTCATTTCACTGCACACACACAGTCACACACACACACACCATCTCACACACACACACACATACACACACAGAAGATGGAAAATGAATGCATATATTATGTGTACATGGTACACAGAAATTTTATAATGTGAAAACAATCCCATCTTTCTGCTGATTTCAACTACTAGAAGCTGGTGTGTAGAAATTCAGCAAAAATGCAATGCAAACATTAATACAAAAGCACTTTCATATTTTCTCTTCAGAATATGTATAAAAATTATGCAAAACTGTATACTGCCTGGCTGTTTAAAACAGAAAATTGTGCTAGTCATCAATGTAAGCAGAAACAAAACTCTTGTTAACAGCTTGTACTTTAAGTTACAAAATCATGTGTATACTGTTCACCAATGCAAGTGATTAAGTGATTAAAACAATGCTTTACTGATGTCAGAGGAGCAGCAGATATATATATAGACAGATAGATGGATACACACACACACACACACACACACACACACACACACACACACACACACACACACACACACACTCTCTCTCTGTTTTTTGTATGAGCATATATATACCCAAGGCAAGGGTGAGTGCAAAGGTGCTGAAGATGCTTACATCTGCATGGTGCCATGTTCATACAGGTAGTACAGTGAATGATTTCAGGACAGAACAAATCTTGAACCCAAAACACCTCCTATTGCCCAGAACATTATACATACTGCCACCAGTAGGGTCAGGATTACATTTTTCATGCAGAAACTAAAAAGCATGCAATTTAATGCACTTGCCAGAACACCACATACTTTTCATTATGCAGCCCATTTAAATCAGCTAGACTTGCACAGTCACTTATTGTCTTCATACCCACAAACAGACACAATCACAGAAATCATAAGAGTGTATCTCAAGTTGATCAAATTGACCTTATGGACAATATTTACATCCAAAGACACTCCCGAAAACTTATTCCCCCCCCCCCCCCCCCCACAATGCTGACAATATCTATAATCAAACACACACAAATGCTAAGGCATTGTATGCATTTCCCTGCATACAATTATTATGCTGTCATCCGCTCCTTTTTATTCAGCTATAGTTGTCCATCCATACATCAAACAGGTTGTTGTCATACACACATAAATTGTCATACACACATAAATAAATGCAATTCCCTTGACTACACAATGTATTAATAACAGCTTAATTGTCATTTACTCCCTATATCAAAGCACAGCTATGCACAGTCTACTGTCTACAGTTCACACAGTCATCTGATCTATACACATGTATCATCACTTCTCTCTCTACACACATGTACCGTCACTTCTCTCTCTACACACATGTACAGTCACTTCTCTCTCTACACACATGTATCGTCACTTCTCTCTCTACACACATGTACCGTCACTTCTCTCTCTACACACATGTACAGTCACTTCTCTCTCTAAACACATGTATCATCACTTCTCTCTCTACACACATGTACCGTCACTTCTCTCTCTACACACATGTATCGTCACTTCTCTCTCTACACACATGTATTGTCACTTCTCTACACACATGTACAGTCACTTCTCTCTCTACACACATGTACAGTCACTTCTCTCTCTACACACATGTATCGTCACTTCTCTCTCTACACACATGTATTGTCACTTCTCTACACACATGTACAGTCACTTCTCTCTCTACACACATGTACAGTCACTTCTCTCTCTACACACATGTATCGTCACTTCTCTCTCTACACACATGTATCGTCACTTCTCTCTCTACACACATGTATCATCACTTCTCTCTCTACACACATGTATCGTCACTTCTCTCTCTAAACACATGTATCGTCACTTCTCTCTCTACACACATGTATCGTCACTTCTCTCTCTACACACATGTACAGTCACATCTCTCTCTACACACATGTACAGTCACTTCTCTCTCTACACACATGTATCATCACTTCTCTCTCTACACACATGTATCGTCACTTCTCTCTCTACACACATGTATCGTCACTTCTCTCTCTACACACATGTATCGTCACTTCTCTCTCTAAACACATGTATAGTCACTTCTCTCTCTACACACATGTACAGCCACTTCTCTCTCTACACACATGTATCGTCACTTCTCTCTCTAAACACATGTATAGTCACTTCTCTCTCTACACACATGTACAGCCACTTCTCTCTCTACACACATGTACAGCCACTTCTCTCTCTACACACATGTATTGTCACTTCTCTCTCTACACACATGTACAGTCACATCTCTCTCTGCTGGAGCAAGGAAGGAACTCAAACTCAAAAACTTTATTTTACAAAGACTGTCGTTTAGGTTCAGTCAAAACCTAACAACTAGTTCTTGCTAAGCTGCTGATGAGTAAAAATAAAATTACAGGGTATCATTTACGTACAGATAAGTATGAATGGGTAGGTGGACTTTTATTTATACATGAACATTTATACATGGAGCATAAGAACTTCCACACAAAAACATAGCATGTTCACAGTGCCAGATGCACACAGAGCATATACCACTCAGTTTTTTGTTTGTTTGTTGTTGCTGTTGCATTGTTTTTTGGTTTGTTTCTGTTTTTGTATGAGCATACAACCACTTGATAAGGCAGCAGAACATCTGATACAACAGGGAAAGAAACAGTGAGAAAAAGACAGAGAGAACAAGCTGTAAAACATCCTAGTTAGGCTGTTGGAAAGTAAAGAGAAAAGTTGAGGAAGCTTCACCAGCTGCCCTGACAAAATCAGCCACTGAACTTCCCATCACGTCACTGGAGGTCAGCACACTAAGACATCAAACACACTGGTAGGACTGAGCAGTGCTGCTTCTTAAAGCTGATGCAGAAGCAGGTACGGTGACAAATTTCCTGCGAAAGTCAAAGTGCTAAAAGAAAGAAAGAAAAAACAACAACACAAGAAGTGTTCAGACTCTGACCAAACAGCTAGACATGACCGACAGTGCACCAACAGACCCATGTACCAGCCAGCAGAGCCAGCAGGAGATTACACAACCCCCACAACCGTCAAGTTCTAACCCAACTTCTTACCACAGGGTTTTCGCCTGGGTAGGGATTTGCGTTTGCCTTCACACACAGGATCATTAACAAACAAGATCAAAATATACAAAGGGTTCAAAAGAGCGCCTATTTTAATTAGACACTGCAACACAAATGCGCCACGTTTCAGTCAAAACACCTTTTCAAGCAACAGACAGATAATACACTAACAAACCATGAGAGGAATGAAACCTGATCTGCTTAGCTTTCAGTTGGTGAATAAGTTTTACACAAGGGACACTACTCAACAGGCAGTAACAGCCTTTAGCACTGGCCTACATGAGACGAGGTAACACAGGTTTACAAAACTAATTATGCTTTTGGCCATCTGTAATACCAACAACCCATTTTTTTCACATGACACTCAACTGGCTCACAATCATTCACCATCATGCCAAGTTAGGTTACAAAAGGCTGATCATTTCCAAAGATCTCTTCTAGACAAAGTATGAACACAGACAAACCGTTTCTGGTATATCCCCACCCCACCCCTACTCCACCACCAACTTTGTTATGGGGGGTATAATTAAAATTAAAAATACAAACACAACCATGTACATCACATATAAAATAGACATAAAGGGGACAAGAAGAAAAAAAGAGACGAAAAAATGGCAGGAAAAGGCCACTGCAAAATAAACACTTGAATACAAGGCAATACACTTTCTCTACTGCTGGAAAGGCTGAACCATACACTGCAGAATGAACATTTGAATACAAGGCAATACACTTTCTCTACTGCTGGAAAGGCTGAACCATACACTGCAGAATGAACATTTGAATACAAGGCAATACACTTTCTCTACTGCTGGAAAGGCTGAACCATACACTGCAGAATGAACATTTGAATACAAGGCAATACACTTTCTCTACTGCTGGAAAGGCTGAACCATACACTGCAGAATGAACATTTGAATACAAGGCAATACACTTTCTCTACTGCTGGAAAGGCTGAACCATACACTGCAGAATGAACATTTGAATACAAGGCAATACACTTTCTCTACTGCTGGAAAGGCTGAACCATACACTGCAGAATGAACATTTGAATACAAGGCAATACACTTTCTCTACTGCTGGAAAGGCTGAACCATACACTGCAGAATGAACATTTGAATACAAGGCAATACACTTTCTCTACTGCTGGAAAGGCTGAACCATACACTGCAGAATGAACATTTGAATACAAGGCAATACACTTTCTCTACTGCTGGAAAGGCTGAACCATACACTGCAGAATGAACATTTGAATACAAGGCAATACACTTTGTCTACTGCTGGAAAAGCTGAACCGTACACTGTAGAATGAACGTTTGAATGTAGGGCAATATACTTTATCTACTGCTGGAAAGTCAGACTGTATACTGCAGAATAAACATTTGAAACCAGGACAGTATACTGTATCTACTGTGAGAAAGGTAAAACTGTATACTGCAAAATAAACATTTGAATACAGAGCAATATACTTTGTGTACCACTGGAAAGGCAGAACTGTACACTGCAGAATAAACATTTGAGTACAGGGCAATATACTGTGTCTACTGCTGGAAAGGCAGAACTGTACACTGCAGAATAAACATTTGAGTACAGGGCAATATACTGTGTCTACTGCTGGAAAGGCAGAACTGTACACTGCAGAATAAACATTTGAGTACAGGGCAATATACCTCGTGTACCGCTGGAAAGGCAGAACTGTACACTGCAGGATAAACATTTGAATACAGGGCAATATACTCAGTCTACTGTTGGTAGGGCTGAACTGCATGCTGCAGAATAAACTTCTGAATACAGGCCAATACACTTTTTCTACTGCTGGAAAGGCTGAGCTGTAACACTGCACAGCAAGACACAAAAATAGGTGGGGATGTATCACAACCTGTCCCATCTGAAGCCAAGCTGACTAACACAGGCATCTTTGGCATAGCACTGACAGACAGACATAACTGGTTTTTAAGGCCCAGTAAAAAAGTAGAAGAAAAAGAAAAGCTCCTGGTTAAAGTGAGCCACACAAATGGGGCAGCTGGGGATTTTGTTATGTATGTACTTCAAAAATGTACTTCATTGTTATCACTCTCATCACAAACTTAAAGTTGCTATCTTTGAGGAAAGCACGTACACATCCTATGGAACACGGATTACACATATGTCCATGTACAAATAAATTAGGTCTCAACCCCACCCCCACCCCCACCCCCAACACACAAACACACACACTTCAGTTATGAGGCTTCAAGTGGGCACTGATGATATGCTGGACTGTAATATCAACGTGTGGGTTTGACTATCATGCCTTCATGTGCACAGCGCACACCAAGAACACTTTGCACGTTAAAGATCCCATGCAGTCCCTTTCAACATGAGATGGCCCTATGGCCAGTGGCAGAGAAACACACACACAGCGCACAACAGCTGCAGACAAATAAACGCCGTGACTGTGGTTGTTCCTAATGGACAGTGGCAGAGAAACACACGCACAGTGCACAACAGCTGCAGACAAATCAACGCCGTGACTGTGGTTGTTCCTAATGGACAGTGGCAGAGAAACACACGCACAGTGCACAACAGCTGCAGACAAATCAACGTTGTGACTGTGGCTGTTCCTAATGGACAAACACAGTGGCGCCAGTGGCAGAGAAACACACACACAGCGCACAACAGCTGCAGACAAATCAACGCCGTGACTGTGGTTGTTCCTAATGGACAGTGGCAGAGAAACACACGCACAGCGCACAACAGCTGCAGACAAATCAACGCCGTGACTGTGGTTGTTCCTAATGGACAAACACAGTGGAGCCAGTGGCAGAGAAACACACACACAGTGCACAACAGCTGCAGACAAATCAACGCTGTGACTGTGGTTGTTCCTAATGGACAAACACAGTGGCGCCAGTGGCAGAGAAACACACACAGTGCACAACAGCTGCAGACAAATCAACGCTGTGACTGTGGTTGTTCCTAATGGACAAACACAGTGGCGCCAGTGGCAGAGAAACACACACAGTGCACAACAGCTGCAGACAAATCAACGCTGTGACTGTGGTTGTTCCTAATGGACAAACACAGTGGCGCCAGTGGCAGAGAAACACACACAGTGCACAACAGCTGCAGACAAATCAACGCTGTGACTGTGGTTGTTCCTAATGGACAAACACAGTGGCGCCAGTGGCAGAGAAACACACACGCAGCGCACAACAGCTGCAGACAAATCAACGCTGTGACTGTGGTTGTTCCTAATGGACAAACACAGTGGCAGAGAAACACACGCACAGCGCACAACAGCACGCACAGCGCACAACAGCTGCAGACAAATCAACGCTGTGACTGTGGTTGTTCCTAATGGACAAACACAGTGGCGCCAGTGGCAGAGAAACACACACACACAGTGCACAACCGTAGCAGATGAATCAACACTGTGATTGTGACCGTTCCTATTGGACAAACACAGCAAACTTTCTCCACACTGCTTACCTGTCTTGTCAATGTCCTGGGGCTCCGGGTAGTGGAGCATGTCCTGCATGTGCTGGGCTTCATGGTCCATTGACTGCAGCATCTGAAGTTCTGCACTCAGGTCTTCCTCTTTCTTCTCCTTCCGATCCGAGAACCACCTGGCTGCAACAGGGTAACGGGATTCGGTCAAGCAAGACAGACAGACAGGCAGGCAGACAGACAGACACGGAGGCAGGAAGACTAACAAACTACAGACAGACAGACACAGAGGCAGGAAGACTAACAAACTAATTGTCAGAGAAAGAGAGGGGAGAGTCAGTGGCGCAGAGTGAGAATGGTCCTCTCAAGAGACAAAAGTTAAGCATGGCTGAGCGTGGGTACCAAATGGGTGGGCGACCATTACATGCCAGGATTTGAGCCCACCCTGAGATTTCTCTGCAGTCACATTCTGTGCAGGCTCTACAACAGACCTTCCAGTGAGACCGTAAAATGAGGTCCCCCATGTGTGTACACATGCAAAAAGATCACATACGCCCTCTAAAGATCCAGTAATCCATGTCAGTTTGGTGGATTGTGGAAACACAACAACCCAGCACACACAAGGGTCAGCACCTTCAAAGTGTTACATTTGGACACTACACACAGAGAGAGAATAAGAGCTTGTGCATGTGTGCATGTGGGTGAGGATGTATGTGGGGGGAGTGGGGGGGGGGGTGCATGTGGGGGTCTGTGTGTGTGTGCATGCATGAGGGTATGCATGCATGCATGCAAGCATGTGCATTAATTGTATAGGTATATGAGCATCTGCATCTGTCTGTCTGTCTGTCTGTCTGTCTGTCTGTCTGTCTGTCTGTCTGTCTGTCTCTCTCTCTCTCTCTCTCTCTCTCTCTCTCTCTCTCTCTCTCTCTCTCTCTCTCTCTCTCTCACCTGGCGGATTATGGAAACACCACAACCAAGCACACACAAAGGTCAGCATCTTCAAAGTGTTGCAGATGGACACTACACACAGAGAGAATAAGCGAGTGTGTGTGTGTGCACATGCATGTGTGCATGCTTGTGCATGTGTGGGGGTGTGCTTGGGGGTGTTGATGTATGTGGGGGGAGTGGGTGGGGGGGAGCATGAGGGGGTCTGTGTGTGTGTGCATGCATGAGGGTGTGCATGTATGCATGCATTTGCATGTGTGTATGCATGCAGGTGCATTAATTGTATAGGTATATGTGCATCTGCATATCTCTCTCTCTCTCTCTCTCTCTCTCTCTCTCTCTCTCTCTCTCTCTCTCTCTCTCTCTCTCTCTCTCTGTGCATGTATGCATATGCATGCCAACACAGCTTGAGCTGGCAAATATGTGTGCACCCACGTGAGCATGCACAACCAACTGCTATGAGAATTTGCCTACAGTTGAAAGGAAATTGGTGCTGCAAACACTTCTACTGTTTTACTCACACAGCGAAAAGCCTGTTTACTCACACAGTGAAAATCCCTTGTGCGCTCCATTGCTCTTGTTCTCTGTCTTTTCAGCTGCAGTGTTTGCTGCCGTATTTTCATCCGAGTCTTCCTTGTTGTTGCAGTTCAGGCCTTCCTCAGCTTTCAGTTTCTGAGCGAGTTCATCCGAGGAGCCCTTAAATGCTGCATAGGCCTTTCTGGGCATCTGGGTGTAGCTGGGCTGATGCGAGGAGTTGTAGTAATGGATGGGCAGAGGCATGATGGTGGAGTAGTGCTTAAGCACCAGGGGCTCTAGACGATAGGCCTGCCGACGGACAAGGTGCGGTTCAAATCCTCAGGAAAATGGTCACATGGTTCGACAATGGACCCAAAAGCTGACGAGGAAGGCCATCTTCAAACCTTTCAAACCTCTTTGTTTTGCACTGACCATATACCTGCAAGGTCCAGCATGCAAAGAAAACTACCTGACAAGTGACTGTCAGTTTAAAAGACCAGCCAAACATATGGCTCCTAGGAAATGCACTAAGCAAGAGAATGCTCTGCGCACTGCTAAAAGGGCTGACAAAAGTGAGGTGGCACCCACACTGTTGAAAGATTTTCCACACGACACTTCAGAGTTGTATCTGTCCCATCCCACTAGCTATTGCCACTTTGGCAAGGACAGAGAGCAGCTCCTTCTGTCGTTGGTTAACCCATTTACACCCAGAGATTGTTTTTTGGACCACTAAATATCTGATGCAGAAAGACTTCCAGTACTTGCAAATGGTGGCCTCCTCCACACAACAAGAGGGGAAAATAGGGAAAATACTCTTCTTTGTACAGAGGATGTTCCTCTTCAACCGGACAGCAAAATTACCAACAGTGAAAACAGACTAACATGACCAGTTACGCGCCCTCAATATGGACGGTGGGTATAAATGGGTTAAACAAATAACTCCATGGTTATTTACAGTACCACGTCTAGGCATTCAACATACAATTGGTGAGAGGCTGCATGCACTGACCACTGACCACCCATGCATGGGCAGCCTCGCAGGGCTTTACGATAACATTAAGAAGCCAGCACTGCAAACAGAAACTTAAATTTTAAAGGAGACAGGGACGGAGGATGGAGGAGTAAAACTACAGATGTCCTTCACCCTCCTTCACAATCAAACAAATTTCACTATTCACTTAAAATTATATTGTTAAAATCATCATATGAAGAATAAAACCTGAATCACGCAGTCACATTTCAAGTCAGACATTTCTTTTCATTACCAATCTGACAAGATGAAAAGAACAACATACCACCGGGTCCGATGGGTGGTAGATGTTAAAGAGACGCTTGCAGGTGCCTGCGGGCAAAAAGTGCTCTGTGGACCCAGTGCCTTGGGGTCGAATCCCACGGAGGGCCAGAAAGACAGCTAGTGGTGATCCCAGGCAGAACAGGTTTTCCAACTGAAAACCGTTCAGAACCGCATCACCCTCAGGCAACTCACACAAAATACAATGAAAACCATTCAGAACCACCACCAAAACATCACCCTCAGGCAACTCACACAAAATACAATGAAACCAACGATAAAAACAAAACAAACAAAAAACTTGTTTCAAGATGGGACAAAGAAAGCTGTAGTCACCATGCTCATGCTCTTCTTTCATCGTCTGTTCCCTGGTGAGGGAAAAAGGCACTAAGGTACAAGCCAGTCACCATTCTCACCCTCCTCTTTCAAACGCTGTCAGTGAGGGAGGGCAGAGACTAATTCTCACCATTCTCACTCACCTCTATTACACACTGTGTCAGTGACAGATACACACTGTGTCAGTGACACTCACCTGGAAAGGCAGGGACTCAGTGGCAGTGAGGGAGGACGGCACTCACCTGGAAGGGCAGGGATTCTACAGCAGTGAGGGAGGAAGACGCTCACCTGGAAAGGCAGGGACTCTACAGCAGTGAGGGAGGAAGACAACTCACCTGGAAAGGCAGGGACTCAATGGCAGTGAGGGAGGAAGGCACTCACCTGAAAGGGCAGGGATTCTACAGCAGTGAGGGAGGAAGACACTCACCTGGAAAGGCAGGGGCCAGTTCCTTGCTCGCTCTCCTTCACACACTGATGTGGTAAAGGAGGAAGATACTCATGTGGAAGGGCAGGGACTCTACCACAGTGAGGGAGGAAGGCACTCACCTGGAAAGGCAGGGACCCTACAGCAGTGAGGGAGGAAGGCACTCACCTGGAAAGGCAGGGATTCAATGGCAGTGAGGAAGGAAGACACTCACCTGGAAGGGCAGGGGCTGGTCCCCTTGCTCACTCTCCTTTACACGCTGCGGCGGTGAGGGAGGAAGACAATCACTCACCTAGAAAGGCAGGGACTCTACGGCAGTGAGGGAGGAAGACACCTGTAATGGCAGGGACTCTACGGCAGTGAGGGAGGAAGACACCTGTAATGGCAGGGACTCTACAGCAGTGAGGGAGGAAGACACTCACCCACCTGGAATGGCAGGGACTCTACGGCAGTGAGGGAGGAAGACACCTGGAATGGCAGGGACTCTACAGCAGTGAGGGAGGAAGACACCTGGAATGGCAGGGACTCTACAGCAGTGAGGGAGGAAGACACCTGTAATGGCAGGGACTCTACAGCAGTGAGGGAGGAAGACACTCACCCACCTGGAATGGCAGGGACTCTACGGCAGTGAGGGAGGAAGACACCTGGAATGGCAGGGACTCTACAGCAGTGAGGGAGGAAGACACCTGGAATGGCAGGGACTCTACAGCAGTGAGGGAGGAAGACACCTGTAATGGCAGGGACTCTACAGCAGTGAGGGAGGAAGACACCTGGAATGGCAGGGACTCTACAGCAGTGAGGGAGGAAGACACTCACCTGGAAAGGCAGGGGCCGGTTCCTTTGTTCACTCTCCTCTTTAAGGACTGTTGCCTCCAGCTCTGCCACTCTGTCATCACAGAAACATGGTCAACATTTTACCATCTTTGTTCAGATTAAACAGGAAAGAAAAATGCACTGGAGGAAGAACACAAACAGGAAACTCTGGTCACTTGCACCGAAAAACAAAACAAAAAAACAATAAAACCCAGCTGTGACAGAGACCTTCAACCCAGCCCACAAAATCAGTTTTAAATGTCCAAGGTATTCTGAAGAATTTTGCCAGGGCAAGCTTTTCCCATTGCTGTGGGGTGTTTAATGTGTCGTTTTTGTTTCCTCTAACGTTGAAGACACACACACAAACTCCTGAACCCAAGTCTACTGTCTTCAGCACACCATTTCTGGACCCTTTAGCAGTTTACCGTAAGCCACAGCTACGACATTAACTATACATGCTAAAAACTTCACCACAGACAAAAACAAACAAACCCAAGCTGACAGCCTTTCTGCCTACCTTTGTCTGGCACTGTCGAGCTGTTGCATTATCATCAGCTTGGCGCTGGGGGAGCCGTTTCTCCGACTCACAAGCTGCTTCTCCTCATCCTGCTCATGCCCAAAAACACACACAGTGTGAGTACCAACAATGAAGCACAAAACTAGGACACACTCAGACTAGTGTGAGTACCACTACCAGTGATTACGCACAAAACAAGGATACAGACAGACTAGTATGAGTACCAGCAATTAAGCACAAAACTAGGTCACATGCAAACTAGTGAAAGTACCAGTGATTAAGCACAAAACAAGGTCACATGCAGACTAGTGTGAGTACCAGTTATTAAGCACAAAACAAGGACACACGCAAACTAGTGCAAGTACCAGTGATTAAGCACAAAACAAGGATACAGACAGACTAGTGCGAGCACCAGCGATTAAGCACAAAACTAGGTCACATGCAAACTAGTGTGAGTATCACTACCAGGGAATGAACACAAAACAAGGACTCATGCAAACTAGTGTGAGCACCAACAACTGCACACAAAACAAGGACGCACACAGACTAGTGCAAGTACCAGTGATTAAGCATTAGTGCACAAGAAGCACAAACTGCTCATTTGTCACATATTCAAAGCAGGAAAACGTGATGTTCCATTTTTACTTTTGGATTCTCTTGTGACCTTGAAAATGAGTCAAAGTCATTGATACTGGGATGCATACACAGTACTCTAATTCTAAAGAAAATGTTGACAGCATCATGCAGCAAAGTCTCAAAGGTCTGGATTAGACAGCTTTCCAGAAGGCAATGACGCAGACCCAACTGAAGTTTTCATGACAGCCAGTAAACTGTTCAGAAAAGAACAGCAGAATAAAAAATGTTTCAACTGCTAAAAAAACTAGGCTTTAGAAAAAAAATCTTTTTTAGATTAAACCTCTTTCTTTACTGGTGTAACACTTACAGCCCTTTCACCTGTGCCGTAACAGCTACAGCAACTCTAATCTAGATTACAATAATTTTCACAGCCATTTAAAAAAAAAAAAATTATGATAACTAACCCTACATAATATCTTAATGATTTGGGTATGAAACTTAATGCCTAAGCACAAACATAAACCTATCCACAGACATGACAGAGGTTAAAAAACAGGTCAGGAGTTCAAAGTCCAGCATTTACCCACCAGGGTTCAATACAGTGTGGATCTCATGTTAGAGCCTAGCTCAGTCCTTGCGCAGTGCTGCATTTTACATTCCAGGCCAGACGGAAATCTAGACTGAAAGTCCCGCCCCTTGAATGAAAACAAACTGCACACCAGACCCATGCTTTTTTGTTTTGGGTTTTGGTTTTGGTTTTGGCTGTGCAGATTAGAGATCAATATGCCACTGGAAATTTCCCCTTCTGTTTTTGGCAAAACTTAACAAATATTTCCCATTCCATCCCTAGGGAAAAATCACCCACAAGACTGGAGATTAATTATAGAGATAAATTAGGTGAAAAATATGCACCCCCACCCACCCAAAAAAAAACTGACACAAAATCAAATAAAGTCTCCTCTTTGAGGTGGTCAGATGCTGAGAATCATACCCACACATTGGACACTCACAATAATCGAGGTGACGAATTGGTCATAGAGATGGAGGGGGTTCCATCCTGTGATGATGTCATAGGTTATTACGCTCCCTGCAAGCAGCCCAGATACAGCTATTGTTAATTCACAGTACAGGTCTGATACATGTAACACAAAACTGAGGGGACAGAAGAACTATGTCACATCCTCTGATATAATAATAATAATAGCAATATACTCTTTTATGTGCTATTTCTCCAGATTGGAGCACAAAGCCCAGTACAAAGCAAAGAACCAAAACACAGTCAAAACAAACTTTCACCTGTATATGCGTGCACACACCCACATACACACACACACACGCTATGATTTGTATGTATGATAAATGCAACTTTGTTGAAAATTCAAGTTTGTTATTTGTATATGATAAATGCAACTTTGTTGAAAATTCAAGTTTGTTCTGGTACACTCTTCCATAAGCCATCCTTGCCTTTAGTTTGCCTGTACAAGTCTGAGCCCCATCTTGGAGCACTAGCAGTCGGCTTGTTACTAACCTAACGAATGAGAGATGATGGAGACCTTTCCACCGTTTGCCTCAAAGTATGGATGGCGGGTGCAGAACATCTCATACAAGCGGATGAGCTCTGCCTGCAGACTGGCTGTTATCTGAAAAGAACAACTCCAGATATACATTCACAGCAATGGGGTGGGGGGGGGGGGGGAGCACACTGAGCAGCCACAAGGTTTTCTTGATTTTTTTTTTTTTTTAAGTCCACCTGATTTTAATTTCCTTTCTGAAGCTTCATTTCTTGTACAAACAACACAAAATATTGTACTGCAACATAATATGAAACAGAAACTGGGAAGTAAGCTGGCATAGTATAACAGATCTCACAATCACTTGTGCAAGTACATAACCTAATAATAGAATGAGGGGATTTTGGGGGGAAGGGTGAAAAAGGGGAAAACATTTCATGAACAACACAGGTGATCATCTTCTCAACCTGAACTGTATATTTGGTTTGGGTGGGGGGAGGTGATGGAGGGAAGGGAGGAAAGGGGGGGGGGGGGGGGAGTGCAGGAATTAAGTGGAGGAAGTGCCAGCCAGCTGCTACTCCTAGCTATGTACTAAAACAAGAAAATGAAAAGAGCAGCACCAGCACAATGACACTAATGACAAAGAGAAATATGGACACGCTCCCTATTCTCTCAAAAAGTGGAACCTCTTGAGTGAGTAGTGTTTACAAAATGGGCAGGGCAGTGGCGTTCCTTCACAGGGTTACAACGAACTGACATACCCTGTGCCAATTTACATGTACATACGAAAGACCCCACAGTAAACAAAAAATGCTGACCGGAGAAAACTGAGCAAAAATTCCACCAACGTTTAGAATCAATTGGCAGAAAGGGGTAGTGTGACTCTCATCACAGTAAACAAAAAATGCCTACCTGAGAAAACTCAGCAAAAATTCCACCAACGTTTAGAACCGATTGGCAGAAAGGGGTAGTGTGACTCTCATCACAGTAAACAAAAAATGCCTACCTGAGAAAACTCAGCAAAAATTCCACCAACGTTTAGAACCGATTGGCAGAAAGGGGTTGTGTGACTCTCATCACAGTAAACAAAAAATGCCTACCTGAGAAAACTCAGCAAAAATTCCACCAACGTTTAGAACCGATTGGCAGAAAGGGGTAGTGTGACTCTCATCACAGTAAACAAAAAATGCCTACCTGAGTAAACTCAGCAAAAATTCCACCAACGTTTAGAACCGATTGGCAGAAAGGGGTAGTGTGACTCTCATCACAGTAAACAAAAAATGCCTACCTGAGAAAACTGAGCAAAAATTCCACCAACGTTTAGAACCGATTGGCAGAAAGGGGTAGTGTGACTCTCATCACAGTAAACAAAAAATGCCTACCTGAGAAAACTCAGCAAAAATTCCACCAACGTTTAGAACCGATTGGCAGAAAGGGGTAGTGTGACTCTCATCACAGTAAACAAAAAATGCCTACCTGAGAAAACTCAGCAAAAATTCCACCAACGTTTAGAACCGATTGGCAGAAAGGGGTAGTGTGACTCTCATCACAGTAAACAAAAAATGCCTACCTGAGAAAACTCAGCAAAAATTCCACCAACATTTAGAACCGATTGGCAGAAAGGGGTAGTGTGACTCTCATCACAGTAAACAAAAAATGCCTACCTGAGAAAACTCAGCAAAAATTCCACCAACGTTTAGAACCGATTGGCAGAAAGGGGTAGCACGACTCTCATCACAGCCACCTCCTTTACAGTGGAGAAAGTGAATCCTAATTCCCCAAAGGAGCAACCGGAGAGGACGCAAACAAAAGCAAGGCCATCACCTACATCCCTGAATGAAAGCTCAGGCCATTAGTAGTGTTACAGCTTCGTAACAGTATGCTCTCGTTACAGCTGCTTTTCATACCATGGTCACAGAATGAGCTAAAAATACTAGTCCCCCCCCCCCCCCCCCCCCCAATTTCACTCCACTTGTCTGTTGAACTTACCTCTGACCTGTAGATAGGACTGGTGTAGTAGAGAATGTCCATAGCACTACTGTTAAGGATGCTGCGCACACCTCTCATCTTGTGTGGGGTAATGGACTCCACTGTGTCTGCAACCACCCAACAAAAGCCACCTCGTCTAACGTCAAACTGAGGCTGCATGTGTCTCTCTGTGTGTTTGTCTGCAACTGTGCAGACCACAGAATATTCTATACCATGATAATGCAGTACTTCATACGGTACCTACTGGAGAGAAAAAAACTGAGGCCGGATTTCACTAACTGCCTTGGATCAAGCCAGCTTTTGTAAACAAGGTGTTCAACGTCCACAGAAACCATGAGGTTTATTAGGAAGGGGGAGAAGGGGGCATGGAGGTTGGGGAAGAAGGAGATTATATACCTATCGCTACACTGTCACCACCAGAATGACTTCTGCATTAAGATGGGCAGTGATGAGAGCTATTTTAATGTTTCAGTAGTTATGTCATACACCATTCCCTTCCTGCTTTTTTTCACTTAAAGCAAAGACACTGCAAACACGTTCTCTTCAATTGATCGGCCATAAGTTGACAAAAACTATAATTATATATTAGTCTTTTCAGGTAGCCACTGAGTCACTTATGAAGGGTGATGACTCTCATGCCCACCTACGCATTTGGGCATGGACTGCATTGCCTTGGTATGAAATATATTTGGGCAGAGTGAGAGGGTGGTTTTCACATGTCCTTGATGCCCTGAAATTGTGTATACTGCATGTCAAACAATCAGCTTGACTGCAACAGGTACTCTTACTCAAGTTCCAGCATACCCATCGTAAGTACATGTACACCCAAGTCCTATATTCCAGTGTTGTATCAGTGTCATTTTTTATGCCTGAGATCAAGGAATGTGTCTTGACAATTATTTGTACTCATGTTACAGAGCAACCGTTCTGAGGTCAAAACAAACCAAAACAAACCAAAAACAGCAACTGCCATTTGTACCATATGATGTCATGAAAAGTTGTACCATATGATGTCATGAAAAGTTGTACCATGGAGTCGTGAAAGGAGTAGTGCAGTGTTGCAACAGCAAGGCACATATATATATATATGAAGACAGAAACGGAGACAGAGAGAGAGAGACAGAGAGAGGCAGTGTTGTGCAGGGAACTGGTAACAGTTGCTCTACAAGGAGTTGTCATTTTGCGCACAAGGGGGTGGCTGTTCTGTATGACACGTGGTGTTTTTCAACTGGATTTGAGTGTTCACGTTGTGTCAAAATGACTGTTTCTGATGCTGTAACTTAGTTGGAATGATACACACAAGGGGGTGGCTGTTCTGTACGACATGTGATGTTTTTCATCCGGATTTGAGTGTGTCAAAATGACTGTGTTTCTGATGCTTTGCCTGAAGCCAGCCTCCTTCTCACCTCCGTCCAACTTGAGGGAGGAGCGCCACTCCACAGGGAGCAGCTCGGTCCGCTGGTTGTTGGCACTGAGGTCAGGGTACAGCTTGTGCTCCAGAGCGTGCATCCTTCCTCGTAGGCTGCACACACACACACACACACACACACACACACACACACACACACACACACACATTATTATCGTGCACGCACACACACACCCATACACACCCATTATTATCGCGCACACACACACAAACACATTATTATCACACACACACACACACACACACACACACACATTATTATCGTGCACACACACACACACCCATACACACACATTATTATCGCGCACACACACACAAACACATTATTATCACACACAAACACACACACACACACACACACACACACACATTATTATGTCATGCACACACACACAACACATTATTATCCCACACACACACTCACATTATTATTGCACACACACACACACACACACACACACACACACACACACACACACACACACACACACACACACACACACAATCCTTAAGAACTGCAGAAAATTCAATGGCAAACAACAACAGCAACATCTATGCCACCACCACTATCAACATAGCCATCACAGCCACCTCCACTACCTTTACCACTGCCACCGCTACAACCACCAGTGCCAACAGAAAGAAAGTGTTCATTAATTCACTCACTCCTTCACGCAACGAACAATGCTTCCAGAATCCATCTTCTGCCCAACACCATGAATGACAAACACCAGGTGAGTAATATCTGGTGGCTTGTCGTCCATTTGTGCTTCATAGCAGTAGCCTCGGTGAAGACGACTGCCCGCTGCCAACAAAGATTATATTAGGACACGTCAATGACTGTCATGGAGGAATTCCAACCAGAAAAGTTACAATACTTACATAATATGTGGCAAGGACTAAATGATTACACTTGAAACAATGTGCCTCTACAGATTCTGGCAACAAGGCATGAAAAGGAGTGGAAGTTTCACAGTGGGAACCTACTCCATTGTGTAAAAAAAAAGATATGCCAGAGAACCAATCATCTTAAGACTCTGGACAGTGAAAAACCACCCTTAGACCTCTGACACTGACTGAACCAACCATCTTACGGCACTTAGGGCACTGAACAAACCACCCAAAGACTTAGATCACTGAACAAACCACCCTAAGGGTAAGACTTGAGACTATGAACCCGCCATCCTAAGACTAAGACTTAAGCAAAACTGAAGAAAGTTACTGCTGGAAGCTTCATTCCCAAGCCCAGCATCTTATACCCTCAGCCCCCACACTTCAGGAGACTTCAGAACAAAGTGAGCAAGCAGATCACCACTTCGGGTGCCACTCACATTTCTGCCACCCCATGGACTTGGAGACTCTCCGCATCAGTTTGGAAGAGGTGGACTCGCTGAACATGAAGATCTCATTGCTGGCATTCCAGTCCACGTGGAAGTCATGGAACTGGATGTGTGGATCACTGTATGGGACAGCAATAATGTACTGTTATTGGGAGATGTACCACAAGGCACTGCTGAATTACATAAGGCATAACTGGCATTCTTTTCAGACTCACACACACACACACACACACTCACATCACATCACACACACACACACACACACACACACACACACACACACACACACACACACATACACACACTCACATCACATCACACACACACACACACACACACACACACACACACACACACACACACACACACACACACACACACACAGAGGCAGATACAGATTGTTCAACTGGGTTTCTCCCACAGCTTATTTTACTTTCTATCAATTAATGACTTATAAACATTTTCTTTACCATGGCTATGAGATGAATCATGAATGCCAGAATGGTTTGTTCATGTCACTTATTGCAGTACAGCCGTTTTAATACTGTTAGTATTAATACTCCAAAAGAAATAAGGACCTGCATTCATGTTTATAAGAGAGAAAGAGAGAGAGAGGGAGGGGAAATAATAGTAAATAGGGGTAGGGGGGTAAGTAAGTAAGTAATTTGGTGTTTTACACCCAGTCAACCATTACGGTTATCTCAGTGCATTGGGGGTGGGAGGGGGGGGGGGGGGAGGGGGGGAAGAGAAAGAGATGTATACATGTTGTTTGCATGCATACATGTGTGAATTTGAATGTGCATATGTGTGTGTCTCTCTGATGTTCTGTGTGTGTATACCAGACTGGTCTATACATACATGTACATCCTTATAGGTCCTCTGAGTGTGTGTGTGTGCATACATGCATGTGTGTGTGTGTGTGTGTATGTGTGTGTGTGTGTGTGTGTGTGTGTGTGTGTGTGTGTGTGTGTGTGTGTGTGCATATGTGCATGTTTGTCTGTCTGTCTATCACTGTATGCATTCATGAACAAAAGTTTGCTGGAGTATGACTGTGATGCCTGAAATTTAGTTACCTGGTTTCGAGCCCTTGGCAGGTATTGGGGCTTCCTCTAGCCGTTGACCATGGAAGTGCTTCATGTGCTCCGCCTCAATCTGACTGGAATAGCACTCCTCCAGCGGCTGCATTGTGTCATAGAACCAGATCCCTCGCATGATTTCAGACACATCACCTGAAGATGATGAAGGACAAAAATACATTAAATTATTCAGGACTACAAAAATCTAAAATAAGAATGACAGCTAGCATTCTAGAAGTAGAACCATATCCAAACACATTAAAAAAAAAAAAAAAAAAAAAAAAAAAGGTTCAAAATGATGTTATTTATTACCATTAGGACAAAACACAGCCTACATACTTTCAGGGTAATCACCTTTATCAAGCTAAACAAACAAGCAAACATTCTTCCAACTCTAAGCACTGGCCATAACTCACCCCAAAACAGATAAGTGGATTAGCTCTCCACCTTATTTTTGATCATTTTTCACCATTTAATTGTTTAAGTGTCATTTTGTTGCTTGACATTGACAAAAGCTAAAGGGGATTATCCCAAACATTTGCATGTTGTATTTTGTCCTAATAGCATTATTAATGTATTCTGAACCTTTTGTGCATTAATCATAACTTTTCTGTATACATTTCATATCCTAAAATAGAATATCCATGTAACAATTAAAGACATTGTAATTTATGATAGATCTATCAATGTGCTATGACAGTATAAATTTATGATACAGGCTTCTTCTTTTTTTCTCTGTGGGCAATCAAATTCTTTATACAATATAGAATAAGTTTGTACTGAGAACATAAGAGGATGTAATGGGAGAATCAATCAGATGAAGTAAATTTTAATAAATAAATGAAATGGAGTAAAAAGACAAAAATGATACTGATCATCAAGAACTTATTCTTGTGTGTGTGTGTGTGTGTGTGTGTGTGTGTGTGTGTGTGTGTGTGTGTGTGTGTGTGTGTGCAATATCCTGCTGTACATTTTTGTATTTGCAGTATATCTACTTCAGTACTTGTATCATACATGTGTGCTAAAATCAGAGTTTGGTCATGTTTGGTTACTGACAACTTTGGTTTATTTACTGAAATTGCTGTATGTCAATTCTTGCATGGTTGGCGGTCATATGGCCTGAAATCTTCTTCTTCTTTTTTCTTTTTTTTTTTCTTTTCTTTTGTCCATTGTAAATTTGTATATATAATAATATATATATGTGTTTATACATTTTTCTGCAGCTTTTTGTATGGCACATTGTGCCCTAGATCTTGCTAAGGATCATGCACCATAGAAATGTCCATTATTATTATTATTATTCCTGCATGGCTGTAAGCTGAAAATAGAGGAGAAGAAAAAATCCCTGCAAGATTCTTTTCATGTCTCAGTTGCAAATGTTTCCCCATAGTCACAGTACATAGCCTACTTCATTTTAAGCATCACATGTACTCACTACACTTTGTTCTAAAATTACGCAAAATAAAAATCTAACTTTGGGTGTACGCGTACCTGACCAGTAGACTGGGAAACATTTTTTGTTGACGACATCCACTTCATACAGTCCACCACGCACAAGAATTCGTTCACCCACGTCAATCTCTCCCTTCTTATCAATGGCAAGAGCACGATATCGACATTCGATTCGCAAGGAATCGTAACCTATAAACGGCAGCCACTTTTTTGCGCCTTCTGAACGATAGAACCATCTCAGCTCTTCAGGCCGAAGCTCGTCGACAAATTCTTTCTGTGGGTACAGATACCGTTTATGTGTTGGCGAGTCCACTGCAGGGGAGCGAGTCCCAGTACTGTCCATATCAAAATCATAGTTCTCTTCGTCAGATGCAGGTGACTGATAATAAGCATCGAGGGTGGAGAAGTTCTGATCATCATTTGGTGGGTCACTTGAGTTGAGCGACATATCGGCAAAAGTTGGGAAGTCCATTCAAGGTTTTTTAGTCAAACAGTCTGCTGCTCCATGTTTTGTCGATAGCAGTTCGCAAGCCAATCACTGTGACAGTCGCTCTATCTTAGGACCTTCCCGCTCACGAATACTATCGCAAAATATTCCTATTCGTTTATCAATGACAGAGACGAACGCGGAAAATGCTGATCAAACTCAAAGCGAAACACCAGACTGTTTGATGCAGATGACATGTGATGATGTAAAGCTAAAACAGCCGCATTCACGTATTAAAGGAAAAGCAAATGTTGACGTGTTCCTCTCAGTCTCCTTTGTCCGGCCAGTAAAACATACCCACCTTAAAGCTATCTTTGTATCATAACACACTCTAGTTTTAAAGGAACGACCACAAGAATGAATGACGACTCCCCAGGTGTAGTTTCGTATGAACTGTCTTAGAGCTATCTCCCCTGGTGTGCCTGACGAAAGTCGAGTTCAGATGTTGTTAGGCACGTTTTGTGCAATGCTACAAATATATCAGCCGATGTGATAAACGCCTTATTGAAACAGATTAACCACTAACAGAAGGCTCAGTCTGACAGAATCCTGTGATCCATAAAGCTGTACACCAACGCCTTGCTAGCGCTTCTCATTTGACCCCAATGACACTGACGGTAAGCCAAAGTCTGCTTTGGGTTCGGTGCGTTGACATGACATGATATATTTAAATATGAACGTTAGAAAATAAGATCAAAACATTCAAACGGTTAAAAGTGACTGTTTTATTATTATTCAGAGTCAGACTGGACGCAGCGGGCAGGGATCGACTCCTGGAACAGTGCAAGCGACAGGATGAAGGATCGTTTGTAAATTTATTCATTTCGAGTCAATCCTTTGATCTTGATCTTGACAAATGACGTTATTGTGCACACCCGTCAGTGCCTGTCTCGCCTCCATGTGCACTTAAAGATACCATGCCCACATTAATTTTGAACAACAAGGTTAAGAAAGCCAAAGGTAGCATATATAATGTTAACAGAATAGTCAATATGACGATTGTGGCTACTGCAAGGGGAAGAACAAAACAGAGGAAGAACACAAATTATTTGTTTTCCAGTGTAGTATACAAACTGACAGTCGTAGGACAAATATTTGGGAAACACGGCATGAATTGGACAGTCCAATTTCACAAATAGAATGGGACATTCTCCAGGGAAGTCAGCTGCAACAGGTATTATCACACACACACACACACACACACACATGTGCACACATACATGCAGTGAGGCACACATGCTCACAGTCACATAACACATGACACACAACACATGCACACACACACACACACACACACACACACACACACACACACACACACACACACACACACACACACACACACATGTGTACACATACATGCAGTGATGCACACATGCTCACAGTCACACAACACATCACACACACACACATACACACACACACACACACACACACACACACACACACACACACACACACACACACACACACACACATGCATGTAATTTTTGTTTTAAATCAGCTTCAGTGGCACATTCTTCACAATCCATGAAAACATTGTTTTGTATAATATATAAAATATACATTCATTCTTCACAGCCCTTGACAACTTTGTTTTAATAGCTATTTATGTCACACCTCTCTGTTTTTGTTGTTGTTTTCTGTCTTCTCAGGTGCTGTGAGTGTGATTCATTTTTTTATTTCTGACACTGACAGTAATACACACATGATACAGTGACAACTGACAGCTTTGGGCACTGCTCTGCATGGAGCCCATTTTGTGTTGCACTTGCAGAGACTACCTTTCATCATCAGCAATCCAAGATTTAACTCCAGGAGCACATCTGACTGCCATCATGTGTGGAAAGATTATTTAATTATTACTAGTATTTGTATCAATAAAAAACTCAAACTCGTCTGACTCAAGTCAGAAACAAGTAAAGGTTTTTGTTGTTCTCTCTCTCTCTCTCTCTCTCTCTCTCTCTCTCTCTCTCTCTCTCTCTCTCTCTCTCTCTCTCTCTCTCTAAAGATGAATATTGAGAGGCACTTGAAATTCATAATGACAAGATTTCAATTTGGTATTTCAGACATTTTTACACATTATTACCGATACAAAAGACACACTAATAATGACCTGATTTGTCCATTATGTAGAGTAGCACAAGAAGCTGAATTACATTTTGTTCTATATTGCCCTGTGCTAAGTGCTTTAAGAGTGCAATTTATCCCGTCAAAATTCTACAAATTTCCAAGTCTTTTTCGATTAAGCCTGCTGCTGGCATCCACCAATGAAAATATTGTGAGAAATTTGTCAGTGTATTTATACAAAGCCTTTAAGTTGCGTAGCATTTTAAGTTCATAATTCAATCACACTGTCATTGTCAGTATGGAGTCAAGTACATTGTTGTTACTTTGTTGGTTTTCTTGCTCATACTCATAGGCACATTTATATAGTATGTACTGTGAGGTGGTAGGTCATCCACCCACACCCCTTCATGAGGGGCAATGGCCTAAATGAATAAATCATCTCTCTCTCTCTCTCTCTCTCTCTCTCTCTCTCTCTCTCTCTCTCTCTCTCTCTCTCTCTCTCTCTCTCTCTCCCCCCCCCCCTCTCTCTCTCTCTCTCTCTCTCTCTCTACCACCTGGTTTTCACTAATTTCAGCTAATTAGAATTTTTCAGTGTCAGACATCTGATCCAGAGACTGAGTGGACCAGTAGCATTGTGCCTTTAAAAAAGAAGAAAAAAGATAGGCTAAATAATGGAGCTTCCCTGGCACAATCAAACAATTTAGAGCACAATGGTAAGATCTATCCATTTTGGTCACCTGACCGTCTGTGAATATCATGGGTGAGAAAACACCCATAATTTCATGTGCATCATTACATGTTCATAACTCACTCAGTATCATAGATTCTCCATGAAACTTCAGGATTTTGTCAACAAAACATTACTTTACCCAAAATCAGAAAATGACTTCTTTTTGTCAGTAATGTTTTATGTTTTATTTTAACAAACAATAATGCTTACACTATTATTATACCTAGCCACATACTGACTGACATAGTCTCTTCGGTGAAGAAGTCTTTGTTTCAGTTACACTAATTACATGCCATACCATGAGGTCAGGCATACATCATGTGCCTGACTGTGGCTATGCCCATACTTAGACTCTAGAGAGGAAACCCTTCATGCTATATGTTGCGGGTGTGAGGTCACTGCATTACCTTTTCAGAAGGCAGCACCATTTTTTTACAAACCATGTGTTGTGGGTGTGGCTACACCCAAGCTATTTCGAAGCTCCTAAGAGCGCTATGGGAAAAGTAGGCTGCTAGTACACCTACTTGTACCAGAACCTTTAGAACTAGTACTCAGAAGTGTGGCCACACTCACAACATTGGCAGATAGAGGCATACACACATACAAAATACATGTATATTACTGATAGTTAATATGAACTGACTCACTGTGAAAATCGTGCATGTATGGACACCAATACATGGTGGTATGAGTTGGAGAAGGTTAAAGATACAGAACATTTAGTTCAAAGCAAAAAATGTCTATTATATAATGCGTGTGTGTATTGTGTGAATCTTTGTCGGCAAAATATGTACATTTGTATGTACATGTATTTGAAGCATTTCTAAGCACTTAGGGCCTCTGCAGGTTAAGCGCTCGTAAGTCACCATTAGTGTTATTCATAATCGTGTACATTTATTATTCTAATTCATTGCTGATATTGTGGTAAAGGAGCCCTACTTTTGTCTTCACCTCACATATTCTGCAGATATCTTGTGCCTACTACTAGTACTAGTGCCAAAAAGAACTAGCGACCATTCTCACCGATATATTTTGTAGTGAAGGAACTCCGTTGTACCTCATGCTATATTGAAAATGTGTTGGGCTCAAAAAGTGCACATGGAGAAGTGGCAATGGCAATGGAGTGTGTGAGTGAATGAGAGAGAATATACTACTATAAAGTGTGCATGTGCGCGCGCATGCATGCGTGTGTGTGAGAGAGAGAATGGTTGTTGAGTGGGAGAGAAGGGGGGGGGGGAGGTGATCATGTGGCTGTGGGCTATAGGTTTTGGTACACAGGAACACACACAAACCTCCCACCTCCTGTCAATATCCTGATGATTTTTGTTTGTTTGTTTTTAATAATTATGAAAGTTGGTGGTGATGATTGTTTCTTGACCATGTAGTATGACTCACTGACAGCATTGCCACAGTTTGCTTGCTGTTTCAAAAGCATCTTGAATTTCCCACAGGAAGGAATCCAAGTTGGGGACAAAGGATGAAATTTGGTGTATTCATACATGTAAAATGATGTATGCTAGTTAGTAGTTTACATAACATTCCATTTCTTCTTTGTCCAGATCTCAGTGTGAATCAGACTTGGAGCAGTTTGAGCTAAAGCTGGAAGTCAGTCCATGACTGAAGAGTTTTGGTGAGGACAGCCTGCACAAGTGCTGAAGAGGATCATCCAGTTGTCCTGGGACAAGTGCTTGGAGTTAGGTGTTTGGTTGTTGGAAGCTCACCACCATGGTTTGGCCTTTCATCATGGGCGTAGCACGTACTTACGCCCCTTACATCACCTTTCCTGTGGCCCTTGTGGTGGGGTTCATAGGCTACAACATTGAGGGCTGGGTCCGAGGAGACAAAAATACGCCATTTAAGGAGGCAGCAGTCCTGGAGGAGAGGAGTGAGAGAAGGCTGGAGCAAATTCAGGACCGGGACTGCACGCAGGTAGAAAGTCTGAAGGCCAAGACGTTCGTACCTAAATCTATCCTTGGAAGAAATGACCTTTTAAAGTGACAGGTTGTTTAAATGTGTATGTGGTGATTTTTAGTTGTTTTTTGGTTTTGGTTTTCCATGCTTGTGTGCGTGTGTGTGTGCATGCGTGTGTGTGCATGTTGTTTGGGTTTTTTGTTTACATGCTTAAAAATCAACATGTGTTGAGGAATGAAACTGTAGGTGGAGTTTTAAATGTCCAGCAGGGAGAAAGTATTATTTGCATTTATTGATAAAGAGCTTTGGTAGCTACTAGCATGGTGCTGAATGCAGAGTTTCCCATAATTGGTTTATTTCATTCATTATTGTGTGAGTTTGAGTCTTTGACTATAGAGCATATTATGTGATAATTTGATTTTAGACTTTGTGAAGAAAAGTGGATGCAAAATAATTATATTTCAAACATGAATAGAATTACTCAGATGTTGAAACTGTTGCTACATCACTGAAGCAGGATGGGTGTGAACTGATTAAATATTATTTTCTCAGCAAATTTCATTTTCATTTCACAATTTGTTCATATGTGTGTTACAGTGATATGACTCCTAGGAGTGTGTTTGAAAGTGCAAATGCACATGAGTGCATATGTGCGTATGCGTGTGCCATGCCACTGTGTGTGTGTGTGTGTGTGTGTGTGTGTGTGTGTGTGTGTGTGTGTGTGATGCCACTGTGTGTGCATGTGTGCATACATGTATTTGTCTGCCACTGTGTGTGTATGCATGTATTTGTGTGTCAGTGCATGTGTGTGCTACTGTAAGTAATGTGTGTGTGTGTGTGCCACTGTAACAGTGAAAGTGTGTGTGTGGAGGGGGTGGGGGAGAACTTAAAGAAGTACATGAATAGAGTGTGTCAGTGCATCCATTCACTTTGCACCTTCACAATGATTTGCTGTTGATTATATGCAATGGTCTACATCCTATGGGTAATTGAGCCACCCATACATTTTGTGAGTCACTGTTTATCCCAGCATGTACATCTTGGCATATTTTGGCACACAGAGTTCTCTGCTGCAGTGATACTGGGACTGCCTGTCACTTCCAAATAAAAATCATAAACCTCTGCTCATTGCCATTTTTTTTTTTTTTTTTTTTTTTCTTTTTCTTGGCATTGACAAACTATTTTGTGTTTAGGAACACCTGTAAGTACACGTAGTTACTTCATACGTCACCTCTGTTATCCACAGGGCCTGGTTGTGTCGGGGCAAAACACAGTTCATCAAATCACAGGTAAACATCTGGTAAACTGTTTGCAACATAAGCCACTAGATGCTGGAAATGGACCATGGTGGGGGAGGGGGGGGGGAATACAGTTCAATTAACTTGGACGGCAGAGTTGGGACAAGGACAGATTTTCTGGGCTGTAGGACATGCAAAGGTGACTGAAAGCAACATTCTTATCCCTTGTACTGTTGGAGAAATTTGTGTGTGTGTGTGTGTGAAGGTTAATGTTTTTATTTCCTTTAAATCAAGACACGGCCCCTGCCACTGAAACACATCAAGCAGCACTGAGGTGTGTTTTCTCCTGTGATCACTCTTGCGATCAGTCTTTTATCGTGGTTCTACTGCATCTGTATAGTAATACTGTATTCTTTTATGTGTTATTTCTCCATAATTATTGGACCTCAATGCCCATTACAAAGCAAACAAAGAATCAATAAGCTAACTCACTCACTCACACACACACACACACACACACACACACACGCACACACACACACACACACATTGCACTATTTAAATCAAACTGACACTGAAAATGTTGTTCTGATTTTGATTGTTTTTATTGTTCAACAAAGGGGGGAAGAAAAAAGATTACACTGAGATGTCCATCACACAAACACAGCACATGTTTTTATGTTACAGTTGAGATCTTATGTTTTGTGCCCCACAACTTTGTAAGTTGACAGGTGAACAGGAGGAGAAATTGACAAACACACTGTAGTCGAAGAAAACGGGGGAGAAAGTTCCAGAATTAACTATGGGGAGACAAAAATGTAAGGACAAATCCAGCATGTTGCCGGCCAGAAAGTGAGATGATGTCTTATTTAGTTATCATTATTTCCTACCCCCCATTTTGCCCTGATATAACCATAATGGTTGACTGGATGTAAAACACCAAGTTACTTACTTACCCCCACCTAGCCCTCCAAAATTGTGTTTCTGGACACAGGGAAACATGTGAGTGAAGCTGAACCAAGGACCATAGACACAGTTGACAAATGCAGAACTGCACATTTTCTGTCATTTTCAGTTTTTGTATTTTCCACAAACACTGAATTTTGGATTGAAAATGTGTTTTTCCACCTACGGTTGTTGCATGTGTACAGCCAAGTTTGGGATGCCATAACAGCTTCAGTGTCTTAAAATCCAGTTGCTGTTGTGTGAGTGCAGGTGAACATCTGTATAAAAATAGTCAGTACACATGTTACAGCCTCACTACAATCATGCTCTCAATTTAATGGGAATGTGCTCTCCCTGCACACCTTCAAAGTGAGATAACCTAATTCTTAGTCATTTCCTTCACTTCAGTGATATGGCACAGGCATATGAGAGCTTTTATTGATGTGTCAAAACTTTTCTTTTTTAATGTAGATCTTCTACATATAGACAGGTCATTTTATTCTGATTACAATCGGATTTTACCTCCTCTTTTTTTTATGGGCATCAGGTGCCTGTGGACATGACCCCTTCCCCCCATCCAGTTTGAGATTTACAGTTGCCTATTTATTCACTAAACCTTTTTTTCTTTTTTCTTTTTCTTTCTTTTTTCCTATCATAATTATTTGGTTTTGCCTTTGCAGTCACAACACATGCACTTAACTAATCAGTCACATAACAGGTACAGCACAACAATGGTTGGAACAAAATAATACAGTGGTGCCACTATAATGGTGTAATTTTGT
The DNA here is from genome assembly GCA_963584105.1 of Alviniconcha strummeri. Taxonomy (NCBI): domain Eukaryota; kingdom Metazoa; phylum Mollusca; class Gastropoda; family Provannidae; genus Alviniconcha; species Alviniconcha strummeri. The sequence goes on from OY757543.1 coordinate 12,465,507, forward strand.
GCTGGAATCGTCTCTCAAATTCAGATGTTAATTTTGTGTGCATGTGTTCTGTGAGGATATTGTGCATCCTCATAGAGTTGAAACCACAGGTGGAAACTCATCACTGTCAGAAAAAGAAGAAACAAACGGGTATGGGGGAAACAAAATTCAAACATACATTTACAGACACAATTTACTTCTTTGACTAGATGTATATATTTTTGTGTTTTGTACATATAAAAAAAATATTCTGTTGGATTCAATGTTAAGTGTCCAAACAGATCAGAGCTATTTGAGAAAAACAAGAAGAAAAAATCTTACCATATATATTATTTGGTTCTTTGTAGATATTGGACAGCTGTAGTTACAACCAAGACGAGAAAGATGGACTGAATGGTCAGTCTGATGCAGCTAACAGCCATGCCAGGTGTTTTTAATGTATTCAGTCAACACTTAGCGGCTTAAAAGCAAGGTGAGAACTTTGTCTTCTTTTTTAAAGTTCTCAGTGAATGGTTGCGCAGATTTGTCACTGCCACTTGCCTTGCCTTCCTCTTCAAGTCACGCACAGCACACAGCACAGCTTCCATCATTATTTGCGCACGTTAAAGATCCCATGGCTAATGGGCACAAAAGAGGCGAACTTAACAGCCTGCATGATAAAGAGAGAAGACCTATAAATGCAAGGCAACGAAAGACTACAGGTTGTTCTGTCGACATGGTGTGTGTTATCAGCCTAGACATGGGCCTATAACGGCCTATAGTCGTGGCTGTCTTCAAACCCGGCACCGTACATTTTGCGTGTACTCGGTCAACGGGTACAGCCGGCGGCTAGAGAGAACAGCCACAGCTGTGTGTGCCTCGGGAATAAGGCATGGTCAGTAGGCCGGTCTCAGTGCTCATGAAAAAAATTAACGCTCTTCTGAGACGACCTGACTGAAATCACACACACCGAAGACCGATGTGACAGTACTGAGATAATATGATGCGTAAGATGCTTCGTGCTCTTGAACATCAATACGAAAAAAACTAAGATGCCGAAGCACGAGTCACACCTCAAGCTATGGACTGCCGGCTGTCTGTATTGACCCTAGTCATAGCGTGAGAAGGGCATAGCCCGGCCACCGCTGGCGATTGGTGGTGCTTCGAGTGTGGATGGAAAACGTAGCAGGCCTCATACGAGTCATAGCTAGGTCCCACTGAATCGACACACAAGGGAGTTAATTGGCGCTTGTAATTAACTCCCCAGAGTGCTTCTAACACAAGAAAACATAGTCACTTATATAGTTCGTGTCTTTAAGTGAAGATATGATATCCAACTGCCTGCTCCCAAAAGAAAAACTTGAGAAGGAGGGGATAAAAAATAAAAGTGAGAGAAAACAAAAACAACAAAACAACAACAGAAGGCAGAAACTGAGAAGAAAAAAGTTATTGCAGTGGATCCTAGGACTGACTGAGCCTGGCCGCCGAGTAGCATCGCCGGTCCGGACGGCTCACTGTTGTGCTGGTTTGATGGCCCACGGGGACTTCTTGGCCGCCACTTCTAACTGTTTCCCTTCAAAGTATGGATTCCAATTTGCTTCTTCAGCTGCCTGCGACAATAAAATAAAGTCGATGAAGTGCATGATAGTAAAAAAGAAAGTGAAAGGAGAAGAAAAAAAAACGAAAAAACACACACAAAAAACGACTTAAGTCAACCTAATGTCGGGACATCTATTGAGGGTGAACTCATCGCGGCAGAAGGGGGCGGGGGAACCTAACGAATTAAAAACAAAATTTAATTGAGTATGGGTCCGTCACTGAGATATAACATTATTCGGTGAGTCAGTTTGCGTTTGCTAGGTATTAGATTATTAGTAGATTGAGGCCGGAACATGACAAGGGTATTAGTGCGTGTGTCTGTGTCGCGCTCGTGCGTGCGTGTGTGTGTGTGTCAGTGTGTGTGTGTGATGATGGTGGTGGCCATGCATGGCCGTGGTGGTGGTGGTGGTGGTGGTGACCTTGACTTGAAGTTAAGACTGATTATGATACTCAGTGTTTACATTAATCTTTTGCCGGATTGTGCTTTAATGAGGTCGTCGGAACAACAATGTCGGACACTGTTTCCCGCTGGGACGCACAGAGTGTACTGTTACCACAGCGTCATTGTAATACTCGAGGCTAACTATTTCGTTAATTACCATTTAAAAATAAAAAATAAAAAATAAAAATAAAAAGGAAAGAAGAAGGCTACCCTTAACTAGGGACTCATACAGTGACCAAACCGTCGGCTGGGAACTCTGTATCAGTCGATGGTAGTAGTCACTCATGATAGGTGAATCTCAGTGGAATGGGAAATCATGAACAGAAAGTCGCCACAGGCGCTATGGACGGTAAGACGGCCTGCTGATTGGTCACTGATCAGCGTCTTGCAGAGGCAGACTGGACACCCGCTAAATGCATAATTATAGTCACGTCAGTTTTTGATCTTCATCGTCAGTCAGCCGGTTTGAAAATGTTCGTCTTTTTATCTGACAGACGGATCTAACTAAGTGCCGAATGAGAGAGAAAAAGTCCCGTCCTCTGTATTCTTTGTGTTGCCTTCAGGCCACGAAGCTCATTCAGTCTCAGGCCGCGAAGTGGAGAGAAGAGATCAATAATATGACGTAACGCTTTGATATGTCGTAATCATGGCAGGCTTCTGATCAAGCTTACGTACATTATCAAACTACACGGATTTGAGAGACTAGTGCACAGCCATGTTTAAAAGGATAACTGAAAAGCCCGACCCGTATACCGGCCTGCTCATAATTTCGTGAGCCGGTTTGGTCTAGCGGTAGGCTGGTAAACAGAAGGACCTCGGCCCGATTCCGCTTCTGCTCTCCTTTCTCTTCAAAAGTTGTGGTCTGTGCATGGCCACTGTCTTATCACTCTGCCCCTCACAATTAACTTGAAAACATTAACTGAAATGGCTGTCATCGCTGCCAATCTTAATGCAGGAGTCTTTCTGGTGGTGAAAGTGTAGCAATAGGGTATATATAATCTCCCTCTTCCCCCGTCTCCCTACTCCCTTCCCCCCTTCTCCCCGTCCCTAATAAGCCATATGGTTTCTGTGGACGTTAAGCATAATGTTTACTTACTTACTTACTTACTTACTTACTTACTTACTTACTTACTTACTTACTTACTTACTTACTTACTTACTTACTTACTTACTTACTTACTTACTGACTTACTGACTTACTTACTTACTTACTGCTCATAAAACCAGAACAGACCTATAATTATTGCAGGCCCCCTCAGTGCATAGCATACGACATCTACGCCGGACCACTTTTCTGTCAGTATAAGTTTATTCAAAATCGGTCTCCTGCTTCTATTCGGCCGGCTCAGATGTTGTAAGCTATGCACGAGGGCATATGCCTGTTCTCGCAAGGTGACGGCGAGTCACGAGATGGCGGAACCGAGGTTGGAACTTCAGTATGTGCAAAAGCGGCAATCCAATCCAATCGCTTTCGGCCGATCCCGTGACACAGCCGTGACGACCTATATAATTAAGAATGATTCCAGTCAATATTGTGTCCAGTCCCGCTTTCTGTTTCGTGACTCATCACGACTCGTCTCATTAAGAATGGTCAATGGCCCAAGCTCAACGTTGAAGTTCCGAGGGAAGCAATTCTTTGGGATGCGCTTAGTCTTCTTCAGTCTAGTGTGTATTCTAGCTCCCACGATCTCGAACGTTTTCCACGACTGAGACTTCAGTTTAGCTCTCGGTAGAATGGTGACATTTCTCTGGGGGACGCACGTCAGACATCCTTGTCACGTAATCTAAGCTGGACTGAAACTGATTCCGTTCACGGGATGCTTCTCTAGGGGACGCACGTCAGACATCCTTGTCGCGTGACCTAAGCTGCACTGAAACCGTACTGATTATGTTCACGTGGTGCAGCCAGGTATACGCAGAGGGTTGATAGTTGAGTCTGTGTTCTAGATCGTCAGTCACGTCGGTTTCAGTTGTCACTATGGATCTTCTTCGTTCGTTCAAATATTGCTTTACGTCCACAGAGACCGTACGGACTATTAGGGCCGAGGAGTCAGTCCAGGACGTCCACCTCTTCTATCACACAGCTTCTGACCTCTGGATCCTCTTTCGCCAGCACCAGCTTTTTCATGCAGGCAGCCGATAGACTTGCATTTCACTGAGTGTGGAAGTGGCCCACTGCTTCGTGTCGTTGCTGACAAGATGGTAGAAGTCTCCAATCCACACCTTAGCCTAACGTGTAGAGTAGGTCCGCGAAATCTCTACCCTTTCAGGCTATCCGATGTCATTAGGATCCGGGGTCAAGATCGGGGTGGGATAGCTCCGTTGGTAGAGAGTCTAAATGCAAAGCCAAGGTGCAATACTGACGCCGGTTTGAGTCCCCTGTGCGGCAAGGGATTTTTCAGTCTCCCAGGTTCAACTTTCAATGCCGACTTTCTTACGGTGTCCGTACAGCCCCTGTGTGCAATTGCATGGATTAATATCTGTATGCACGTTAAAAATCCCAAACACTGGCAGCAATACTATTGTTTGGACACACGAAAATACTGCACACATTGTCAATAGGCTCGGAACGACCGGGTACAGTTGCTCTTGTGGCCGCTGTGCCTTACCCGGGTTAGGCAGCCTGAATTTCCCGCAAGGGACAATAAAGTGCTGAAAAAGAAAAAGGACAACAACAAAAAAAGAGCTGCTAGTGTTAAATAAATAACAACAACAAAAAGTTTTTTAAAGGCATCCGGCTTGACCTATAGCTAAGGCGCGCCATTCCTCGTGCAATTGTATTGACACTTGGCAATGAAGTTGTATTGTCACAGTATTGTACGGTACTGTACTGTTAGGTCGGTAAGCAGAAGGACCTCGATTCGATCCTGCTTCGGCTCTTCTCGCTCTTCAAAAGTTGTGGTTTATGGACGCTGTGTTTGTGACTTTGCCCTTCACAATAATTAATGAAATATTAAAATGGCTCTCATCAATGCAGGAGTCACTGTTCTGGTGGTAACAGTATATAGTGTAGTGTTACGTATAGTCTCCCTCTTTCCCCAACTCCTGGGATATCGGCCAGCGCTATGGCCTTTTTGGAGACAACTCGACATTAAACATGTTTAACTAACCAACAAAAAGCACACAAAAAAGACAACAACGAAAAATAAGTTCCTGAAAAATGATCTATGAGTGGTGCGCATATGGGATTTTCCGAGCACATACATACCATCTTGAACTGAACTAAACTGATCTATGGATTGGCCTGCCAGTGAGAGGTCAGGCACGTGCAAAGCAGGGATTGGTTGTTTTGAGCTGCCTGTGCACGATGTACCTCTGGAGGAGTTTATGTACCTTGTGTTTACTCGCATGCCAGGTGAGAGTTAGTGCTATCACTGAAAATTGCTTTCCAGCTGTCACTGTTAACATCTCCATTATCTGTTCATTTACACAATGGTTGCTTGACTGTAATTAATTTGTGTGATTCAGTAAATTGATTGTTGTGAGTTATTATTAGAGTTTGTTTGGTGTGTACCCATTGGTTCAGTGGTGTGAACAGACAATTATAATTGCAATGTGACCATCACGCAAGACCTGTGTGATGGTTTCATTGGTGTGTACAAATAATGACAGTTGCAGCTTAACCACACCTCACACAGCACATGTCCATTGGTCACACAACACTTGTCTGTTGGTCAATCAACACCTGTGCACTGGTCACAGAGCACCTGTCTGGTCCCACAACACCTGTCTGTTGGTCACATAACACCTGTCTCTTAGTCACAACACCTGTCTGTTGGTTTCAGTGGTGTGTACAGACAATGACAATTCCACTGTGAGCGGCGAGGGCAGCACGTTTGCTAAAGTTTGGACGGAGGATTTGTCTGTGCCCCTCATCCTGTCTGTTCCACTGATGGCATTGGTCAACTTCAGGTCCCCCACTTTCTTCACCAAAGTCAACTCTTGTGGTCAGTATACCCCCCTCACTGTGTTGTTCCACTGTTGTGGTCCGTAAACTCCGCTACATATTCAGGTCTTGTGGTCAGTGAACCCCACTGTGTGTTCAGCCGTTTTGATCAGTAAACCCCTGCATGTTCAACTGTTGTGGTCAGTAAGCCCCTGTGTGTCCCACTGTTGTTGTTGTCAGTAAACCCCTGTGTGTCCCACTCTTGTTGTCGGTAAACCCCTGTGTGTCCCACTCTTGTTGTCAGTAAACCCCTGTGTCCCACTCTTGTCAGTAAACCCCTGTGTGTCCCACTCTTGTTGTCAGTAAACCCCTGTGTGTCCCACTCTTGAGGTCAGCAAACCCCTGTGTGTCCCACTCTTGTGATCAGCAAACCCCTGTGTGTCCCACTCTTGTGGTCAGTAAACCCCTGTGTGTTCCACTCTTGTTGTCAGTAAAACCTTATGTATCCCACTTTTGTTGTCAGTAAACCCCTGTGTGTCCCACTCTTGTTGTCAGTAAACCCCTGTGTGTCCCACTCTTGTCAATAAACCCCTGTGTGTCCCACTTGTGGTCAGTAAACCCCTGTGTGTCCCACTCTTGTCAGTAAACCCCTGTGTGTCCCACTCTTGTTGTCGGTAAACCCCTGTATGTCCCACTCTTGTGGTCAGCAAACCCCTGTGTGTCCCACTCTTGCAGCCAGTAAACCCCTGTGTGTCCCACTCTTGCGGTCAGTAAACCCCTGTGTGTCCCACTCTTGTCAGTAAAACCCTATGTGTCCCACTTTTGTTGTCAGTAAACCCCTGTGTGTCCCACTCTTGTGGTCAGTAAACCCCTGTGTGTCCCACTCTTGTTGTCAGTAAACCCCTGTGTGTCCCACTCTTGTCAGTAAACCCATGTGCATCCCACTCTTTTGGTCAGTAAACCCCTGTGTGTCCCACTCTTGTGGTCAGTAAACCCCTCTGTCCCACTCTTGTGGTCAGTAAACCCCTGTCAGATGCTAATGGCAGGGCTGTTGTCATATGCTAATGGCAGGGCCACTGTCAGATGCTAATGGCAGGGCAACTGTCAGATGCAAGTGGCAGGGCAGTTGTCATATGCTAATGACAGGGCAGTTGTCAGATGATAATGGCAGGGTAACTGTCGGATGCTAATGACAGGGCAGTTGTCATATGCTAATGACAGAGCAATTGTCAGCTGCTAATGGCAGGGTTACTGTCTGATGCCAGTGGCAGGGTAATTGTCATATGCTAATGGCAGGGCCAGATGCTAATGACAGGGTTATTGTCATGCTAGTGGCAGGGTGTCATATTTATACTAATGGCAGGGCCAGATGCTAATGCCAAGGGCTCACAGATGCCTTTCTTGGCTGTCAGACATAAGTTTTTAATGAGTTAGATCATGAATGAATTTTAAAGAAACTGGTGTGAGTGTGGGCTTATTGTTTATTGATAGGGCCTGCAATGCTGCTTTGCTTGGGGCCCCCCTTACTACACTGCAGCAGAGAAATGTTATTTGTTTCATTTATGTTGTATTTCACACATAATTTTTTTTTCTTATATTTCACAATAACTTATATATGCTATACCCCAAGCTTGTGGATCTGTATGTTTGTTATGTTTCATACAGGTGTATTTTTGTTGTTTCATACAGGTACATTTTTGTTGTGTTTCATACAGGTATATTTTCAGTGCTGTACCTGCTGATATTTTCCATAGTCAAAGTCAGTAGATGGGGGGTCCATCTGCACCTCGGAATAAATACCAGCTTTTCAGATTCAGATCCTTACTACTCACCAGGTTTGTTCTCTGCTTGTCTGTGTGGGTGGTCTTGTAACACCCGTACTTAACTGCCTGTCTCTTTGTGATCTAGATTACTGGCCCAGTATTAGTATCCTCTCGTCTTTGTGGTCTTGGCTACAGAACATTTTAGCTCTCTGATGGTGATCTGCGTTATTGCTTGATGTACATCTTGATATTCTTTACTACAGGCCTGTTTAGATATTTTCAGCTTATTCCAGAAGGAAGCAAAAGTGTTGGGCTGCCGTAGACTGTGTTAGAGGAGGTTGTTCCAATGCAAAGACTGCAGTGGGAGAAAGAGTGAAAGGGTGGTTGTCTGAATGATGGGTCATCAATCTGCAGTACAGAAAAATAAGAGTAAGCAAAATCAACGAGAGATTTGTAACAATTCAGTCAATTGCATTTAATATGTTCATAAGCTGGAAGCCACTAAGTTGCTGTGGGAGAGGTGTGCAGTATGGATTTCAGTTCAGATTTCTCATATTTTCAGAGAAGCTTTCAAGTTTCTGATTCTTTTCCTTGCAGACTTTAAATGGACATTCCCAGCATTGACCGGTATAGCTGCCCTGGCATACTTTCTTCAGAACTGTGTCATCACCATCACTCGGAATCAGAAACACCCTGAGAATAATGTAGGTTTCTTTACAGAAGAGATCTATAGAGGCCCTGCTTCCCCCCACCCCCCTACCACCCTGACTTACCCCCCATTGTTATAATGTAAAGTTGTGTTGTTGTTTTCTTTTTCTTTCTTGATCCGTTTCAATTTGATGACCATTAAGTATCCATTCGTGCAAAGTATTAAGTTTTCAGATATATTTTAGACTTTTGTCTTCTTCTGACAAAATGGTGATCCCGATGTTAGGTTGACATTTTTTTCCTAATAAAAATTAAGACCCATCATTGCAAAGTGATTTTTGCATGCCTGGATATATTTGTATGATGCGTTTGAGGTTGCTTTTGTACAACCTTTTTCTTGTTCAGGTTCGTGATCTTGCGATTGCATATCTCCTGGTAGCAGCTTCCTACATCATCATTGGATCTGTGGTCTATGTCGGCTTTCCGCTTGCCAAATCGTGCATTGAAGATGTAAGATGGTGCACATTATTTCCTTTATTTAATAAAAAGAGATCCAAAAAGTATTTTGTCCTAATAAATAACATTCTTATAACCTTTTATATGTTTGGATCTTGTTTTAGAACACTAGCAGTCATTGTTTCAGATTTTTCTTAAATAAAAAAAATAAAAAAGAACAAGTAGATTCACAAATACAAACTGTAGACATTTGACAGTTTTGAATAAAGCATTCAGAAAAAAGTTTGAATATTTCAGCCATGTCTGAACATCAGCTCTTGTTTTTAGAAAGATTAAGAATAAAACTTATGTTGTTAGATGTTGTTAGCAATGTGCAAATTCTTGTCCATTTTATCAGTTTGGGTGAAAGTTAGTGATTAGCACTAAAAACATTTCCTAATTGAACAAGTGACCTTAAATTATTAGTCATACTTGTAAAGATTAAGCTGTCATGGTTTAGGCTGAATCTTGGCTAAACAGGAAATCAGGTTTCAGCATTGTGGACTACAAATGTTTAAATATATACTCAAGTCTTCTGCTTCTCCTCCACCTCCTCTCTTCTACACTGAATTATTTTACCATGTTTATAAAATAATGGCAAAATAAAGGAAACATCTGTCACAAATGCCATCAATTCCTTGACTCCATTCACTCTGTCATTCACTTGTTTTTGGTTTAATTTCAGAATTTCCTGAACAACATGGCTGCAGATGATGTGATGACATTTGTGGCTCACATCATGCTCTACTTCCAGATGACCTGTGTTTTTCCTCTCCTTGCTTTTGTGTTCCGTGTGCAGCTGTTGTCGACCTTGTTCGGTTCTGAGTGGCCAAGGTGGGTGCAGTCTGTATTATGAATAAGGCATCAGTGAACATGGCCATACAAAAATCTCAGGAATATATCATCTGAAACAGAAATAGGCCCAGAGCACTCGTGCAGAATCGACACACAGGGGAGTTAATTAGTGCTGGAAAGATCTTACAACATAACAACAAAGACTGGAGTCACTGATGGTAACTCCCACCTGGCAGGCAAGTAAATACAAGACACATAAACTCTACCAGAGGCACATCATCTGTGATGCTGTTAGGCTGGGTTTGCTGCTGGGGAAGTACCTCTGGTAGAGTTTATGTACTTTGCATTTACTCCCATGCCAGGTGTGAGTTAGTCCTGTTGGACTTCTTCCTGTCATACTGATAGTTCTGTCTTGGATAAAGGGGCACACAAGTTCAACAGGAGCTGGTTTTCTGGACCCATCTGCCCACACTTGTAGGAATGGGTAACACTGCTTTTGCAGCTGCTGTAGCTAAATGCATTTCAGCCTTTTTTTTTTAATTGGATTTTATGTAAAATGTCAGCTTCCCCCTTGATCAAGTCTGTCTCAGTCTCTGCCTCTCTCTCCTCTCTCTCTCTCTCCAATCCTTGTAAAATAAAGTTTTTGAGTTCTCTCTGTCTCTCTCTTTCTCTAAATGCATTTCATGAAAAAAACGGGGATTTTAATTAAAATGTCAGCCTCCCTCCTCTCTTCAGGTCAGTCACCCACTCCAGTCTTGTTTCTAATGTTTCTGTCTTCTCCAGTCAGCAGTCACACTCTATCTTCATAGTTTTCTTTTCGCTCTGAATCCTGATCATCATTATTGTCACCAGCATCACCATTATCACTGCCACCATTTATTTTCCTTTTTTCTTCTTCTTTCAGTTGGAAGCATGTTGTGGTGCTGAACCTGATGGTGTTTGCCGTCTGCATTATTTTTGCCATTTTCTTGCCACACATAGGAAGAATCATAGGGTAAGATGATGGTATTGTTGTTTTGACCGCATTTTTGTTCTCTTTTTTTGAAATCATATGAGGTCACTGAATTTTTTTCTTGCACTTTTCCGTTTCAGGCTTAGTTTTGTAGCTGTTTCCCCTTCATATAACCATCATGATTGACTGGTCATTAAAAACCAATTTCCTTCCTTCCTTGAAGTTGTTTAGTGCGGTTACTTTATTGTCAAGATGATGGGAAATGAAAGTGGCACGCTTGTTAATAAGCCAACCCAAGATGATGGGAAATGAAAGTGGCACGCTTGTTAATAAGCCAACCCAAGATGCTGCCAGTCTGGGTTTGATGTTGACTTTGAGCATGCCATTTGAAATGGCTTGGGCAGAAACTGCTTTGTCTTCCGACAGACTGGTCCTCCATTCCATCAGTTTATTCGACTGTAAATGAGTTAATTGAGACAGAATGCAGCTACCTGGATGGCTGCAGATCATATGCAGGGAAAATAGCTGCAAACTGCAACATCTCAAACATCTGAGCTCATGTATGGGGTGGGGGTGGGACTTATGTTCCCTATTACCCCACCCCCATCCCAAAGTTTCTCTTTTCACATGAAAATTGGTTTGATTTTTGCAGAACCTCTCTTAGCGTTTCACAACAGACTTCTCTGTTTGATCTTTAATGAACGTTAAGAGAGAGAGAGACTGGTCAAAATGTTGGTTCATAAATACACAACTCCACATGCAGAAGCACCACTATCCCTCTGCTGCTGGCTCTGAATGATTTCCTAATAACACTGAAGCTTATCATGATATGCTTGCAAGTATGTGTGTGCACACATATACATGGCATATGCATGCACACATATACACACCCACTCGCATACACACACACATACACACACATAATGAAGTCTTGATTAAGGCTGTACCTCTGGTAGAGTTTTTGTACCTTATATTTATTTGCATGCCAGGTGAGAGTTATGGTAAGTCTTTGTGGTTGTGTTTGTGTGATGTCCTGTGAATGCTTATTAACTCCCTTGCTTGTGGGATCTTGTTAAGTTATAAGATAAAGTGACTGGGATTTGCTTCTTCCTGGTAGAAGTTTGTTTTAAAAGGCCAAAGCTGCAATTGAAGTTACGGGAGGGAAATGGGGATCACCCTGCATTTAGCAGAATTGCACCTTAATGGATCAACACACAAGGGAGTTAATTAGCACTCGAAAGACTTCACTCAAACACAACAGACCTGAGTCACCTACGGTAACTCTCACCTGGCATGCGTGTAAATACAAGTTACATAAACTCCACCAGAGGTACATCCTCAAACACATCTTCAAGGAGTTTGCATACATTGTCATTGCATATTATATATATAACTATACAGTACATTAGTAGTGTATGTACTACATATTTTTTACCTTGTGTTTCAGTTTTGTTGGTGCTTTTTGTGGACTGGCCTATGCTATCATGCTGCCATGCTTGGTGACTGTGGTTGCACAGTACAAGAACGGAAAACTTACATGGATTTCACTCATTGTTCACAGTCTGCTCATCATCATTGGTGCAGCCAATTTTATCTCACAGTTTCTCATCCTGGGCAAAACATCCTAGTTCTGCCAGTGTGTGGACAGCCGGGTGGTTTGACGCTGTGGTGGCGTAGTGGATCAGCAGGTTTCACGTTAACCAGTAATTTCCGGTATTTTACTGGTTATGGTCAGCATATACTGGGGGAAAATCAACAATTGTTCTGAGGTATTGGCTGTTATTTTGTTTGACCGGTTCTCAAAAAATCCAAAAACTAAGCAAAAAATCAGACACAGATAGAGAGTGTGTGTGGTGCAGAGTGTGTGTGTGTACATGAATGCGTGCGTGTGTGTGTGCATCTTCTAGACAGGGAAGAGAGCTGGGTGTTCACTAGTACAGCTCTGGTAGTAGCATAGACAGCCATATATCTGACCGGTTACAGTGATTGACCCATTTCTGTGAACCACTTTCGCCACCGGTATGAAAAAATGTCTATCACAACCACTGATGAACTACAGTGTAACTTCATGGTTTGGGGAAACCTTTGGTGCGTGCTACAATTTGCCAGAGACAACTCTTACGTGGCTGCACCTGTTCTTCACACTGCATGAAAGGAGCAGGATTTTTAGTTGTGTGATGCTGAACAGTCAGCATCACTTTCAGAAGTGTATGCGATTCTCCTGCAGTTGTTCACCTGTAAAGTGCACTTCCGTGGACCAGTTGAAGACAGAGTGGTGTTTGATTTTTGTTGTTGTTTGCTTTTTGATTTTTTTTTCACAAACATCATTGTGAAATGTTTATTCATGTCATGGCCAGCTGTATAAACAGAAAAATCTAATACTCTCCCAAGCTCCTGAGAAAGAACAAAATATACATGTATTGTGTTTGCTGTTGATATATACCATGCGTGAAAGGTTGTCCAGTGTGTGGATTTGTGACTTTACTGTTGGATGGTCTGCGACTTGCACTTCATGTCTGGTTGGTAGTGCTACTCACAGTGCATGTGATTGTTTGCCAAACAGATCGCATGCGTAGCATGTGAAAATGGTTGGACTTTCTGCGCCGATGCTACGGCAATATAGTGTTGGAGCTTGGCATCACAACAACAACCAAAACTGATGCAGAGCCATTGAACTAATTGTGAAGAATGTGGCATAAGTAGGAGGCTTTCTGTGAACACTGACACAAGGTCAGAAGTTTAGACCCTGAAATCTGGACTGTAAAGAAAATATAAATTGTCAAGTTATGGATTTTCTGGCCATGTTGCCCCGTGGACCCATTTAAGGTTGTTGACCCCTGATGACCAGCACAGGCCTATGTGTAATTTATACATTTTCAGAATCCTTAACCCTTTTACTGCCATGCTTGTTGTGCCATCACTCGGGGAAAACACACACAATAAAAGTGCCAATTTTGAAATTATTATGGCCTTTTCTCCCATTCACATAAGCATGTGAAAGGATTTCTATGAAAATGCACATCACTGAAAGTAGATTTGCTACAGGACCATCAGATGCACTGTTTCAGATGTGAGCACTTTTCAGCCTGGAAATATTACAGGCTGGGGCAGTCAATGGGCAACTTCCACTCTTGGTATTTATGTATTTAACACCTAATAATGCAGGTAGAAAAGTCTGGGGAATAACCTACAGGTCATATGATGTAGTTTTTTTTAATGATAAACCTGGTGTTGTGAAGGTGCATGGGTATAATGTGTGCAATGGATGTATATTTGAAGTACATGTAGTCTGTATACATATTGCTTGGTAATGGTGTGTGTGTGCGTGTGTGTGTGTGTGTGTGTGTGTGTGTTTATATATGTGTGTGTTTGTATGGTTATGATTATTAATGTTCTCTTGTTTTGTTTTTTAATTTTTTATACTATTGAGTTGCATGTCGGCATTTGTGTATTATATGTTTGTTTTAATTTAGCTGTAAATTACTTTCGAGTTTCTGAAAGCACTCTATAAATTCCCTGTTATTATTAATAATCTTCTTTTATGCCATTCTTTCACTTTTAAGGGTTGCTGCACATCACTACATGTACTGAACTCTCACAGTGACAAGTGTTGTTTGCGTCAAACTAGGATTTTAATTACTCTCACAATGTTTATTCAGGGCACATTTTCAAACTAATATTAAAATTGTGAATGCTGCTTGACATTGGTGCTTCCTCTCAATCACCACTTTATATTCTTCTCGATCACCACTTTATCTTCCTCAAGATCATCGCTTTGTCTTCTTCTTGATTGCTGGTTGACATTGGTGCTTCAATGAATGGATGTGTGGTCAGTCACATTTAGTGTAGCACTGAAACTGCTCTCCAATGGAAAGGAATTAGACTGATAAAAGATGAAAGTAAATTTGTGTGCCTGCTGAATGTTGATGATGTTGATTCAGTTTATTCTACACATAGAAATTGTGCAGCAGTAGGTAAAACACCAAATGACTTAAAATTGTGCAGCACTCCCAGCAGTAGGTAAAACACCAAATTACTTACTTACACACCAAAAATGTTAACAGTTCCAACATTCATGGATTTGTTGGTCAGAAAACATTTGCAGCTTTGCTGACAGTTTGCTGACCTGTGGCAAGAGACAATGGGTCCAAAGGCATCAGTTCATCTTTATCTACTTTTTTTACACACCACAATTCATTGAAACCAGTGTAAGTCTCATAGAAGTTACTTTTCTTTCTCAGATATAAAGTAACGTAATACTGGTTTATAGAGCACTCAGAACACTTCCACATTTACAGAACATGCTCTCAGTGCTTCGTGTCTATTGTGACAAAATGGCACAGATGAGAGAAGTCCTGAAATTCCTTTAGCATATCTGGGAATAATAAGTGGTTCTGTTTTTGTTTTGTTTTTGTGTATGTTTTGTTTCTGTTTTTGTTGTTTTGTGTACTGGGTGTAAAACAGCAAGTTACTTACTTGTTTTGTGGTTGTTGTTTTTCCAGTTCATTTGCTTTAGTTCGTTGCAGGATGGCAAAACAATCAAAGTGTTTGGCATGGCCAGTTCTCATACTGTCTGACTGCAAAACCTAATTCTTAAAATGTGACCACAAAATGTGACTGACCTTTGCTGTACATCTTGAAACTCACACACCATACATTATGAGTGTGAATACACACATAGTTTTCATATAGGCATTTCAGTAAATATACCTGCCCCTACACTGTGCCCACACCCGTACTTTTTTCATACCAGTCTCAGAATGTCATTTGTAGTCACACCTATGATGTACAATGCTTACAAAAACAATACTGGCTCCTGCAGTGATATGGGTAACTCCACATCTACACTGTATGGCACGTAAGGTTTCCTCTCTAAATACTATAGATATAGTCATGCCCACAGCATACATGTAAGGTTTCCATGAATATTCTCTCTGGACATGGTTTTACACCATACAAACACTGCAATTATTATTTCTTCTCTGAAGTATGGGCATGCTCACACTCATGATTTATGGCCAGGTATAGTACAACTTTGTTGTATGTTTGCTTGTTGATTTACTGTCAGAACATGCCATTTTTTTGTTACTCACATGGGATGATGTTAGTTGACAAAGTCATGAAGCTTCATGGTGGTAGTAGGAAAATTGAGGGAGTCATGACCATGTACAAAGTATGGGCAATTTATCATCACATCATTTTGTGAAGGTGCAATAGGCTATAAAAGTGTAGCCATTCAAGAGTAAAATTCTGCACATTTTCTTTTTTTGTCACCATTGTTTAAAGTGACTGACAGCCTATGTGTTGTGGGATGTCTGCTGTTGACTCACTGTAATGTGATATGTAAAAGTGTCATTAACTTTTTATTAATGTGTATACATAATTTTAGTATGCACATGCTTGTTATACTTGGGGTTGTTTGCCACAATGTTTACAGTTGTTTTGTTTGAAAACTGAGTTCTCTCATTCAAAGTGGTGTTTTTTTGTGTGTGTTTTTTATGTTTGTCAGTGATGCATCAATTATATTATTTGCTGGGTGTTAATTTTCTCCATCTTGTCTCTTTCTACTCATGAAAAAATGTGAGGATAATTTGTAATGATCAGTGTTAGGCTGGCCACCCAGTTTGTTGGTTGGTTGAGTGTCCAGGCATGTCAAAAACTGATTTTCTTGGACACTGTAAAGGTGATAAATATCAACCTTTAAGTAATGGTACTATCTGTTGAGCTTTATCTGTTCATACAGCTTTCAGTGGCCTTGAGCATATGTCAAGGTCACACCAGTTTCAGTTTGAACTGACAATTTTGATTGTAAATTATATTGTCTAGGTCATAAATATACCACTATTTTCCATTAGCAGGGGTCTCCAAGGGAGATAATTTACATGTTTACTTCTTGAATGTTTTGGACAAGGTTGAGTGAGGTCTTTCAAATGTTGCATGATCATACCCAGCTTGGGTTCCACATATTTAATGCCCTTGACTTTGTTTCAAGTTCGCAGGTGGGTCAGAAACTTCTGGATTCTTGTCCAGTGTAGTTTAAATGTTCTGTAGTTGCCACATACATTAAAAAGATCATGCAAAATATGCTTTGTGTGAATCTGATGTCTGTGAAAGGGAGATAATTAGCACTTTTTTCCTGTTTTGAATTGGAATGCAAGTCATATCTGAGCATAATTTCTCTTCTTGTTTGTACATGGGATGGGCAGGTTTGAGGGCAGTTAGAAGTGCAGGTATATTTTGTTTCATGTTGCACTGATTTTTCTTGTTTACTTAATAGATATACATGTTACCTTTCTCTATCTATCTATCTGTTAGCTTTGTTATTATTCTGGATACTGCCACTCTGACAACTGCCATTTCCCATTTTCAACAAAATATATGCATTCTTTCTTAGCTTGTTTTGGGGTGTATTTCGAAACACATTTTTAGCCTAGTGTAAAAGTTACAGTAAAAGAAACTTTACTCCTTGATAATGTGCATTACGCAGTTTGTTTGATTGTTTGGGAGATAGAGGGGGGAGTATTTTCAAATTATGTGTACAAATCTAGAATGTTTGCTCTTTAGTATTCTGCCCAACTGCACTGTCACTCATGCATAGGGCCTGGGTGCAGAACAATATTTATTTTTAAATTTGGCCAGCAGGTTTTATGGCAGTATTAACGGAGGTAAAAAGAACTTATGTTTTAATGTAGCTGTATTTGTTCATCTTGTTAATTTTTTATTCAAAGCTAAAACTTGAAGGTACATAAAAAAAATATATATATATGATATTTTGAGGAAAAGAGCAATGACTGCAGTGAGAAAGAAATATCAACTCACTACCAAGAAAGTATGGTTCACCTTGTTCGTCATGAACATATTGACAATTTTACCACTTCCACTGTTGTTAATTTTGTTATGCTTGTTTTGTTTTGATATTTGACTTCAGTAGTTGATTTGATTGGCTGCTGCTTGCATTTCTAGCCACCTCACATGGAACATTCTCATGACAAAATCTGTTAAATTCATATAGTTCATTTACAACAAATTTCTGTTACGAGAAAGTTATTACAATGGTCTGAGACATTTAATGTTGTTTACAGGGGATTCCACTGTACATTTGTTTTCTATGGGTTTTATTTCATTTAATGAATAAAATCATTTGAATTTGTCTTTGTTTCCTAAACTAAGATAGTGTTTCATGCATGTCTGCTTTGATATTCATCTCTGTTGCATTATATTTCTTTCAAAACAAAACTTTCATTCACTTTATTTTTTAAAAGACACTGATTCACATGTCTTAAACAAATGGGCCTTGGCAGAAAAAAGCCAACAACAACACACACGGAACCATGTTACTTAGTGCAGCTGTCTTCAGTAGTCAAGCTGAATAACAGAACAACCCTCTCACAAAGCAATAACAAGCAAATACCTATCCCTGACACCCTCACCCTTCCTACTCCCTTTTCCTTTCAGAAAAAAAGAGGGCATAAGACTGTTGGTTAGTCCCAAACTCCAAGCACTGGTTTACAACATCCTTCCTTCTACCACTGCCATATTTAGTTATGCCATAGGTTCCAGAAAACTGTCAGCTAACAAGCAGTTTTTTTGTTGGTACTCAAACAGTAGTAAGTTTGTTACAAACAACTCAAATTATATCAGACGTTTGTTTTATAACTGACCATGTTGCTTTTGCCTGCTTAAATAAAGGCAGAATCATTTGAATCGAGAAGGAACTTCTTCTTTTTTAACCCAGGATGGATGCGTCACGTTTATGTGCGTGCTTGCTTCCACAGTCTTATCAGTACCCAAACCTTTCGGAGGGCGTTGACCATGTCAGTGGACAGCTGCGCGGAGATAAAGAGTGCCCCTTCAGTGGTGTAACTAAATCTGGCAGAGTTTGGAGGAAGGTGCCAGAAAGCGATGCTCGGAGTGTGGTGTAGGGAATGTGCGCCATCACCTGCATCCTGCTTTGCTGCCGTGGCCACCTGCTGGTCGGCATCCAGCTCATTGGTGGAGGGGGTTGGCTAGGGCATAAGACTGTTGGTTAGTCCATGTCGTGGCAGAAGGTGGTGAGGTCTTGTTTGAACTGTGCCAATTCCCTCTCCAGTTTTGCAACCCGCTCCAAGCACTCAAACAGCTCCTGCACCCTGTCGTTGAAGACCTTGCCATGGTTCTCATAGGCATGGTACATGTGCTGCTCCAGTGTGCCATAAACACTGTCCACCTGATCACATGACAGGCATCACGATGAGGAGAAGTACATAAAAGAACAAAGGCAACGAACACGTATGCATAAAACAATAGCAAATAATTAACATGTACCAACACAAAGTAAAAATGTGTGAAAGATGAATTATGTGAGCAGGTACAAAAATGATAAAAAATATTTTTTTAAACCTATTGTTTCTTATCATGCTCCAGGCTCTTACAAGCTGGGGCACCATAAATTATTATTATTATGTTTGGAGTAGTTTTAGATCTTTGAAGGTGAATTTTGAGGGAAAGTGGAATTTAGCCATGACCATCTGTCAAACTCCGGGTTAGGTACCCTAACCTTATATACAGACTAGAGCAGACGGGACATGCTCCTAATTTTGATGGTCCCAGCTGCACTGTATTCAGAGGCTTTTGACCTTGTATGGCATACATGTATACCAATATAATGAAATACGAGCAATTCTCAACACAGAGGACAATACAATTAACAAAACACCACAGACATTATTAGACAGTTGGTATTGTGGACCAGTTTCTTAGATAACATTACATGAGACAGTAGAGTTGTTTTCAGTTCTGTTAGTATTTCAGTGTCTTGCTTTCGTTTGCTGTTCAAGTCGCTCACAATCTGCTGGGCTTTTTCACTCAAACTTGCTGCGGTAGCTTCTTGATGGGTGTCTTTTGTTGGGCTGGATGCATCATTCTTTGAAGTCATCACCTGCAATTTTTTATTTTTTATTTTTATCTTGTCCTTCAAGTTGGGGAGGGGTAATTGGTTGTTTTTTTTTCAGTCAACACTACTAAGTACTTTCTTTTTACTTTTGCTTTTATTTTTTATCATGATGTTATTGGTAGACTTGAATGCCAGTCATGGCTCTAAATTAGTCTAATAGTGTTAACGACTTTCCAAATTATTATGATGGGGAAATTAATCGTATATATTTTTTTAAGAAATATTGCACAAATGCCACTCAATTATGATACCTTTTAAGTTAAAATGTTAGGGCTTTCTGAATCAAAGCACAAATAATGTCGGTCGAACTTGTTTTTCTTTGGCGTAGCCGACTCTTGTCGTCTGCTCTCGTTCAGGCATTGATCTCCCTTGCACGATGGTTCATTTTCATAACAAATCCATTGTAAAGAAAGAAAACGAAAAATCAAAAACAGTATCGACAGATATTCTCAATAAGAATAGGCGAAAATTCAGCAGTAGAATTATGTTTTTATTGTTTTGTTATGATTAAACGGAGAATGACGAATCAGGCTAAACTTTTATTGCCAACGAAAACATGCTTCATAGGTGGCGCTAGTGGAGAGCACAGGGCCAGTGCCTGGGGAAAAGAAGTCCAAGCCGATTCTCAACTTCGATCAACTGTCCACAGCAGAAACGATGGCCGGCGTGGTGCTGGAAACACTGAGCACAAAAAAGTTGACAGTATTGGTTTTGTCGCTGTTACTTGGTCTGGTCGGATTTTTTCTCATTGGAGGCTTCATCGGTAAGTCCAGGGATGAAGCCGAGGGAGGGTAGAGTGATGTCATGGAGGATGGGTACCATCAGGGGTGCAGTCAAAAGAAAGTTTTTCAGTACCAACTGTACGAGTTTATTGAATGAATGTATCATTAGCGGATGTGAAATGGATGATAGTTTAAGATTTTTTCTGAGACAGTTGCCCTTCAGTCCCAAGTTTCACTAAGCAATAAACTGGTATTAGTACTGTTAGTGTTACTAATATTACTTATTAATAATTAATTACTATTAGTATTAATTAGTTATAATGATAGTAAAGTGCAGGTTTACTGTTATAATGATCATTACTCACATAATTGTCTTTAAATATAATTTACCATGAGAAAAAACAGTTGACAGGAGGGAGAGAGACCTTTTTCTTTTTTCTTCACAGGCATATCTAGGACATTAGGAGTTTTGTGATGTTGGCACAGTGACACTTGTCTCTCACACTGCTGCTGCTCTTCCATAGTTCTGGATTACCCTTTTCTCTCCCACTCTGTTAACTGCAATATTTTGGTTTTTATTTTCCCTTTTTTTTCCTTTTTTTCCCCCCCCTAGTGTTAACAAGAGGAAGCAAAAAGTGTGAATGTTACTCTTAGTGTAATGACAGAAACTAACAACTGATACAGTGGTCTAGTGCTAGAGTTTTCTCTCTCTCTCTCTCTCTCTCTCTCTCTCTCTCTCTCTCTCTCTCTCTCTCTCTCTCTCTCTCTCTCTCTCTCTCTCACACACACACACACACACACACACACACACACACACACACACATGACATGTATGACTTTGCATAGGCCTGCCAGCAAAATTAAATCTGTCACTTTGAGGACTATAATTTGCTGCAAGTTGAGTTCCATGCTGTGAGAAGGGGTTACAGTTAACAAGTTACTGTTTGATAAAGACCAGTTGGTCTAGTTGGCTCTAGACTGAGGGACCAGGACAACAGACAACACAGCTGATGGCAGATGCTCATTGGAGTGAGGACCTCATGTAGGAAACAGCAGCGGGGTAATTTGGAGGGCAGATGGGATTTGGGAGGCCAGTCAGATCACTGCTGACTGCTGTGCACATTTTACATGGATGCAAAAAAGATTTAACCATTATACGTATGATATAATGCTCCATGCAGGTTTAAAAAACCTAGCTAATTCCTCTGGTCTATAGAATAATATGTATACAGATCTATACAAAAACAGTATATATATATTTACAATCACATTCACAGTGATTTATTTCATACTGAGTAAACAAAGTTGTTCAGAGGAACAGTTCCATACAATTACAACTAATTTGAATTGACGTGAATTTAGCATCAGGCTGTAAATAGGTGTTGTTTTTCACTTTTATTTCTTTCTTTTTTCCACTTCTAGCGCCAGCCCCATACAGCACCATTGTGTCCACACCCATCCTCTGTGTGGACAAAGCTGTGGCAGAGAAGCGACCCCACATCCCACGAGGAAAGGGGATGTGTGAATATGTCAACGACCTTAACAGTGACAAAATCGAAGAGGATGAAATCAGTGCCAACCAGATTGTGTTCAGTCAGTGGCTGCCCTTGCCAAGGGAAGACAAGCAGCTTGAAATGTCTCGCTGGTTTCAGACCATGCACACCGTCATCGATATTAAAGTCGTGTACGACCCAAAGAATCCACTCCGTGAGTAACAGCTGGGATTGTGAAGGGTATCTTCCACTTCCAGCATTGTTGATAATGATACTGATACTACTTACTAGTGATAGTGATACTGACATTATTAATTTATACTGATTTAGTGTATTACATGATGAATTATATAACATCATGCTAGGGATGCTCCAAAAGTTTACAGATACTCCTTAAAATATTGGGTATTGGACTCACCAAAAGAAGAAAAGAAAATGATGTATTTTTTCAAAGAAGCTTCCTTCAGCAACTATGCACAATTGATGCTGTGTCAGTATGTGGTAAAACAACATGCTTCATTCTTCAGCAAGGTTGATTTGGATGTTTTAACATCCCTTGTGAATGGTCAACAAGTTTTTCAGCTCTCTCAAACTGAGTACCCTTCAGTTGTTTCTTCACTTCTGGGAATAGGACGAAGTTGCCTCTAAGCCGTTTCTGAATTGCTGAAGTGACAGTCTTTGATTCAGCAAAACTATTGTTTTCAAATTTGATTGACCAACTTATGTGGGTTTTTAAAATATTTTTTGTTTTGTTTTTGTTTTTCACAGCGGAAGACAAGACGCCTACCCTGATGCTAGACACCACATTATATCGACGTGACTCGATGGACAATGAGACAGATTGGAAGGAGTATTTTTCAGCCAAAGTAGAACGCTCATTGGATTGTACCATTGGACATGAAGAGGTTGGAGTTGTTTGCACGTAGAACAATTACTGCAGTTGTTATGGTTCATATCTTTGCTCTGAGAAGCTGACATTGATAGCTTTGCAAAGAATATTTAATCTAGAAAGGTGTGTCAAAGAAAATTGTGTAAAGCTAAAAGACACTTCCAGGAATTGCGCCTGCAACTCAAATCAGTGCCTACAGGTCATAGTCAGTGTCACTGTCAGTATGTAACCAAGTGCTGTTAGTACTAAAACGTTGTGCCATAATTGCCATCTGTGTAATCTGAAGAATGCTATTCTGTTTCATGTGTGTTCCTTTTGTGCATTTTGATCAGTGTTAAAAGGATTAAAACTTTTTAATTAAAAAATAATAATTTTGAAATGGTTAAATTGTGGAACAGAAAAAGGCAGTAGAGTATGACACTAGTAATTGTAGAAGAAAACAACAGCAAAAAAACAGTGTAGGTAATAAAATAAATATAATAGCCAGAGATTTTCTTTTGTTTTGACAGAAAACAAGCATCACACCTGGCAGTTACTATGACTGCAAGCTGCTGCCCTTCTTTGAGCTGGGAACCGTCCACTACCACTTCTACCTCATAAACATCCGCATACCTGTCTTTAACAAGATGCAGCAAGTCAACCATGATATCGGCAAGATTGAAGATATACAGTTCATTGTAAGAAAGTTGTTTTATTTTATCCTAGAGGTTGATTCACCTTTAGTTTCTGGACATAAGAAGTCCTTTTCCTGCTCACAACACTGGCAAATTCTTTTTTCTTTTTCTTGAGGGGGAGGTGGTGGGGTTGGGTGGGGGTGGTAACCAATTTGTTAAGAAGAAGACTCAACTGAATCAGGCACTCAAGATATGGTACCACAGATTTACAATTCATGTACACATATATATATATTTTTAATCTCTTTTTCTTTCAGTTTCTAAATTGCTAAAATTAAAAAAACTTTATTTTTCATTTTTTTATTTTTGTTTTGGTCCCACAAAACATTTGTTGGTGTGATTGTTTATGCCCTCATTTGCTTATAATTTTATGTAAATATAGTTGGTTAAATATCAGTCTGTCTCTGTAGATTCATCTGTCTGGCTGTCTTTATGTACATGTTTGCCTCTGTATACCTGTCTGCCTGCCTGTCTGTGTATTTAATTTCCTGAAAAAGATTAATGAAGTTGTATTCTGTTTGTTTATAAATATGTCTGTCACTTGTGTCAGTCCATTTCAAATTTACTTGTTTCATTTGGAGACTTTTGTTTGGCCGATGTGCAGACTATTTTTCAAAATGGTGGCTTCACCAAGGTTTGGTTCTCACTGAAGACTGTGCTGTTCCCACTAACGCTCTCAGCACTGGTGTGGTTCTGGCGCAGAATTATGCAGCTCAGTCGCCCAGCCAATCTGCTGGAGAGGTGAGGCCTTTGCTGTGAGACTGGCGGTTTGTGTGAGACAAGCAGTAATGACTCATTCATAGACTGTTCTGATCACTGTTTGGGTTCAATTTTAGACTGCCTGGTCATGATGCACACTCCAGTGCAGGATGTTCTGGCACTCTGCAAATGACCTCCATGTCAAACTGTTCATGATGGTAGTACGTATGGGGCTTTAGCTGTTTATGCCATTTCTAGTGACTAACTGCATATTATTTATTCCTTCTTGTAACTGAGTGGACGAGTGGAGAATGGGGTGCACATGTCACTGTGTGTGTGGGGGTGTGTGTGTCTAACATGGTTACTGTTTGATAGGTGATAATGGTAGACTACTGTCAGTATTTCTAAGATTCTGTTCGTCTGAAATGTATGTTACTGTTTTATTTGTTTTTTGTCACGTTTGTACAGCGCAGTGAGTTTAACTCTGGTTAGAGAACAGCACATTTTAAGATTTTTAAAAATATTATTATCAAGGTTACTGTCTTGGCATCAAAGTCAAACAGTTTAAAGTGAAAAAGATTCACAGTAAGTGAGTAACTTCTGATCTGATGAAATTTATAAACTTTTTACGATTTGTAACTGCATGGAATAGATCATGTTTGTAGTTGTAATGCAGTTTTTGACTGTGGTAATATTTAGACTTAGAGTGGATAATACATCTCATTTGGAAAGAAAAACAAACTATTAACAGTGGTATTGTGTTGGACACTGTTTGAAAGAGACCTCTGATTTTTTTATGATTTTTATTTTGTAGATTTTTTATTATGTACTTGTTCTGTCTGTACCTGTGAAATTAATTTTATGAAAATTGTTGAAGGGGTATCAGTAATCAAAAAGATAAGCTGCAGATGTCTTTAATATCTGTTTTAAAGCTGATATACTTGGAAAGATTACACTGTGATTAGTTTTCATGTCTTAACATTTGTTTTCCTCAAGAGGGAGATAAGTAACAGTTATTTTTCCTCTTGAGGGAAATAAGTTTGTATAGTGAATAAATATCTGGAATATATCACAACCTGTTTTCATGACTCTGCCATTATAAACCTTTCAAACTGGTGATAACTTTAATGTTTAGTCAAGGAAATCTGCTTTGATAAAAAACATGCAGTTTTTGTCTGTCACCGAATTACTGTCTCTGAACACTGCATTGAGATGGCATCTGTTAAAAACTATGCAATGTCATACTGGGATCAGTGTCCATGGCCCATTCCAAGGCCACTTGAGTTAGAGAAACATGGAGCTAATACTTATTTTTTTACCATTTTGAATGTAAGTGTCATGAGTCATTGGTGTTTTTGTTCTTTACTGTCTTTGCTTTCATCATCAGATTGCAAACTGGTGTGATGTTTTACCATGTACTGTAGCTTGGTTAATGTTCGATCTTTCCAGGACTCTCTTTTCACTAGGAGTCATCCTGTCCATCATGAATTGTGAGTCATTGTTGATTGATTCTCTGCATATAGAATACTACCCCGACCCCCACCCCCCTCCAAAAAAAAAGGAATAAAAGGAAAATAATGGGATGGTTTGATGTGGCTCAGTGGTGAAGGCACTTGATTTGGGATGGAAAGTATCCATGGCAGGAGCTGCCACAAGCATAATTTTTGTTGCAACAAACATGTGTTTGTCACAACAACACGTGTCTTGTTGCAACAAAAGTATGCTTGTTGTGACATTTGTTACGGTAAAATATTTTTGTTGCAACAAAAGTTTTGTCACAACAAATATTTGTTGCGACAAACATGTGTTTGTCACAACAAAAGATGTTTTGTCACCACAAACGCGTGTTTGTGGTGACAAAAGTAAGCTTGTTGCCAGAAACATGTGTTTGTCGCAACAAATATTTGTTGCAAGAAAGGTTTTGTCACGACAAAAATATGTTTGTGCGACGAGCATACATTTGTCGCAACAAAAGATGTGTTTTGAATTGCGACAAACACAAACACGTGTTTGTCACGACAAAACTTTTGTCGCGACAAAAATTGTATTGGTGGCAGCTACCGCCAATGATAGGAAAGGGGCTTGAATTTGAATCCTGGTTCCAACTGTAACTACCTCCCGCCCCCCATCCCTTCCCAACTCACAACAACCGCCGCTGCTTGTGGACTAGTATTCATCTTAAGGTTTGAGGTGGGCTGGCACTTATCAGATGTGGTTAGTATATATGTGATTATTAAGAAGAGCTTTTCTGTGTTATATTTTTATAACAATATGATTTTTGGAAATGTGAAAATAAAGCGGGAGGGGGGTGTGAAGAGGTATGTATGGAAGAAGTCTTTCAAAATGAAGGTATGGAGTTTGACACTATGATAGGATAAAGACTCCATGCACCTTATGGATGGAGGCAAAGCGTTGCCCTCTACAGGTAGTTGTTGTGTTACATGTGTGTTGTGTTATACCATAATATGTGTGGTGTTATACCATTACATTTGTCGTGCTATACTGTGTTGTGTGTGTCCAGTCCCCATGGAGTGGGTGACGCTGTGGGCTCATGTGCCCTTCATGCTGCTCATCAACGACATCCGGGAGGGAGCTTTCTATGCTATGCTGATGTCATTCTGGCTCATCTTTGCCGGCGAGCATATGATGGTAGGTAGTGAGCTTTTATTTCCAAGTGTTCTCAGTTATCAAAGAAGGGGCAGCACTCTACCCCACCCCAAAGGATAAGAAAAAGAACTACAGAGATTTAAAGGCTATTGAGATCAGTGTTGGCAGGTGCGAGAAGTTTGGGGGTAGAGAGTTCAAAGATAGGCTTAACTTATTCCATTTCGTCTGACTTATTATTCAGTTGGGCACTATGTGTGTTTTTCCCAATGTTCTTGCTCATTATGGTATTGAAACATAACTGAGTGAACTGTACACACAAAAACAAAAAAACAAAAACAAAAAAACTCTTGCACTTGTGAGAAAAGCTAATTTTTGAACAGAATTTAACAATGTTCTGAAAATATTCACTCAGACTCTCACAGACCAGGCATTGAAAAGATTATATTTAAAGTATGTGATGTCTTTGGAACTGTCTGATTTATGCTGTCCGTATTGATTGTGACATACACATGTTGACTGACTGACCATGTCGATCAAGTTGTGGACCTGTTGACAGATTGTCTGTGTGCATCATATTGTGTACCTGCTGATTGTCTGTGTGCATCATATTGTGTACCTGCTGACTGTCCATGTGGATCATATTGTGTACCTGTTGATGTGTACCTGCTGACTGACTGTCCATGATGTGTACCAGCTGACTGACTGTCCATGTTGTGTACCTGCTGACTGACTGTCCATGAAATGTACCAGCTGACTGACTGTCCTTGATGTGTACCAGCTGACTGACTGTCCTTGATGTGTACCAGCTGACTGACTGTCCATGATGTGTACCTGCTGACTGACAGTCCATGATGTGTATCTGCTGACTTATAGTCCATGATGTGTACCAGCTGACTGTCCATTATGTGTACCTGCTGACTTATAGTCCATGATGTGTACCTGCTGATGTGTACCAGCTGACTGACTGTCCATGATGTGTACCTGCTGACTGACTGTCCATGTTGTGTATCTGCTGACTGACTGTCCATGATGTGTACCTGCTGACTGACTGTCCATGATGTGCACCAGCTGACTGTCCATGATGTGTACCTGCTGACTGACAGTCCATGATGTGTATCTGCTGACTTATAGTCCATGATGTGTACCTGCTGACTGACTGTCCATGATGTGTATCTGCTGACTGACTGTCCATGATGTATACCTGCTGACTGACTGTCCATGATGTGTACCTGCTGACTGACTGTCCATGATGTGTACCAGCTGACTGACTGTCCATGTTTGATGATGGCTGTGTTGGCTGCAGGACCAGGTGGAGAGGAACAAACTGTCTGCCTACTGGAAACACCTGACTGCCGTCATCGTGGGCTGTCTGGCGCTCTTTGTCTTTGACATGTGTGAGAGGTAAAGCATCCATTAACATGTGTGAGAGGTACGGTAGTCCTTTTGACATGTGTTAAGAGGTACAGCAGTCATATTGTCATATGTGTCTGAGAGGTAAGGCAGTCTCGTTACCGTTTGAGAGGTATGATACTCCTTTTGACATGTGATAGGTAAGGCAATCCTGTTAACATGTGTGAGAGATATGGCAGTCCTATTGGACAGCTGTTATTTGCCAGCGGTTTTATATATTTACAGAGTTATGAAGCTGTCCAACTTGTTTTGCGTAATTACAAATCATGTTGGGAGGTAGTCCAACTTGTTTCTGTTTGTATATTTACTGAGTTGTAAGACTGTCCAGCTGACTTTGTACATGTACAGTAGCTGATGTTTGGAGCTTTCATGTTTATATGTTTACAGAGGTGTTCAGCTGTCCAACCCATTCTTCAGTATCTGGGCATCCACCTCTGGAACAAACCTGGCTGTATCCTTGCTTTGGCCACTGCAGCTGGAACAACTTTGACCTGATATCTCTAGATAAGGGCTGTATAACATCACATGACTCACCAGACAAAGAGCTAGAGTACCCTGTGCACACTCTGCTTCATAATGTCTGTTATGAATGTGCATTCCATTCACAATTAATTCACAGTTCATAGAGAATGTACTTATTGAAGATGCAGCTTTATTTAACCTTGATTCCTGTGACTGCAGACTGACTCATAGCATTTGTCGCATCTCACACTGTAACATGTGAGTTTCAAGTTAATTTCAAACCTGGAACTTGGAGGCGTTTCAAATTAGGAACTGAGAAGCAATGTTCACGGTGCCCACAACATGCATCAGACATACTGAATGTATTTAGCTTGCTGTACTAGAAGAGATTGTGTGCATTCTGTAAGACAATGTGCATGCATAATCTTCCTTAATGCCACCTACAGCTGGCCTTCATCATCCTGGCCGGCATTTCTGCCTGCAGCTACTTCCTCTTCCTCAGCTACATGATCTTCCGTGTCTTCCGCAACATCAGCGCCAAGTCCACCTCCCTCCCACAGATGAGCAGCATCAGGCGCAAGTTCTACTCTGTGAGTTGGGTCTTCCATTCTTGGCTTATGCTGAGAACTGAATGCTTTATCCAGTCCGTGTGGGGCTACTTTCCCATTTTCACAGAAAGTAAAGAAGTGCGTGTGGGAGAAAAAGACTTACCCAAACCTTCACATGGTCACTGAGGTGGTTCTGCTTTTGAAATTGTCGGCAGTCACCATTTTTCCTCTTGTTCAACTCAGGGAGACAGATTGAGCTTTGATTTTCGTGACTGTAGCAGGCATGCAGTCTGATGGTCATGCTAATGTCTCCTGTTTCAGGGCCTGGTACAGCTGTGGTGCTTGTGGCAAGTTTTGCTGTCTGAGTTTCATGATCAGTGTCATTGTGTTTCAGGGTCTCATCTTCCGCTTCAAGTTCCT
>OY757543.1:12495100-12500100 GCA_963584105.1 Alviniconcha strummeri
CATCTACGTGCGTTGAGTGTTGGCTGACCTGGTTCAGAAACACTGTGCCAACAACGAGGACTGGTGCCGTGAATGTTTCAAGAAAACGCGTACTATAATAATTTTGATGTGGGTGAAAACGGCCCGACGCCCGAGATCGTGTCACCTTTATTTTCCGCCTCATGTCGTATCTTTCCCCATTGATTTTTACATAGGAGTGTCAGTGTGGTGGGTTTGGTTTTGTCTTTACACTTCTTCCATTCAGTGTTTCTTTTTCGTCTACTTCTTCATCCACCCCGCCCCCACCCCGGCCCACCTTCCCACCTTTCTTCTTCTTTATCTTTCGGCGAATAAGAGCGCTCCACTGTTTAGGCCCTACGTCTTGTAAAACAATGGAGGCACGGGGCGGAAGCCGTCTGACATGGTCGGGTCTGATAAAGGCAGCGGGGAAAGGTTTGTAAGTGCTGCAGTGGCCTTGGCAAAACTGATACTAAAGGGCCTGCAATCGCGCGCGCACGCATGGCACAGCACAACACAAGCGCGCGCGGGCACGCACGCACGTACTCATACACACACACACACACACACACACACACACACACACACACACACACACACACACAACAACACACACACATAGAGAGAGAGAGATACACGTACACACACATACCCATACCACTGAATTCATATACAATGCCCCTCTCTCTCTCTCTCTCTCTCTCTCTCTCTCTCTCTCTTCTCGTCTCTCTCTTCTCTCTCTCTCTCTCTCTCTCTCTCTCTCTCTCTCTGTCTGTCTCTGGGTCATCACACACAGAGGCACTAGTGACACAGACACACACAAGCGATTCGAACACACACACACACACACACACACACACACACACACACGCGCGCGCGCGCGCGCGCGCGCGCGGCACAGAGAAAGACTGAGAGATTGATAAACTGGGTCTGCAGGTGAGATCGATTTGGACTGAAGTGGTGCACATGCGTAACGTGAACAAACGCGATCAGCATGACAGTACGCCACAAACGGGAGAAGTATACACCGCATTGATGTACGTATAAATCTCCCCATAAAGCCCACAATGACTTGAGTGCAGGGAGGCCCAGAGGCAATGTCAGCTTAAGCACCGTGGGTCGTAACACTAACATTGCGTACAGCACAGAGACAAGACGTTCAGTCACTCATCAGGTTCAACAGTACAGGGCCTAGACTGACGTCAGTCCCTGATCTGGCTCAACCGTACAGGGCCAAGACTGACGTCAGTCCCTGATCTGGTTCAACCGTACAGGGCCAAGACTGACGTCAGTCACTGATCTGGTTCAACCGTACAGGGCCAAGACGTTAGTCCCTGATCTGGTTCAACCGTACAGGGCCAAGACGTCAGTCCCTGATCTGGTTCAAACCGTACTGGGCCAAGACGTCAGTCACTGATCTGGTTGAAAAGGAACTCGTATCGTGTTCCAGGCGAGATCAAAAGACCAAGAGATCTAGAGGAGGGAGGTGGAGCTGGGACCCTCAAGTTAGCCCAGAAGAGATCATGAGTAGGGAGGTGAAGCTGGGCTGCGGAAGTTGACTTCTTTCGCTTCGAGTTGTTCCTCAACAGTAGTGCAACGGACATCGTCTTTGTGACTCGCCCAAACACACCAGTTGAAACAGCAATTGCGCAGTGCACAAGTCGCAGGGCAATGGCGAGGGACATCGCCTTAATTAACACTTCCATTGTTCTGGGCGGCGGTCCACGGTCTCTCCGGTCTTTTTCGGGCGGTATCCGAGGTCGAGCCTTCACTCTTTCGTCCCCTTCCCCTTTGTTTTTATGTTGCTTTACGTCCACGGAGGCGGGATAACCTATTAGGGACGGGGGACAGAGTGGGAAAGGGGCCAGGGTGATTGGCTCGACCGCGGAAATCGCCCGAAAAAGACCGGAGAGACCGTGGACCGCCGCCAGAACAATGGAAGTGTTAAGGCGGTGTCCCCTCGCCAGCGACTTGTGCACTGTGCAATTGCTCTTTCAGCTGCTGTGCTGGACAGAGTCACTAAGACAATGTCCGTTGCAACCGCTGTTGACGAACAACTTGGACAACTCGAAGCAAAAGACGTCCAACTTGCTCAGCCCAGCTCCACCTCCCCTACTCATGATCTCTTCTGGACAAAAGTGAGGGTCCAGCTCCACCTCCCTCCTCTAAGATCTCTTGATCTTTTGATCTCGCCTGGAACCCTGACCCATCCCCTCCTGTTCCGTCCCTAATAATTAAGCCTCCTCGCTCCGGTGGACGTAAAGCATCATAGAAGAGTCTGTCAGCCAAGCCGCGGTCCGACGGGCCCGACAGGGCCCGCGGGTAAGCGCGTAATTACGTAACACACGTCTCTTGACGGTTGTCGGTCCTCTGTCACAGGTGCTTGAATGGAAGTGAAACTCTTCTGCTCTTCTTCGTCTTTGCGCCCCGATAGCCTTTAAGTATAACCGTCGTGGTTGACTGGCGTTAAAAACCAGTTTACTTCCTTCTTCTTCTTCTTCTTCTTCTTCTTCTTCTTCTTCTTCTTCTTCTTCTTGATGATGGAGTTGATGCTTAATGTCCTCAGATGTCAGTTGACATATTAGGGACAAGCTGTGACCAATGCCGAAGCATGGTTCAATATAGCTTTACGTCCACGGAAACCAGAAGGCTCGTTAGGACGGACAGCCCAGGACGGCCACCTCGGACTCTCACACAGCTCCTGAACTATGACTTCGTCTTTGGCGCCCCGATAGCTTTAAGTATAAACCGTCGTGGTTGACTGGTGTTAAAAACCAGTTTACTTCCTCCTCCTCCTCCTCCTTCTTCGTTCGTTCGTTCGTTCGTTCTGTTTTTGCTTAATGTCCTCAGATGCTAAATCTTCTTTCTTCTTTGTGCCCTGATAAATATAGCCGTCATGGTTGACCATACGTTAAAAAGTTCAGTACTTTCTTCCTTCTACGACCTACTACTACTACAACAACAGCTTCTTCTCCTTTTTTCATTATACACTTACAATCTACAGGTAGAGAGTTACCGGTGTTTACAGGGGATGCTCGAAGGGAGAGAGAGGAGAAAGAAAGAAAAAAGAGAAGAAGAAAAGTCTGGAGTGTGATGTACGAGAGAGAGAGAGAAGAAAAAGAAGAAGAAAGAAAAGTCTGGAGTGTGATGTACAAAGGACAGAGAGGGGGGGGGGGGGGGGGGATAACAAAAGTCTAGAGTGTGATGTACAAATGGGGGGGGGAAGATTTTATTTTTAAATCTGGATTGTGTTGTACAGAAGGAAGAGACGAGGAGAGAGAGAGAGAGAGAGAGAGAGAGGAAGAGAGAGAGAGAGAGATGAGAGAGAGAGAGAGAGAGAGAGAGAGAGAGAGAGAGAGAGAGAGAAGAAGAGAAGAAGAGACTGGAATGTGATGTCTAAAATGGGGGTGGGGGGGGGGGGGGGGGGTGGGGGGGGTAGTGGATTTGAATGATGGAGGTATGACACCCTTGTGGCAACGGTGCTCAAGGGGAAGCGATTTGGGCGTCCACCATCTCCCGGGGCAAGCCGTTGCAGTCTCAAACGGCTCGTGGGAAGACGCTGCTGTTGTTGACGATGTGGTTACACTGCGGTAAACGAGCGGCTGAGCTTTCAGAGTCGGTCTCAGCAGTGTCATGAGGACTGTAAGTCGTAGCGTTACCTCCTGCACACAGTCAGTTAGGTTTCAGCCCGTGTTGGTGTGTACACCGTGAGCTAGCTGTTCTTTAAACTGACTGATAACTCTCTATCTCAATATCTATCTCGAGCGGGGATAGCTCTGTGGTTAGAGCGCCGGACTCGTGGTTGAAAGCAAAGATTATAAATACATGTATTTATAATCTTTGTTGAAAGGTCGCGGGTTCCAGTCCCTACAGGAGCGGCGGGAAAATGTTCTCCTCCAGGGTCAACTTTCTGTGCTGACTCTTATTTCGGTATCCGTTCCACCCCCGTGTTAACCGCAGTAGCACGTAAAATATCCTGGTCATTCTGCCGAAAGTGCACGTGCAGTTACCGCTTATAATAATAATAACTCTTATATAGCGCTATACCCCATAAAAGTTTACGAGCTCTCGGCGATGTACATTATCAACATCAGCATCCACTTGACAGTCAAAAAAGCATAAGTACTATAAATGCATACATCAATATCAACGTGACAAAAAGCTGGACGAAACATGACAATCAACCCCCCAAAAGGCACAAGTACTATAAATGCGTATATCAACACTGAGGCATTTCACACACACACACTCAAAAAGGTACAAGACTATGAGGCATTTCACACACACACAGACACACAGACACACAGACACACACACAGACACACACACACACACACACACACACACACACACATACACACCACACACAAAGTACAAGAACTATAAATGCATGCATCAGTATCAACATGACAATGGAAAAAGCACAAGTACTGTAAATGCGTGCCTCAAACACTGAAGCATTGCACCCTCAGCCACCCGCTATATGATTACACACAGACACCTACACATTCATACCCACATGCATGCACGCATGCACATTACGTATGTGGCTTTGCATGAAACGACATGGTGCATGGTTGCGTGGTGTACACAGAACGCGCCGAGACGGCAGCAGTTTCATGTGCACCAGCTATGCCAGCGCTGTAAGTACACCACTTCGGTGGTTATTGAAAAGCTAGTCAGTCGTGTAAAATTACATGCGAGCGCAGTGAGTCTGCTCGAGAGCGGAGAATATCGCTGTGTAAAAGCGATTAACAACATAAAGGTTTATGTTTGTTCAGCGCCTTGAGCCCCATAGTAGGCGCTTTAGAAATTGCCATTATTACTATTACGTCATTTTGGCCGGTAAGTAAGTAAGTAAATATGGTGCTTAACGTCCACAGAAACCACAAGACTTAGTGGGGACGGGGAGAAGGGGGGGGGGGGTAGAGGTGGTATGGGGGGGGGGGAGGAAGAGGGAGATCATATACCTATAGCTATCGTACAGTGTCACCCCAAGAATG
>OY757543.1:12502600-12515100 GCA_963584105.1 Alviniconcha strummeri
TGTGTGTGTGTTCTATGTGTGTGTGTGTGTGTGTGTGTGTGTGTGTGTGTGTGTTCTATGTGTGTGTGTGTGTGTGTGCGCGCGCGCGCGCGCTTGCTCGCTTTGTGCGTGCGTGCGTGCGTGCGTGCGTGCGTGCGTGCGTGCGTGTGTGTGTGTGTGTGTGTGTGTGTGTGTGTGTGTGTGTGTGACTATGATATATATAAAAATTGTTACGTGCATCATTTGGACTTTCAGTTCACCCCATTGTTATGGGTTTTATCTTAAACAATAATGAATCTCTCTCTCTCTCTCTCTCTCTCTCTCTCTCTCTCTCTCTCTCTCTCTCTCTCTCTCTCTCTCTCCCTCCCTCTCTCTCCCCCATAAGAAAACACATAAAAATTAGGCCAGAAAGAAAGCCATTGATCTGATGTCACTGATGACAAAAATAATCCGATCTTGTGTCTTTTGCACGAGATACAAGATTCAGAGCTGTGTCACTATCCAGGAATAAAAAAACGATCAACCTCCTCACCTTGCAAAAATGGTTTGCTGTGTGTCCTGATTCTAACGACAATTCTCCTTCCCTGCAGAGTTCAAGGAGGCGTTCTCGCTGTTCGACAAGGATGGTGACGGCACCATCACCACCAAAGAACTGGGCACAGTGATGAGGTCGCTGGGACAGAACCCCACGGAGGCCGAGCTACAGGACATGATCAACGAGGTGGATGCTGACGGTGAGTTCAGACCGGGGTCACGTAGTCTGCTGCTGTCCGTGGTGATGAAAGAGAGGTGGATGCTGACGGTGAGTTCAGACCGGGCTCACTCAGTCTGCTGCTGTCCGTGGTGATGAAAGAGAGGTGGTTGCTGACGGTGAGTTCAGACCGGGGTCACTCAGTCTGCTGCTGTCCGTGGTGATGAAAGAGCGGTGGATGCTGACGGTGAGTTCAGACCGGGCTCACGTAGTCTGCTGCTGTCCGTGGTGATGAAAGAGCGGTGGATGCTGACGGTGAGTTCAGACCGGGGTCACTCAGTCTGCTGCTGTCCGTGATGATGAAAGAAGGGAGAGGGGTGGGAGGTGGATATGACCGACGCAGTTGATGATGACAAAACTGACGATGATAATGGTGACAAGGTTGACTATGGTGATGACATGAGCAAGGAGAGGGGTGGGGTGATAATTGGCGAGGTTGACTGTGGTGAATCGATGATGTGAGAAGGGCGGGTGCTATTGTCATTGACGATGTTGACTGTGATGAATCGATGATGTGAGAAGGGTGGGTGCTATTGTCACTGACGAGGTTGACGACGATGATGATGTGAGAGAAAGACAAGAGGAGGAGCAGGAAAAATTGCAAGAGAATTTGCATCATACTTAAGCTAACAAAATCTTCGCTCTCTCCTTTCAGGCAACGGCACTATCGACTTCCCCGAGTTCCTGACGATGATGGCGAGGAAGATGAAGGACACGGACAGTGAGGAGGAGATCCGGGAGGCGTTCCGAGTGTTCGACAAGGACGGCAACGGCTTCATCAGCGCGGCGGAGCTGAGGCACGTGATGACCAACCTGGGCGAGAAGCTGACGGACGAGGAGGTGGACGAGATGATCCGGGAGGCCGACATTGACGGCGACGGTCAGGTCAACTACGAAGGTGAGACAACTGAACGGGAAGTTCTTGAACTAGCGAGTAAAACATGAACTCCATGTTGCACACTTTCAGTATGGTGGGAAAGTGACTGCTTCCCGTGAAGGCCAGGATGGCGGTGTGCTAGAAGGATGAAGTGTTCTTCTTCATCTTCTTCCATAATTATGGTGTCCGTGATCCAACTTGAACATTTTCAAGCCCCTGATATTTTCACTGATGGGTTATTTTGGTGTTTCCATAATCCACCAAAATCTGACATGGACTACAGAATCATTTTCTTTCTTTTTTTTTTCTTTCTTTTTTCTCTTTTTTTTAAGAGTGTGCGTGAGATCTTTCTCTCTTCTCCTATGATGTGAGCAGCCACCATCCGTTTTGCAAGAACTGCTTGGAGATTACGCTGCATGCTGCACTTTGGGAACAGCGTGGGGGTGGGGGGTGGGAGGGACATCTACAATGCGGTGGGGGGGGGGGAATTACACACCATAAAATCTTATCTTTTTTAAAATTAAGTATATACACTTGGGGGACCTCAGTGTGTAGCTCCATATTTCAGGAGCTGTATGAGAGTCGAGGTGGACGTCCTGGACTGTCCGTCCTAACGAGCCTTCTGGTTTCCGTGGACGTAAAGATTTATTGAACCATGCTTCGGCATTGGTCACAGCCTGTCCCTAATATGTCAGCCGACATCCGAGGACATTAAGCATCACTTCATCATTAGTGTGTAGCTTCATTTGGAGGATTTAATGATAGCTATAGAAACAGATATGAGCATAAATTGTTTTGTGTGACGAGGTATTTCTCTCTCTCTCTCTCTCTCTCTCTCTCTCTCTCTCTCTCTCTCTCTCTCTCTCTCTCTCTCTCTCTCTCTCTCTCTCCTTAGCCAACATATTTGAATTTAAAAAAATCGGATAATTTTATGTGAACAGTTTTGGGTGTGTTTAATATGTGGCAAATTCACCTGACCACAGTAATGCACCTATTTCACAAAGTAATGCCATTAAGACCATAGTGGTTTCTAGGCATGCAACAAAACAGACGTTCTTCCAGCCCAAATAATTTAATGTTTTATGCGGTGCACAGTGCCACTCCAAGGTCAACGTTGACCTTTGTGTTGTGTTGCAGAATTTGTGAAAATGATGACGAGTAAGTGAGATGCATGACCACGTGAACAGCCATCAGATCGTCACTGCAAAGGTTAGTCAATATCTTGGTTGATTGGTTGTTAGGGGAGACCCAAACCCAAGTGGTGAGCGGGGGCTGAGAAGGTGGAAAATGTGCCAGCATTTTCACCTGAAGGTTTCATTGGGTGTGGGTGAACAGGTAGAAAATGTACTCGTGCCAGCATTTCCACCTGAAAGTTTTGTTGGGTGTGGGTGAACAGGTAGAAAACGTGCCAGCATTTCCACCTGAAAGTTTTGTTGGGTGTGGGTGAACAGGTAGAAAACGTGCCAGCATTTCCACCTGAAAGTTTTGTTGGGTGTGGGTGAACAGGTAGAAAACGTGCCAGCATTTCCACCTGAAAGTTTTGTTGGGTGTGGGTGAACAGGTAGAAAACGTGCCAGCATTTCCACCTGAAAGTTTTGTTGGGTGTGGGTGAACAGGTAGAAAACGTGCCAGCATTTCCACCTGAAAGTTTTGTTGGGTGTGGGTGAACAGGTAGAAAACGTGCCAGCATTTCCACCTGAAAGCTTTGTTGGGTGTGAGTGAACAGGTAAAAAGTGTGCCAGCATTTCCACCTGAAGACTTTGGTGCACTACCTAGTCTTTCAAATATTTCAGCTAAAAATCATTCCTTAAATTAAGGCCGCTGACTTCAAATGCCGTAAACCACACACCAATCTTTGGCCTTACATCGTCCCCCTTTAGTTGTGGATGCAGGTAACATTTAATACAATGCACAAACAGTGGGAAATGCGCCACTATCGCTTGTCTGAACAAGGTAGACTGCAGCGATGGACGTAACATTTAATACAATGCAGCAAACAGTGGGAAATGCGCCACTATCGCTTGTCTGAACAAGGTAGACTACAGCGATGGACATAACATTTAATACAATGCAGCAAACAGAGGGAAATGCACCACTATCATTTGTGTGAACAAGGTAGACTGCACTGCTGCCTAGAATCGCATTGCAGTTTTGCTGGAGAAAGGTATTCCACAAAGGAAGTGAAAAGATAGTCTGAAAAATCAACACACAAGGGAGTTAACCTCTGGTAGGGTTTATGTACCTTGTATTTACTTACATACCAGGTGGGACTTACTGTAGGTGACTCAGGTCTTTGTTGTGTTTGCGTGATGTCTTTCAAACTTGTGCTAATTAACTCCCTTGTGTGTTGTTTCTAATGCCAGTGAGTTTGATGAATGCATATCAGAATAGATATGCCTATATAAGTCTATGTTTGATGAATACATATCAGAATATATATATATGCCTATCTGTAATATATATATTATTGCATAATTCCAGAACTTACAAGACTGGTACCTCTGAGGACGGACATGAGCAAGGCAAAAGAACAGATGCAGACATGTCCAGCCTTCAGATCAATGACAATAGCATCCTCACACGTCTGTCTGTGCCTTCAGTTTGTGTTGACCCAGTCTCTCAGACTGTGTAGAAGACTATCAATATCTGTGCCTATCTAATCAACTATGCATTCCATCGAAATTCAATTCATTGCCCATCTCTCCGCCTTCACCAGACTAATGGATCACTGCTACTGCAGCCAGTGTCCAAGGCAGGTTCTTCAATACAGAGGTCTGCACAATACAGAGGATCATGTTGTTTACTTGTCTGCAGTTCTGAACTTTCAGAAGTTTGGCATTATCTATGAACATGCAACAGTTAAAACAAGGTTGCAGTAAATTAAATATTTGCGGATCCAAATATGAAACTCAATTTGTTTTACACTGAATTGCTTTGATAGCATCAGTGCCGAAAACCTTTTTTCTTCTTCTTTTTTTAACAGGTGAGATATTGTTTTTCATTCAGAAATGAGACATTCAATTGTTATGATCACTAAAAGTAACTGTCACAAGTGCCATTTCAGAAATTATGGTGAAGCCACAGCAAATATTTATGATTTTCACTTTTCATTATATAAATATCCATCAAAACAAGAAGAAGAAAAATCTTTTTTTTTTCTTTTTTTTTTTTAGCGATTGATTATTAAGTGCACAATGTTCATTAGTTTCATCTCTGTGACACATTTGGTTGTTCATGTTAAATTTTTATAAAATTGTTGATTATACTAACAATGCAAATTTGTTATATATGTTTTTATACAAAATAAGAGGCAAACTTCCTTGTGTTGGCTTCAGTGTGTGTGTACATTCATTTGTGTGGATCTGGGTGTGCACATGGTATGTGTACATTCATTCATTCATTCATTCAGTGTGTGTGTGTACATTCATTTGCATGGATTTGGGTGTACACATGGTGTGTGTGTGAGGGAGGTTTATGCATGTGTGAATGTATAAATGTGTGTGTGTGTGTGTGTGTGTGTGTGTGTGTGTGTGTGTGTGTGTGTGTGTGTACATTCATTCATTCATTCAGTGTGTGTACATTCATTTGTATGGATTTGGGTGTGCACATGGTGTGTGTGTGTGAGAGAGAGGGTTTCTGCATGTGTGAATGTATAAATGTGTGTGTGTGTGTGTGTGTGTGTGTGTTGTGTGTGTGTGTGTGTGTGTGTGTGTGTGTGTGTGTGTGTGTGTGTGTGTACATTCATTCATTCATTCATTCAGTGTGTGTGTACATTCATTTGTATGGATTTGGGTGAGCACATGGTGTGTGTGTGTGTGAGAGAGAGGGTTTCTGCATGTGTGAATGTATAAATGTGTGTGTGTGTGTGTGTGTGTGTGTGTGTGTGTGTGTGTGTGTGTGTGTGTGTGTGTGTACATTCACTCATTCATTCATTCAGTGTGTGTGTATTTTCATTTGTATGAATTTGGATGGGCACATGGTGTGTGTGTGAGAGAGAGGGGGAGGTTTATGCATGTGTGACTGTATAAGAGAATGTGTGTGTGTGTGTATATTCATTCATTCATTCATTCATTCAATGTGTGTGTACATTCACGTGTGTGCATGTGTGAAAGAGAGAGATTTTGTATGTGTGTGGGTGTCTGACAAGCTATACATGTTTAATAAATTTAAAAAACACCAAATGTACTGTTGATAATTGGATACACATGTATTCTGAAAATCATTTCAGAAGAAAATTAACAAGATAATTACAACAGTTGCAAGACATTTTCAAACACACAAAAATGCGTAACCTTTAGTGCTGAGATTTGAAATCTATGACTAGAGAGAGGAAAAAATTGAGCATAAGATAAGATTTTCACATGAACTTATTTTCCACCCTGCGAAGGGGCACAACCTTTCAAAATCAGCATCAGTACTGTACATAACCTGAACAAAGCCATTATGTAAGACTGCCAGTTATTGAATTAGTTAAAGACATGAAACACAATTTTGCAAAAGCCCAGTATTGGAGGGGATGGGCATGCATCCTAGTCACTTCAAAGAAATTATCTGTACACACCACATGCATGCATGCATGTACATGCACACACACACACACACACACACACACACACACACACACACACACAAAACTGTCAAATATTAAACTGTTAAACAGGTCAATAAAGAACACACACACAGAAAGAATCACAGAATTTTCAAAAATGGAAACTGTTAAATATGTCAGTGAATAAGAGAAAGAGAAACAAATCATAGAACTGTCACAGATTAGAACTGTTAAACATTTCAATGAATCTCACACACACTAACACACACACACACACACACACACACACACACACACACACACACACACACACACACACACACACACACACACACACACACACATATACACACACACTGTAAACAATTCATACAAAGGATTTTTAGATCACATCTATGCCTTGAAACCAAGCCAGGCAATAGAAATACTATAATGGCAGTTCATTCTCAACTGAACACAAAAGAAAACTACTGTTCATAAAATGTTACATGAAAACATTGTTTACACATCTATTAGAATTTCAACCCCAAACATTAAAGCCCCACACCATCTATTAAGCATAAATGTATATCATATAATATAAATATGGTCAATATTTGCACTGATAAACTACTAAATGTGGTCAATATTTGCACTGATAAATTACTATATGTGGTACAAATGTGCATGGACAGATGAACTACACGGAGTCAATTTACCCTCACACACATACTAATCAATACATTTACAAATCAGCAGAACAATTCAACAGAACCTCCAAGCTTCGATTTGCCACTATGAAAAGCATGCACAATTTCACCCAATTTCCTGTTGGCGTAAATCTGATTCAGATTAGGTCACATGCAGTTTGCATGATCTGCTGAATGAAAGAATGAAAATTTACATGCACACACACAATTTTGAATTCAAAATTCATGTGCTATTTACAGCACAGCCGTCCCTTTAAGAGACAGCGACAGTTGCTTCCCATCCCTAACAAACCTTACAGTTTCTGTGGACATTAAGCACCACATTTACTTACTTAAAAAGGGACTAAGCTTTGCTTCTCAAAGCAAGTTTTGCCCAAGAAGACTAGCCTTTCTCCAACAGATAGGCTGGATTGTTTTCAAATGCCCTGTCAGTTTTATATTCAATTAAGAATCATCTTGCTTTAGTAATAGTTAGTTAGCGGGATGACTGCAGAAAACAAAGGATGTAAGAATTATATTCTCGCCGCGTAAAAGCACAAGGAATGGTTTTTGGGTGCTGGTTTATTCATTTATCACACTATCATTCACTTATCACACGATGACATCCACACAACAATACAACTCTGCTACAAGTGATACGGCCAGCAAGCCTTCAAGTCTGTTGCTCCCTCCCTCTGGGATGTCCTCCCCAAGAGCATCAAGGAGAAAGAGTCCATTCAGTCTGTCAGAGCTTCTCTCAAAACTCACCTCTTTATCTAGGCAGGATAGTTGATGCGATTGTGTGCGATGTACACTCACGCTTGTGTGTGTGTGTGTGGAGTGGTACACATTGCCGTAAACATTGATTTTTTT
Organism: Alviniconcha strummeri; assembly: GCA_963584105.1. NCBI lineage: Eukaryota > Metazoa > Mollusca > Gastropoda > Provannidae > Alviniconcha > Alviniconcha strummeri. Next base: position 12,510,298 of record OY757543.1, read on the forward strand.
TAATTGATTTGTTTAAAATGTAAATATTTCCAGATTCTACATTTAACTACTATGTATAGTTGCACTATCAGAGTTGGGGGGATGGCGGTGTTGCTGTTTGTACTTTATTGGTATGAATGTCTTTGGTAGTTTTAGCTTGGAAGGGCCTGATTGTATGCACTGTGTGTATCTGGTGCTGGTGCTGGTGCTGATGCTGGTGCTATGAACATGCAAGGTTTGGTGTGGAGGTCTCATACATTATATATTAACTTTCATTCATTCATTCATTACCCCAAACAAGGCATGCTGCCACCATCGAGTGTCCCTTCTGGCCTCATAGTTATACCCACAGCCTCTTCAATCTTCTTCCACAGGAAAGGCAAGCTTGCAGTTTTCACGCCCGCTATGCAAGAGGTGGTGTGTTCAGCATGGGTGAGCCAGGACAGGCATTGTTCTTAGCAGCAAATCCCACTGACCATTACTCCCAAGAGTCAGATTCCAAACTGAATATAAAATCAAGGTCGCATTTTAAGACAAGACCCTTACTCCAGATCTTTATTCTGATCTCCCCTAGCCAGTTGGGCACAAAACATACATGTCAGTACTGTCTGACATCGAGTGTGTGAGCAAAAGAGAAAGATACAAGGCATCGATCGTTATACTGTGTGAGCAGTGTGTGACCAGAAAAGGAAGATACAGGTCCACACCATTATACTGTCTGAGTGCATGACCAGAAAAGGAAGACACAGGTCAACACCATTACACACTTTGTATGAATGTGACCAGAACAGGAAGGTACATACAGGTCAACACTATTATATATTAGACATTTGCCCCCAGTTTCTCTCTCTCTCTCTCTCTCTCTCTCTCTCTCTCTCTCTCTCTCTCTCTCTCTCTCTCTCTCTAATCAGCTTAGACCTTTGCCCTATTTATCTTTTTATAATCTCTCTCTCTCTCTCTCTCTCTCTCTCTCTCTCTCTCTCTCTCTCTCTCTCTCTCTATCTATCTATCTATCTATCTGCTTAGACCTTTGCCATAGTTTTTTTCATAATATCTCTCTCTCTCTCTCTCTCTCTCTCTCTCTCTCTCTCTCTCTCTCTCTCTCTCTGTGATCTACTTAGACCATTGCCCTAGTTTTCAAACATTTCTCTCTGACCTGCTTAGATCTTTGCCCTAGTTTTTCACACTCTCTCTCTCTCTCTCTCTCTCTCTCTCTCTCTCTCTCTCTCTCTCTCTCTCTCTCTCTATCTGCTTAGACCTTTGCCATAGTTTTTTTCATAATCTCTCTCTCTCTCTCTCTCTCTCTCTCTCTCTCTCTCTCTCTCTCTCTCTCTCTGACCTGCTGAGACCTTTTCTTTAAAAAAAAATCATCATCTACCTCTCTGTTTCTCTCCTTGCTGTTTTCGTTTTTGCTGTCTTTGTTTTTTACCATACCTTCTTTTCCATTATTTTGTTTTTGTTTTTTTGTTTTGCTTTTGGGGTACCAGTTTGAGTCAAATATCAATTCTAACAGCATACTGCATACCGTTAGAGCTCACAGTTTTTGCTCTGGGGATTTCGATGCAGGTGAAGTTCCGTCACCAGCACTGGAAGCAGAGTTGTCTGTGCTTGAGGCATCTGCAGCTGATGTGGGTGCTTCCCCCTTCGAGGAGTTCTCTTTGTCAATCCGCTCATGCTCACTCTTCACCAGCTTTTGGAGCTCTTCCTGCATCAGAGTCAAGAGGAAAATGTGAACACTTTTAGTGTTCAAAAAGACCTCACACAAACACAAGAACAAAGATCTCAGCCACCTACAGTAACCCTCACTTGGCATGTGAGCAAATACAAGGTACATAAGACCTGCCACAGGTACATCCTTATTAAAGGATGCCACCCAGTGGCATGTCATAGTTCAGGAGCTGTGTGAGAGTCGAGGTGGCCGTCCTGGGCTCTCCATCCTAACAAGCCTTCTGGTCTCCATGGACATAAAGCTATATTGAACCATGTTTCGGCATTGGTCTCAGCTTGTCCCTAATATGTCAACTGACATCTGAGGACATTAAGCAACACTACCTACCTACCAGTGGCATGTCCCACATAGTTCAGGAGCTGTGCAAGAGTCAAGGTGGCCATCCTGGGCAGTCCTTCCTAACGAGCCTCATGGTTTCCGTAGACATAAAGCAGTACTGAACCATGCTCACGCAGCAGTCTCAGCTTGTCCCTAATATGTCAGCCAACATCCCAGGACACTAAGCATCACCTGAAGGAAGGCATCTCTCTCTCTCTCTCTCTCTCTCTCTCTCTCTCTCTCTCTCTCTCTCTCTCTCTCTCCCTCTCCCTCTCTCTCTATTTTGGGCACACAAGGTAAACAGCAGAACAAAGAACTGTTCTTTTTTCTTTTTTTAATGAGACATAGTCCTTTTCCCCCTAAAAATGGCTCAACATATCTACACACATTTGCATGTCAGCCTCAGAGAATGTTAGTCTTACAGAATCTCAGACCTAAAAAGAAAAGAAAAGGTTGAGCAGACAACTCACCACCCAGCCTAGCTGATCTGCCAGCAAACTGCAGCCTTCGTCACATGTTGCCTGTTTGAACACATCTCTGAAACAATGCACAAAGAACATAAATTAAGAGTGAAATACAATTGCAATGCAAAGCAAAACTACAGCTATCATCACATGTTGCCTGTTTGAACACACCTCTGAAACCATGCACAAAGAACATTGCAATAAGACTGAAATACAATTACAATGTCAAGCAATCTACAGTCTTCGTTACATGTTGCCTGTTTGAACACATCTCTGAAACAACACACAAAGAACATAAAATAAGAGTGAAATATAACTGCAATGCAAAGCAAACTACAGCCTTTGTCATATGTTGCCTGTTTGAACAATCTCTTGAAACAATGCACAAAGAACATAAAATAAGAGTGAAACACAACTGCATATAATTTCTGTGTAATACAACTAGACTGTCCCCTTGTGTAGTAGCAGTTATTATTTATTAAAGTCAGATTAAAAAATAAAAAAATGGTATGCATCATAGTGTCACAAAACAAACATGATCTAAATAATACAATGGAATTTAAAACCGAAAAGTCTCTCCTCATTATAACTAAAACTATTATAATAATCATAATAGTAAAGAGAAAAAGAGGGGGGGAAGCATAAGGGAACCAATCAAATTACTTCCCTTGAATTACTATTCAGCAACTGGCCACATACTGCCAGAATATTTGTTATCGTCCCTGTTGATTTATTGATTTCAGCAATAATTTCCTTTTGCTTCACATTATTAAGCTTAGTAACCTAATTAATGTTTCCTTTTGTTGTTGTTACTTATCCCCACTTCTTTTCTTCTTTTTGCTTCTTCTTCTTTTATTGGAAAGTTTTCATCAAAAGCAAACAAAATGGTGTCACTTGTTTCCAAGGATATACAGTGTACAGACAAACTTCTATTTCTCTCATTTGGTGACGGGGGGGGGGGGGGGGGCGGTGCATGTGTCATCTCTGTCAGTGGGGGTGGGGAGGTTTGGGGGGTGGGGGGGTTGGTCAATAAGTCTTCTAAACAACAGAAAGTGTTTTGCATTAACCAACAGATGCACCAGGGATGTGATGGACAATGCACTAGTCCAAAAAGCAGAAAGCCATGGTTCAGCCTAAGAAGGATGAGCTAAAACATATGAACAAGCTGGTTGTTTGCAGCCTGCATAAAACCCTGTCATGCATCCACCACCCCTATTCACACAGCTTTTGCTTCATATTTAATGAGGTCTTAAAAGCTGGGTTTCACTGTATAACAGTTGATTACACAAGCCTCCATTCTACTTGGTAGGGTGAACTGCTGAACCAAGTCTGAGGGACATTACATCAGACAAAACTGAAACCACCTGACATTGTCCTCTGCGTCAAAGCGGAAGCCCCTGCCAGCACCACCCATCAACAAGGCCATGAGGTCATCCTGGTGAACATGCCATCGCAAAAGCTTTAACAACTGAAAAATATCATGAAATGAAAACAAAACAAAAATCAACTTTTCGTCAAAAGAAGAACTAAGGTCTGATGAAAAATAAAAAATAAAATTAACACAAAATAAAACATTCTAAACACTCAACAAACAAGCCTTTCGTGTAAAGTGCTGAGTATAATTGAGTTAGTGTCTCACTGCTGGCTTTCCTCTACAAACGGGTGGTGTGTGTGGCTGAGAAGTGGTGTGGAGTGGAGGAGGAGTTGTTATGGCTAGCAGGACTCGGAATCAAGATGCACAGCTCGAACAAAACCAAAAAATGAAACATTCAACACGCTAAACATTCACTGCAGTCAGTGCCAGCAAATCTGCTCACCTCGGATGTGGTCTTCTCCAGGTTGATGTAGAGCCGAGGGGTGGAGACCGGAACTCTGCAACCATTCACAATGCATACACAGGCTTCAAAAAATTAAGTGGGGATGGGGGAATGGGTTAGAAACACTAACTCTGGAACCCTTTTCTGTAGAGACTATTCTAAGCACACACGTGCACACACACACACACACACACACACACATGCATTCATGCACGTATGCTGCATACACACCCACACATAAACACACACACACAGGCACCCCCACACATGAGCATACTGACTCTACAAAGCCTTCACATGCATGCCTGTTCTAAGTCTTTGTCTACGTAAACTTTTTAGCTTCAAAATATTTCATTGCATATTTTAGCATTTTAGTGTGTCACGAATACGTGTGCATTTGTGTGATGTTTTACGAATTATCAGTGTATGGATGGCAAATAATTACATATTGCTATAATTCATGAGGTATCACTAGTTAGAATTGGTTTTTATGTTT
>OY757543.1:12527781-12557781 GCA_963584105.1 Alviniconcha strummeri
GAGAACAGATATAAGGACGTCTTTATTTCCATGGCCCACACCCTGAGCACTTTAGCGAGTGAAGGGCAGTGACTGTTTAAAATGACAACACTGAACACACTACACATGCCATAACATTTACCACACACAAAAAGTTCTCTCTAACAACAGTCCTCATCTCTCATACATTATTATTATTATTACTATTGCTTCTTCTTCTGTAATTCTACCATGGTATCATCTGTCTAGAGGACCATTCCACACTATTTATTGATTGATTGATGATCGCTCATATAGTGCTATTCTCCTCTCTCTTGAGCAGACTCATTGCACTCGCATGTGGCTTTACATGAGTGACTAGCTTCATAGCGCGTTTTTGTTGTTTTTGAATATCCACTAAAGTGGTATACTTACAGCGCTGGCATGGCTGGTGCCACATGAAACTGCAGCCATCTCAGCACAAGTCCTGTGTACACCATACAACCATGTTCCATGTCACTTCATGCAAAGCCACATACGTAAGGTGTATGCGTGTTTAGCTGTAACCTGCCACCTGCACTTTTGGCAGAATGACCGGGATCTTTTACATGCTACTGCGGTAACACGGGAGTGGAACGGATACCGAAATAAGAGTCAGTACAGAAAGTCGACCCGGGAGAAGAAAATTCTCCTGCCGCTCCAGCAGGGATTCGAACCCGCGACCCCTCAATCATGAGTCCAGCACTCTAACCACTGAGCTATCCCTGCCACTATGTGTGTGTGTGTCTATCATATTCTACAAAGCCAAAGAACAGCCAGTTTATTATAAGTCTTCTGAAAAAGTGTTGTCTCTGGACTTTAATCATGTAACACAATTAACAATACGACATGGTTTATATGATCTACAGACAAAGATGTTTCCTGCACTTATTCCCAACTCACCAGCTCCATCTTCATCTCCAGTAGCTGGTGCCTGACTGTTGCTAGCATCTGCATTGCCAGTGGATCCCTCCTCTGCCTGAAACAAATGCAAACTTTCATCATCACTGAGTCAGCTATAACAGTTTAAAGAACATCTCTCTCTCTCTCTCTCTCTCTCTCTCTCTCTCTCTCTCTCTCTCTCTCTCTCTCTCTCTCTCACACACACACACACACACACACACACACACACACACACACACACATTATATATATATACTTGCACAGCACCAGCTGTCTACTCTTGTCTTTCTTTCTTTTTTAAGCCTAACTCAAATTACTGTTACAATATTATCAAAGTGCTCAACAATCATAGTGGATGCTGTCTGCTTACAAAAGGCATGACAGGCATTGACTGACAAATCTACACAAGCATTGACTTGAGAGGGGAAAAAAGTCCTCACCCAGCTGCAACCAGGAGCTGAGTCCACACCACTAGATTATATAATTATGGTAAATTATACTGACCAGCCTATTAGACTAACACTGTAACAGGCCATGGACATGCTGCTCCAGGTGAATGACCATCAAATGCTTCCATAGAAAATAAACACTGTCTTTTGCCTCTACCATTCTCCTACCAGTCTATAAACTTGTATTATAATACTCTACAGAAATAGCATTCGTGCAGCTGACGAACGACTTTTCTACTATTTCAGTACTTGTACTAACTGCAGATGAATTCATAGCTACACTGGTGGAACACAACAGCATACGTTGTTCTGTCAAGTTACAAACTGATTGTGGGCATTATGAGCTAACTAAGTCAGTTAGAGGACAGTGAGTTACTGGTGCTTTACTTCACAATGTGGGCAAAACAACTTTCACAAGCTTGCACAGTCTGGGACTTGACAGTGCAAAAAAGCCTAGGACTTGACAATGCAAAAAAATCATCACCAGAGTGGATACCTTAACAGGAAGTGAAAGTGGCCTGCTTCATCCAGTTTAAGATACAAAACTGATCTTGGACATGATAGGCTTTAATTTTAAACTAAAAATGCAGCCAGGTAGTGAGCTACTGCTGTTTTACCTCACAACATTGACAACACAACAACAGCCTGGGACTTGTCAATGCAAAAGAGTCATTACCAGAGTGGATACCTTGACAGGAAGTGACAGTGGCCTGGGTGGATGGGTGGGTGGAGAGTGGGGGCATCAGCGCATGCTGTCACCATGAGATTTCTCCACAGTGACAGCAACACTAACAGTTTTGTGACTAAAAGTGCCATTGACTTTATATCAATTTTATAAGGTGACCTTTTTGGACACCATCACTAACACTTGTTTCATAAACTAATAAAATACTGTGTGTTCTTTTTACGTGCTTTATTTTGACATCACCAAAATGTCTTTGACATCACTGATAGATCACAGAAATTAGAATACCATGAAGCTCTCACTGTCTCAGTTTTGCATACAGGTCATGGAAGAAATACTTGTGGATTGCAGTCATTTTGTCGCCAACTGTTCTGTTCCTGTGGAGTGAATTTTTGATGAAATATTTGCAGCCTTCTAGTTCTACAAAAAAGAAGAAAAAGGAAGTCCATGTGAAAAGGTGTGTCTGTTGGGTTTTGCCCCAATCTATTTTAATTCATATAGTATATGGTCAGAATGACCGGTAATTCTTTTTGGTAAAATTAGCCATCAGATGAAATAATCAATGCGAGAGACAAATCATGACTAAAATAACAAACAAAATCATACAAAAAAACGTTTCTCGCCAAATTAAAGGCTAGTTCCTCTAACAAACAATAACATTCTCTAACAGTTTTCGTGACAAGCTCTTTCTTTTTCCAGTGTTTGTGCACTCCCCTTACACACCAATAAATGCCATCCAGTTTAGAAAGAAGAACCAACTAATTTAGTAATTATGTGAACTTATGAGCAGGAATCCATAATCATACATAATTGTTACCTTGTCCTTTGAGTTTGATGCTTTGTCAGACATGATAAACTTTTGAATGTGATCAGATTTTCTTCAAATATCAACACATGTTATCTGTCAATGTGCAATTATGAAGGATCTGCTAGGAGCCGCAGCTGAGGGGCAGAAAACCGTTGGTCTTCGTAAGGCTGAGCAATACTGGACTTCGAAACCGGAAATAAACAGTGGAGAGGGGAGGCAACGCAAAAGTGCGTTGTGTCCCCTCTTGTTTCCAACTTTCTTCTTTCTTTCTTCGCCCCCCTCACCCCCCCCCCCCCCCTCCTCCTCCCCATTCTTCTTCTTTCTAAATTCTGTAGTGGACCTACCTGTTGGACAATATCACGCAAATGAGGCATAAATAAATCCCCCAAAAATAAAATCTTTTTTAAATGGAAAAGCTGACTGTAAAAGCGAAACTACGTAAACCGGATCTGCTCCAGAGTTGAAGGTCATCAGCTGCTGTGGCGTGTGGAGTGCGGCAGAGTACTTGCGAGGCAGCGAAGGATTGAAAGGTACTTATGTGCTCACTCTTCATACACAGTATTAGTGCTAAAGTGCATATTATTACTGGATACAAAGGCTTTTTTGTTTTTGTGTTTGTTTTCAGCTGCTCTATATTGCATCGGTTCATTTTTGTGATACTGAAAAGGGGGGAAAGCTATAAAAGTAAATAAACAATCTAAGTCTCTGTTTTGTTTCTCTTGTTATGGGTTTGCATTCATGGGATGCTCCACTGCCAAAGTTCGTAGAGTAATTTAAGTCTGAAGCAGAATTCATTGCTGGATTTGTTTATTTTATTTTTTTGTCGAGAGCTTAAATAGCATACTGATAATGTACTGATAATGGAGAGAAAAAAATACAAGAATATGCCCTGCTTAGCTTTGACCGAGTAGGTTTTTTTTTGTTGTTTTTTTTCTCTCTCTCTCTCTCTCTGTAGGAGTCAGGAGAACGAAACCCGTTCGTCTTTGACCTTAATGTGTGCCCCCGCATGCGCAGGTGCTGGCATTTCAGCAGGAGTTAAGGATTCAAGTTTTCGCTTTTGATGGTTTGATAATGTTCGAGGTCCTGAGATCATGACCCCAAGAGCTCTGACAGTGGACGAAAAAAACTTCATGGGTGGTGTGCCTCTCAGGGCTCTGTCACGAAACATTCTTTACTTTGCCAACGGTGTTTGTTGGTGTGTCTTGCCCATCAAACAGAGTGTACTGAGAACACTTGTCCTCATCCCCCGTCTTTTTTAGAGGGTAAAACACTGACCCGCCAGCGACATTGTTTATACAATTTCATCAGGTATTTTGCCCAAACTGATATGACGCTACAGTAATCAGTCCACAACCCAATGACAATATTCTTCTTCTTATTTGATGTAGGCAGCCACCATCCATTAAACAGGAGCTGCTTGGGGATTATGCAGCACTTTTTTGTTATGTGTAAGATTTCTGTTATGTAGTGTTCTGCTGATTCTCTCTCTCTCTCTCTCTCTCTCTCTCTCTCTCTCTCTCTCTCTCTCTCCTCTCTCTCTCTCTCTCTCTCCTCTCTCTCTCTCTCTCTCTCTCTCTCTGTGGTGTGTGTGTATGTGTCTGTCTACTCTTGCCCCCCCCCCCCTCTCTCTGTTTGGTGTGTCTGTTTGCTTGTGCCCCCCCCCTCTCTCTCTCTCTCTCTCTCTCTCTCTCTCTCTCTCTCTCTCTCTCTCTCTCTCTCTCTCTCTCTCTCTCTCTCTCTCTCTCTCTCTCTCTCTCTCTTTGTGGTGTGTGTGTGTGTGTGTGTGTGTGTGTGTGTGTGTGTGTGTGTGTGCATGCATCTGTCTGTCTGCTCGTGCCTTTCTCTCTCTCTCTCTCTCTCTCTCTCTCTCTCTCTCTCTCTCTCTCTCTCTCTCTCTCTTTCTCTCTCTCTCTCTCTCTCTCTCTCTCTCCTCTCTCTCTCTCTCTCTCTCTCTCCTCTCTCTCTCTCTCTCTCTCTCTCTCTCTGCGGTGTGTGTGTGTGTGTGTGCATGCATCTGTCTGTCTGCTCGTGTCTCTCTCTCTCTCTCTCTCTCTCTCTCTCTCTCTCTCTCTCTCTCTCTCTCTCTCTCTCTCTCTCTCTCGTTGTTAGACAGGTTTTTGACTGAACCTAAACTACAATCCTTGTCAAATAAGTTTTCGAGCTCTCTCTCTCTCCTCTCTCTCTCTTCTCTCTCTCTCTCTCTCTCTCTCTCTCTCTCTCTCTCTCTCTCTCTCTCTCTCTCTCTCTCTGGTGTGTGTGTGTGTGTGCCTGGCTGGCTGTATGGCTGTCTTTCTGCTGACTTTCTCAGTCAGTTCTTTGCCTGCAGCTGGGTACCAGGGATGCTGAAATTAAGGTCCTCTCTGCTGAGAACCCAATGCTGTCAGTATGTCTATAGGTCAAAGTACTCCCTTTGAGTTTCAATCCCTGGAGCAGTTCAGAATATTGCCAAGATGACCACCAGCACCTTGGTGAAACTGCTACTTATAGATCTAGAAGTATTAAATGAACTCATTTTCTCAATACCTATTTAGGCCCTGATCAAAGGCTACTGGTATTTTCAGTACTGGCATCTTACTTCCAGCCAGAACGTGGGTCTAAAGCAGAACGTTTGTTAAAGTATGTTGAGAGTTGCAAATCAGGATTACTTTCAAGCTGCACTACTGTCTAATAATCTAGTACTAGTAGTTTTTTCTTTATGACATGACAAACTCTACTGTTGAAATTCCTGAGTCTGAGCATAGCTGCTGGGGTGGCAGATTAGTTAGTAATTTGTATTTTAACATCCTTTCAATTGCACAAGGTCACCTCAGGACAAGTGTGGCAGGTAATATAACACTGTACATAAATATATAGTAGCTGTAGTATCACAGGTGTAGGGAAACCATTGCACAAGCTACCTTATCAGTCTCATCAAACAGTGGGTGAACCTCTGGGTTTGAGGTCTCTCAGACTCAGCATGGAAATAATGCAACCTGGGTGTCTTGTTCTGTAAGCTTTGTTGAAGGACTTAGTAGTTGAGTAATAGTACACCCTGTCTGTGTCAGAGGTGTCAGTATCAGAATACACCCAGGTCTGGGTTAGTGTGTCACACACACAGGGTCTCAGTTAGCGGGCTAGTGTCATCAACTCATTACTTTCAGATCCTTCCCAAAAACAGTATAAGTCAAAACACAACTCCTCCTTCCTTTTATCTTTTTCATTTGCTGAAACATTTTGATTACTTTGTAATAAAAAAAAATTCTCTCTCTCTTTCTAAGACTAACAGAACAGATTACCTAAAGATGACTGTGACACAGTTCCGCACCTTGGTGACAACAAACTGGTTGCGGAATGAGATATTTGCATTAGCATCCAGCAAGAAACGGCCGACCCTCCGTATCCTTGATGCCTCTGCAAAACCTGATCCAGCGGTTGATGGATATAGTGAATTCTACCTACAGTGAGTTACTTCTGCTTCTCATGGACATGAAATTGTTCATACTTTGACATGCATAATATATATATGCACATGTGCACACACACACACACACACACACACACACACACACACACACACACACACACACACACACACACACACACACATCTACCAACACAGACCAGCAGTGAGTCACCTCTGCTTCTCATGGACATGAAATTGTTTTTACTTTGGCATGCATATTTATATGCATGCACATGCACACACACATGCACACACGCATGTATGGGCACATACACACACATGCACATGTCTGCATATATTAATTTTTATTATGCATTCATGCTTGCACGTGTATACATGCATACCAGAGTCCATCTTCTCAAAAGAAAAGAAAAAAGTGAAGAACTTGCAACTTGACTGAAGGGTGGATCACCTGGTCTAACAGTGATCTTGTTATGTACATTGATTTAGTAATCTGAATGTCACCTTCTGCAATGCTAACCAGGATGGCAAGATTAGGATCTTGGTTAAACTGATTTTGTGTGTGTGTGTGTGTGTGTGTGTGTGTGTGTGTGTGTGTGTGTGCCTGTGTGTGCCTGTGTATGTGTATGTGTATGTGTCTTTCTCTTTTTCTTACTTATTTCTAAGGGCACACATCCCCGAGGCCTTGTACTTCAATATCCATAAAATATGTCCAAAATCATCATCGTCTCTGCACAAGTACCCCATACCTGATGCCAACCGTTTCCAAGACTATGCTGAGAGCCTAGGGATCAGCAATGACAGCCACATCGTCACCTACGACAGATCCAACACCATCTTTGCCCTGAAAACCTGGTGGCTGTTCAGAGTATGTTTATTGGTGATTTAAGTGCAAAAGGAGTGAATAATATGAATAATGCTCATAATGACAGTGATAACGACAGTCATGATTATCACCTGACTGACTGATGGTGCTGCTTTGTTTAATGCTGTCAGGTTTGGGCAATGTTCCAAATACCCAGGTGATGAGACAGCTGTATTATTCTATACTCATTGCTCACCGCTGCAGACAGCTTTATATTTCTGTACTTATTATTTACCACTGCACAGAAACTGTGGAGGTTAACATCAGTTTTTGTTGTTGTTGTTTTGACAAAGCCATACATGTACTAACACTTACGAACATCACATAATAGGATAATTTCAGACTGTTAAATAACAAAATGGTCTTGAAATATGGGTACATGAGGGATGAGGGGTTCACTTACATGGGTAAGCCATGCTCGCCACATGGCACACACACACAGGGGTCATTTTGCTGAATCAGTACAGATCAAAAAGTAATGAAGAAAAGTTAAGTGTATATATATATATAGATATATATAAACAAAAATATTTGAAAAACAGATAAAGAACAATTACTATTAAAGTATTATACAACTATGGTGCATAAACTGATTTGAGGTGCAGCATCTTTAAGTTGTCTGTGAAAAGCTGCATGGGAGACTCAGAAGATTCTAGATTCTTTTTATGTTAAGGGCATTCCTGGAACAATTTGGACAGACCCTTAGACAAAACTGCTTTTTGTTGTTGTTGTTGTTGCTTTTTTGCTGCTGTTTTTGTTTGTTTGTTTTTGGGGGGGGCAGGGGGAGGCATAATAATATCAACAATAGTTTGCTTAAATGTCGTCACTATGAAGGAACATGCCAACGCCATATTCCTGGATGCAAGCAACATATGCTACAGAAACATGCAAATCCTAAATTGGACTGGTGAGCCACATGGTCCATCCCTGAGGAATATTAGGGAAACAAAATATTCATGAAACAAGATAGATGGATAGATAGATAGATATAATAGATAAATTTCATTTCAGTACTTTTTTTTTGCTTTTTGTTTTGTATTTTTGTTTTGTTTTTGAGGTGGGGGGAGGGTGTGGCAGAGATCAGGGTTGTAAATTTCATCAAAACTGATTTCAGAATTGGATGTACTCCAAACTTCACTTTCCAGCACCTTCCACCAAGCCCTTCCACAACTGGTTACGCCACTAAAGAGGCACTTCTTGTCTCCATGCATCTGCCTACCAAAGTCACCCCTTTATAAGTCTGACACTGTCAGCATCCTATGTAATGTTTGCAAAAGGTTTTGGTACTAAGACTGGCAGCAACATAGTGACAAAGTGCACATGCACAGCTGCCCCAGGTTACAAATAGCTCCATCTCAGTTCAGACAATTTTGGTCTTGCTTGTGCTGGTGTGAACACTGTGAGTGTGAGCAGTTATAAGAAAAATGCAGCCTGGCATTATTTGAATGGTCAGTTTGCTGACGTTTTTTCAGAGACCTGTGGCATAACCAATTATGGCAGTAATTGGAGGAAGGATGTTGTAAACTGATGCCTGGAGTTTGGTGATGATGATGATGAAGTGTTGCTTAATGTCCTCAGATGTCAGTTGACATATTAGGGACAAGTTGTGACCAATGCCGAAGCACAGTTCAGTAAATCTTTACGTCCACGCAAACCAGAAGGCTCGTTAGGATGGACAGCCCAGGATGTCCACCTCAACTCTCACACAGCCCCTACGTTATGTGGAGTTTGGCCATGACCTGTCTCTTTAATACTGGTCCATGAGAGCTGACAATAATTGAGCTATGCAGCTTCATCGTCAGTGCAAACAGTGGAAGTCTTCATATGAACCATAATATCAGCAGAAGAGTTTGCATAAATATGGTGCATTATAGCAGGAGCTTTGTCATCAGTGGAAACCCTGGAGATCTACTCAAGAAGAAGGCAGTGTCAACAGAAGAGAAAGCGCGGCTGTGATGTAAACAGGATTGGCCTGTCTTGAGGGGTGCTTATCATCGAATGTTTCTCAGTACCACAGGATTTTTGTTTCAGTTGTTTGGCCACAACAAGGTGTCGGTGCTCAACGGAGGTTTCCAAAAATGGTTGGCTGACGAGTTTGAGGTCACTACAGAGGAGCCCAAGGTGGAGGTGAGTGAAAATGTCCATCGTTGTTTCATGTGTTTTTACCTTTTTGAAATGGCCCATAGGAAAATTATTGATGTGCCGGAGTCCCCTTAAGAAAAGACAAAAAGGAGCATCAGAAATTTCTTCTTTACAGAAAATTGTCTTGAAAGGATTGCCGATGCAAAAAAATGTTATGCAAACTGCCATAAAAATATATTGGAATCACTTAGAATTTTGCCTGAGGAATTTGTCATGAGAGAGCAAAACTAGAGTTTTGTATTAATGGCAATTTCACTTCAACAAGTCACAGTTTCATGTGTATTAATGACTGCTTCATTTATGCTAATTACAATAATCACAATCTCTCATAATGATTTCAACTTTCAAGAAAGTTAAGCTTCAGCCACTCTTGAAGCATAAAACTAATGTGACTATTAGAACTTACTTGAATTGCTTGGTACTCCAAGGTATCCATTTAGGTTATACCAGGGCAGAGTGAGGTTCATGAAATCACAAGTAAATGTCTGACTACTTGTTCGTGAAGCACATCAGTTTGCATTGGAAGAGAATTCAGAAAATTAAAAATGGAGCTGTAGTAATTGAGATGGCAGAATTTGAATGCTTGTGTAGAATCAACAAATAAGGGAGTTAATTAGAGCTCAAAAGCTATCACATAAACACAACAGGGACCTCAATCACCTGTGGTAACTCTCACCTGGCATGCAGGTAAATACAAGATACACAAACAGCAACAGAGGTACTGGAGGGGTAAACATTGGAAAGGCAGAATTTGTGGCAGGTGTTAGAGCATGCAAAGCTATCTCCAGGCCTAACTGATGGGAATCTTTGAACATTGAAAAGGTAGAATTTGTGGCAGTAGCTGAAGCATGCAAAGCTCTCTCCAAGCCTGACAGATGGGGAATCTTTGATGGCTCTGGATTCCCATCAGAGGCGCCCTTCATCCCTGCATCTGCACCACTCCATGGCTGCTGTGATGACTGGGAAATACAGTAGCATGCAACACTGTATAACAATTGAATTTGTGTAACAACTGAATACACTCATTCATGGAGAGAGACAGACAGACAGACAGACAGACAGACAGGGAGTATTAGCACTAACTTGCTTTCTTGCATGGACAGCTGTGAATTCTGTCCTGCTAGGATGTTATTGCCTGTAGCTGTTATAACTCATGATTAAGTTTGCCATGGATAAAATATTGTTCTCATAATATGTAATCATAGTTACAATATTTATCTCCCCCCCCCCCCCCCCCCCCCCCCCGCCCCCTTCCCCAAGTTATTCATAGCTCTGTTTGCCTTGTTGTCACTGTTGTCTTATACAGCTTTTGTGCTTACCTTGGGCTGTTGATTCTTTGATAGGTAGGGCTGTGTGCGAATGTCCATTGTCAGCATTATCATTAATGACAAACAATTCATGTCACATTCAGATTTTATGTTAATTACCCTCTATTTACACAAGAACTAATTGTATCACCATTAATTTGACTTCCCTCCAAGAACAGTCTCAGACAGGTCAAAGTAGATACCTTTGCTCTGCATGACAATGCATAAAAAGATGGAATTTAACCAAGCTAGCATTAGGATGTCCTAACTTCTATGGGGTGGTTCCAGTGGGGTTATCAACTTACTGCTTTTCCTTGGTGTTTGGCATATGGAGTTGTCTGTAAGCATGCTTCCAGCTAACATCTTCAGTTGAACATGCTGTTATGGTCACTGCTGACTGAAACTTGCCTAGAGTCTACATTTAGTGAAAGACTGCTGAAAAACAAGGTTTCAGCTCTTTGGAAATTAGTGGATCAAAACAATATTTGTAGAGTCGAGGAGGAAAAAAGAGCTGTTAGGGCAAGTAGAGCTTGCAGATCTACAATCTGAGTATGCTGCCAGCCAGTTTTATTTTGCATCTCCATGCATTTTGCCAGGTATTCATTCCAAGAAACAAATATAAAAAATATAAAAACGCAGCCATTCTTTCATATTCAGTCTTTGTCACAGTAATTACAAGAAACTCAAGGAAATATATAAGTGGATCACATTCAAGGAATAAGTGGGTTAAAGTGCTGCTTTAAAGGTGTGCATTCATGAAATAAGGCTACAGTTTTTTTAGTCTTTCATTTCTTGACATATTGTGGGGAATCACGCCTCCTTTAAAAGGCATTCCTTACATGTTGCAGAGGTCCACCTTTCACCCAGTTTTCACTCCCAGTTTGTTACGCGAGTTTCACCACATGGTTCAGAATATCTCCTCGCAGTTGGAGCAAGTGGTAGATGCCCGGGGACCAGCAAATTTCTCTGGCAAGAAAGAGGAACTTGAACCAGGTGACTTGACCTTTCCACTTGCCACCCATGATTAAACATTTGCTTGTTTTGCCTTGCAGAGGTCCACCTTTGTGCCAGCGTTTAACCCAAAACTGCTTCGTCACTTTGAAGACATGGAGGAGAATATCAAGCTGAAGAAGGAACAGATTCTAGACACTAGAAGCCGTGCTAGATTCTGCAATATTACCAGTGAATTAGCTGAGGGTAAAAGAAAAAAGAAAAGAGGAAAGCTTTTATTGTCACTAAAAGTAAAAAGGAAAAGGGGGAAAAAAATCAGGCCATATAAATGAATGGGACAGCAGTTTAAATGAACAAATTTATATCAAAATACACAGCTTACACTAGTCAGGTTTGAATTTTTCTGGTTTTTCTGGTGTCTCTGTTTTACTTCATGTAGATGCTTAATTCACATTAAATTCACAGTACTTCATGGGTGAAACATCACCGCAGCTCACATTCAAATGTATATAACGCTGTTAGTTGATGGAATTCCGCCATAACTCTGAATTAACGATAATGTTGACTGAAAACAGTTTTTCTATCTTAACTAATTAAAATGTCAATGTTTTTACTTACCTTTTCTCATTATTGTAAGTTATGACAGTCTCAGAATCAGAATGGTGCTGCCAGATTTCTCTTGATGAGAAATTACCAGGAAATATGAGGGAATAAATGTTTACTGTTTCCTGTACAAAATGTGCGGTAAGCTCAAACACCCATGACACACAAAATGTGTAGTCAAAAGTGAAGTACTTTGAAGGTAAAGTCTATAGAGACTTCTAATTTTACTAATGCTGATCTAGCTGTCACCTTTTCCAGCATGTGTGAATCACTGAATATTTTAATGTTATTAAAGGGGACCCCAAGCAAAGATGGCAGTTGGCCTGAGACTGTAGAAAATGTGCAAATATTTTCTACTCACAGGTTTCGTAAGGTGGTTCTATCAATGTTTAGGCAGCAGAAGCACATTAATAATTTTTTGTTTCAAAATTTGAGCTCCTCAGGGTGCAGCCATGATGGTTCACTCTTTAGCAATGAAGAGGAGAGAAAAGTTGGCTCATGACATAATTTACACTTCTGCCGCCCAAGTTAACTGTGTCCAGAATGCCAGACACAAAATGGCAATGCTCTTGGCTGTTTTTTCACAGATTTTAAACGATCATTTTTAACAGAGTAGACTGTAAATCAACCTAAAAATCCACTGAGTCCATTTTTGTTCCCTTCCTGTCAATAGGGCCTGTGATGCTTCATTGCTTTGGTCCCCTTTAATGTCCCTAACTTCATGTACTAGTTAGTTGTAGCCCTTGCATTGCTTTAGTCTGAAGTATGCTGAAAGGCGTTAGTGCAAAGTTTTAAGTTTGCTGCTGCTACTAATTGTTTTGTTTTTTAAATCTCTTTCTCTCTCGCTTTCAGTGGGTCTGAGTGCATGAATCACTTACTGCACATGTGTAATTGTTTTGCTTTTTTGTGTCTCTCTTTTCAGCTGATCTGACTGCATTAATGCACATATTAATGCACTTGATTTGGCTTGCTGCGTTAAATGGTTGTTTGTGGTGCTTGCGTGATTTGTGAAATGTGCAGTGCACGGTGTGAATATGTGTGGCTGTATATAACATTTATTAACATTTGTTACTTCTTTTTTTCTTCTTTCCTGCCAGGGCCACAAGTATTCTTCATTTCTTGGAGGGGTTAGGGGATTGTCACCCATGCTGCTTTAAAGATCATCAAGTGACTGTTTTCATATTTTGCTTCAGGAAAAGCATTGAAAAAAATTATACATACCATTGTAAGGGGATGGGGGGGGGTGAGGGGGGGAGAGACATATTCCTGTTGAAAATATTTTAGAATTCATGGGTAAATATTGAGATGTTTTAATATTCTATTGCTTTTCAATGTCCAAACCTGAATCTTTTCAAGCAAGTTTCTAATTAGCATAGTTCACTTTTATAACAAATAATAATAATAAAGAGTTCTTGTATGGCACAATTCCCGAAATAATACAGGCTCAACAAGCTTTACAATACACCCTTTCAAACATTCAGTAATCCTTAAAACAAACACACACTTGCAGACATAAGGTCCTATACATCATCACTGAATGACATTGTGACTGACCACCCACTCATACTCACATGCAGTCAAGCAGTATAACATGGGTTAGATAAGAGCAAAAAGGACAATATCAGTGCAAAGGCAGTACAGTTTATATAACTATGCATTGAAAAACAAAAAAAACTTACAGCACTTACACAAGTTGAAAGCCAGACAGAACAGGTGAGTTTTCAGCCAAGATCTAAAGCAGGCAAGCAAGGGAGCATTTTTCAGACCAGCAGGCAGCAAGTTCCAGACACTATGGGCCAAGAATGAAAATGAGCGCTGACCAAATGTTTTGAGACTGGTTTTCGGAGTTTTGAGAAGCTTTTCATGAGAGGATCGCAGAGAACGAGATGGCTGATAGGTACTAAGAGACACGGACAGATATGGAGGGAGTGATACTTCAAAATGGCAGAATGTGAAGGTAGCAATCTTATGCTGAATCCAGAATTTATTAACTGTTAACTGTATATCACATTGAGAAATTCTTAGAAGGTATTAATAATTAATGGCCTTTTCATCACATGTTGTGTCTGATGGGTACAAGAGATCAAAATAAACACTAAAAACTAAGGATTATTGTAACAATGCTATGTTGATTTTATGTTGAATTTAGAAACAGTGATGACTGGCAGGACTGGGTATCTGAAACACCATCATTTCTGCATCTCAATAATTATGCTATTACTAATTTTTATGCATGAACATACTTGACAGACCAGTGACTACACACCAGTCACTGTTTGTCATTTGAATGCTTGATTCACGTAAAGCAAGTTTGAAGCTTTTGCGAGATGCATTCATGCCTCTTAGTCTTAATCACTGTTCTCAGTTCAACTAACTGGGGTGCATTTGTGGTGTAGTTGCTGCATTTGGATCTTGATTTTATGCACTTCATTTGCTACATGGTTGTGGTCTTTGCATGGTTTGTGATGCACGTGTGCATGAAGGTATTAATACATTAGCATGATTTCCTTCACTTCTTCACTTGTGTGACAACAAAGTATCTTTAAATTGTTCCACTAGCGCAGGGTCACAAAAGATTTTGAATAATGATGGCTCCTTTGGGGTCCTGTTATTTCCTGGTTTTCATGTCAAATGTAACTTGCTATTAAGAATAAGACCAGCTGTCTTGCTTCATGAAGCTAGTCTTGCCCTTGACAGATAAAGTTGTTGTTAGGCTTGTGTAAAACCAAGTGTGTCTCCTGGGAGATGTTTTGTGTACAAGGACCAAACTCTCAGGCAGGATCAGTTGGGAAGGTTTGGAGGGGGGGGGGGGGGGGGTATCTGATTCTGTTCTAGTTGTCACCACCATAATAATTTTGCATTAACTTAAGAAGCTAGGCTGTTGGTGGCAAAGTCACTTTAACATGCAGTGGCCATAGGTAAAAAGCAAAGCAGGTTCAAACTTTGGCCTGTCTATACTTACGGACAGAGCACCTTACCATTTGTTCAAGCTGGTTAAAGTTGAGACTGGGGAATATTTTAAAGTGCATTCACTTGCCACAGTGGAACTCTGATGAAAGAACCTTCAGGAGAGGCTGTTGCCGCTATTTTTTGACCACTTTTATTTTCTTCTAAAATGCTACCCTGCATGCTTTTATTTCCACCTGAATGAACACCACACTAAAGACCACCCATATGAAGATTTAAGATCACTTTCCTGAAACAGTACCCTTTGTACATACATCTCCATGTAAAGAAACCCCTCAACAAAGACCACCCCCTTTTTTAAGATCACTTTCCTGAAACAGTACCCTTCATACATTGTCCTGAGGTGATCAAGCCTGTGCAGTTGGCAACATTTGAAATCCAAGAACTAACCAATACATACAGTTCCAGGTAAATAAACCCCAGCTCAAAGGCTGCCTCTCTAATGAAGACCACTTGTCTGAAACAGTACCCTGCATAAAGACATACATTTCCATGGAAATAAACCCTGGATCAAAGGTTGAATCCCTCTAAGACCACTTTTCTGAAACAGTATTCTTCATACAGACATTTCCATGGAAATAAACCCTGAATCAAAGGCTGCCCCTCTAATAAAGACCATTTTTTTAAAACAGTGTCCTTCATATAGACAAGTCCATGTAGATAACCCCTTACCAATGACTGCCCCTCTTGTAAAACCAGTTTTCTGAAACTGCTTTTCATGCATATATAAATTGTAACATCCTTGTAAATAAAACTGATCCCCACCAAAATCCATCCCCATTTGGGCATCATTTATTTTTTAAACAACACTTTACTTCCACCACTGGCCTGTACACTTTTTTTAAACAGCACTTTTCACATGCATAAAATATGTCCATGTAAATAAACATTAGACAGACACCTGTCTTTTTTAAAACTTTTTTTTAAGAGCAGCCTTTCATCAGAGATGCTACTGCATTGTAATTAACAATACCTGTAAAAAATTTAATCTTTATATGCCTGTGTACATCTAGATAGGGTGCTCATAGCTAGTCTAACTTTGTGTGGATATGAAGTAAAAATTAGTCAATCATGTGTATGTATTTCCAATTCTAATAACCTTTGACTGAGTGCAGACGAGGTTGGAGGTCACATCCCCGGTGCCAAGAATATTCCATATTCTTTATTGTTTGAGGAGGACGGCACATTCAAACCTGTCCAAGAGCTGAAGAAAGGTATGATATTCATGGTGTACGTATCTTTCTCTCTCTCTTTCCCTCTGTCTCTGCCTCTCTTTCTCTGTGTGTCTATCCTCTCCTCCCCACTCCCGCTACCCTCCCCACTCCCTCCCAATCCCCCTGTCTCTCCCCTTTTCCCTTTCTCCCCCTCTGTGTTTCGTTTTCCTCTTCGGTTTCTTTTTTCTTTGTTAATCATTCTCATCAGTCTTTAAAGTTAATGTGCATGTTTTCACCCTGCTATAACGTATAAGGTTGATGGGGCATTAAAAACCAGTAACTGACTGACTAATGTGCATGCTGTATTAGGCATGTGCATACAGTTTGAATTCATCCTCAGTGTTCATTTGTTACCACATGATTAGTCTGTAGTGGGAATTCAGGTGGGCTTTACCTGGGGGAGGCTGCAGTGACTAAAAGAGCAAGCACCTGGTCCCGCAATGCTGTGAATGCCATGTTTACTGCCTGCACATCTGTGTTGTTGTCAGAGTTGCTCATTTTGCCTTATCTTTCATATTTAGCTGCCTGGGGTTTGATAATTAGGTACCTGATCAGAAGCACCCACATGTTTTGCATCCTGATCTTCAGTCCCATTCAGTCCCATTTTACCACAGACTGGCAAATATGACACTGAGATAGCTGGTTATGTATTTCTTGGATTCTAGTATCCTGTCGACCGCACTGGGTCACCTCAGGACAAGAATGTGACTGGGGGGTGGGGGGTATGCAGGCACTAGCAAAACTCCCCTTCATCACAATTTGCCCAGAAATACAGCTTTCAGTTCTGATCCTTCCACAATGCTAATCTTTTCTCTGTTCATATATTGTTGTACCCCCTACTACTTTTTGGTCTGAGGCAATGTTACAAGTATTTTTTTGCTTTTGATGATGACTGGCACAGCAGACTTTGAATGTCTTGTTGCAACATGTGAGATCGATGTAAGTTAGTCAATGTTACTAGCATATTTCCAGCTATTGCAATATGTGAAACAGGCACAAGTTTGGCGATGTTGCAAAGTGCTTGTTGGCTTGTTGCCATGTTTAACACCTCAGAAGTGGACTTTGAGAAGCCAGTGGTTGCAGCATGCAAGACAGACACTAGTTTGTCCATGCTACTAGCATTTTTTCACCTGCTGCAGTATGTGAGACAGCCACAGGCTTGGTGATGTTGCAAAGTGCTTGTTGGCTTGTTGCAGTGTTTGACACCTGGGAAGTGGGCCTTGAGAAGCAAGTTGTTGTAACCTTTGCGACAGGTGTAGGTTAGTCAGCGTTACTAGCATTTTTTCACCTGTTGCAGCATGTGAAACGGCCACAAGTTTGGTGACGTTGCAGAGTGTTTTGTTGGCTTGTTGCAGTGTTTGACACCTCGGAAGTGGACCTTGAGAAGCCTATGGTTGCAACGTGTGAGACGGCCATGACTGCCTGTGGTCTGGCTGCTGCTGCTCACATGCTGGGCAAGGAAGTCGTCCCTGTTTATAACGTGAGTGTATAATAATAATAATAATGATGATAATGGAGATTTTTACAATCTGTCAAGTTGAATGAGCACAAAGTTCTGTACAGTAGTTAATATAATTATGTGACTCAAAGTCAAGAGGCAAAGGGGTGGGGGTGGCAACAAAAGACGACATAAAAAAAAAAAATCTTTTTTATGATGTACGCTTACATGTATATCTCACACGCACACGTACACACACACACACATGTATACACGTGTACACACACACACACACATGTACACACACACACACACATCATCATCATCATCATAGTTGTCCGTTGCAAAGTGACAACGACGTCTGGTGTGATTGCAGACCAAATTCCAGTGCACGCGCGCATGCACACACACACAGACACACATGTACACAGACACTCATACACATGGATACACACATATGCGCGCGCACACACACACACACACACACACACACACACCACAACAACAAAACTATCTCTTGTACATGATGAACCACAACAAGCAAAGGGAAATAGATCAGAAATAGATGGACTTGCATTACTAGAATACTGCTCTGCCTGCCTTCCTGCCCATGTTAGTGTACATCTGTCTAGCTGCATGCCTGTCTCTGCATGTATGTGTATTTGCTCTCTGTGTAGCTATGCTTTTGTTGCACATTGCGCACTGTGCAGGTGTGTATGTTTCACTTTGTTTGTACTTTTTGTGCTTGTATTGTACATTGCACACTGTGTAGGTGGGTATGTTTTACTATGTCCGTACTCTGTAGGTATACTTGTGTTACACATTATGCACTGTGTAGATGTGTATGTTTTACCACGTCTGTACTCTCTACATTGGTTCTTGGCTATTCTCTGAATGATGAGATGTTTGAACACCTATTTCTGATTTTTTAATGTATTTTTAATGGCAGAAAGCATACACCATACATACATAGAGTTTTCATACCACCCACCCACCCCTCAAAAACAAACAAAACAAAAACACCTCCACATACACACACACAAATGAAAGTTTCAGTTTTGTTTTTATTTTTATTTCATCTGTGACCAGGGTGCCTTTAAAGAATGGAGTCAGCGAGCTAAGCCAGAACACATCAAGGTGGACTGCTAGGGTTTGCATCGCTGCACACAGTAACTAAGCAACACTCTGTGGATCATAACTTGTGTGTTCTGTACATCAGTCACCATACAGACTTGTCACAAATGTCAGAGAGCATGGGCTTGCTTCCTTGGTAGAGTGACCAGGCTTTTCACATAATGTATGCAAAATATGTGGGATAATAATTTCTGTGACATGATTTTCAGTACATTACAAAGTTAGGGACATCAGTACACTTTCAGTCACCATACCAACTTTTTCAACTATATAATGGCTAGTGATTTTATTACAAATGTATGTGTGTTTTTGCAATTGTTAATAATGGGGTATTTTGTGTGTGTGTGTGTGTGTGTGTGTGTGTGTATGTAACTTCTTGGCATATTTTGTTATCTTGATAGTTGTAAGATCAGTCTAATATCACTTGTGTGCAAAGACTTTAAATAAAAAGGAAGAAAAAAGCAGAAGTGACTATTCAACTGTGTAGTGGCTATAGTTATTTTATTTAGTAGTATAGTGGCGATAGTGATTGGCTGACTTATTTGGATTTTTATTGTTGTTGTTGTTCGAATCCCCCTCTCTACCCCTCTGTTTTTTCTTTCTGTTTGTTTAGATTCCCCTTCACATAGTTTTAGGAAGAAGTTTGCCATGCGGGCAAGTAGAAAATTCTGTAAACTGCCCCACAGGACAGACTAAAAAAACTTTTTTTACAGCTTAGTGTCATGTGGTACAAATGTTTTGACTTGCTGGGGGGGGGGGGGGGGGGGGTCCTCAGCGTCAATATACTGCCCTGTATGAGTTTCTTGTGGGAACTTACTATATGGATTTAAGCTGTGCAAATACCATTTGACTGATTGAGTGGTATACACTGGCTTGTTCTTCCACCCTCCCATCCACTTCCCATTCACAGTCACCTGTACTTTCTTTCTTTTTTACTCCCAGGTATGTAATTAACAAGGGTAAATGTGCTGCTATACTGTAAAATGTACTGAATGGGGTTAAGCATTGCCTACTGACAGCATACATCAGAGATTGCATTCATGCTGGTTTGAAAAGGATGTACCTGTGGTGGAATTAATGTACCTGGTATTAACTCACATGCCATCTGAGAATTACTGCAGCAAGTGACAGTTACAGCTAAACACACATGCACATGATGAATGTGGCTTTGCATGAAGCGACGTGGTGCATGGTTGTATGGTATACACACAGCATGCTGGGACGGCAGCAGTTTCATGTAGCACCAGCCATGCCAGCGCTGTAAGTACACCACTTCGGTGGCTATTCAAAAACGTGCTATAAAAAACCAAGTCACTCATGTAAAATCACATGCAAATGCAGTGAGTTTGCTTGAGAGTGGAGAGTAGTACTATATAAAAGTGATCAATAACAACAACTGTAGGCAACTCTTTGCTGTGTTTGTGTGAGGTCTTTCAAGTGCTAATTAACTCCCTTGTTTGTTGATTCTGGTTTGAAAAGATTCACATCAGCATGCCCTTTAGCCTTTATAGTTATCAAGAGAGCTGTGAAATTCCTCACAAAGTGTACAGAGCATAAGTGCTTAATACAGGAGAACCTTTGCCATTCATTGCTTTAGAGGATCTGTGTACTGTTTGCTCAGCAACTCTGATCAGTGAGCTTTTTCTAACAAGAGGATAGAACATGATTCATATTATACATGTTGTATATTTCTTTGTCTCTTACTAGAGGTTGTTTTGTTTTTTAGCAAGGGTGCAGAATATGATTCATATGCCCATGGTGCCTATTGTTGACTTTTGTTGTATTTTGATTTTACACTTGTTATGTGTTACGCATAATTCAAATGTGAATTAAGAAATGGGCTGATTTTGTGTGAGAGAGAGAAAATGAATTGGTTTTTAGTTGTTTTTTTAAAGTATGAGAAAATTAATTGGTTTTTAGTTGTTTTTTAAAGTATGCCTCCAATCCTTGATCTGAAAAACTGAGAAATGATGACTGTGTATGCCATACATGTAAATTGCTTTGGTAAGTATCGTTTTGTTTGTTATAGTCACATAGTGGAGGGAAATTATCATGAAGTGAACAGCGCACAAAGCCATAAGTCCGAAACATGGAGTATTCAAAGCAGTCTCATGCAGGACCAGGCCACTTATCACACTGTTCAGAAGTATTATTGTGTCAGCACTTTTTTTCTCTTTTTTTGGGGGGTGGGTGGGGGGTGGAGGGGGTGTCTAAGCTTGAAAGAATAACTTCCAAAAACAGACCTACTGTTTTGGACAAAGTCTTCAGAAAGGAATGTGGACCATCCCAAAGAATGTACTGATGAGTCAAAGTTGCCAAGGTAATTGATATCAGCAGTGAGCCTTTCGATCTCTGACCTGCCATGACCTAGTTCATTCCTATTGCCACAGTTGCTAGATCAGTTGATGGACTCACTGCTGGATTGTTTGGTCATTCGGTAACCACTTGCTTTATGATGACAGACTCTCTCATGCCCATTACTTTTAGTGTAGTAAATTGCCTGTAGCTGTGTTTCTGGTGTTGGTAATGCTTTTAATTAAACACGTTACAGTGGATGTGAGTTTGATCCCACTGTGTTAAGGACCGAAAAGAAAGATCACCTGCAAAAAAGGGGCAATAATGAATAAACAAAACTGCCATTTTGTGACCATTTTTTTGTGGAGTAGTGTGTGTGTGTGTGGGTGTGTGTGTGTGTGTGTGTGTGTGACCCACACAGATCAAACAACAAAAGAAGCAGTGAATATTGAACTAGTCTCTTAAACTGATGGCATCATTCATCACTCAGTGTAGTACAAGGTATGCCATTTGGAAGATCCAGCACTCGGTGTAATACAAGGTATGCCATTTGGAAGTTCCAGCACTCACTGTAGTACAAGGTATGCCATTTGGAAGATCCAGCACTCGGTGTAGTATAAGGTATGCCATTTGGAAGTTCCAGCACTCTCGTTGCTTTGAGGACACGCCTTTGGTGGGGTTTGTGTACCTTGTATTTACTTGCATGCCAGTTGATAGTTAACTTGGGGACCCAGGCCCCTGTTGTTGTGTCCCTTGTTATACTTACAATGTCTTTCAAGTGCTATTAGCTCTCTTCATTCACTCTCCTAAGTGTTGTCTGATGGAGTGTCATCCCAGAGAGCTAGGTTTAAAATTCGTATTATTATAGCATTTCTCATTAACCTTCAGGAAATAGTCTTATGCATCCTTACTTGCCTGTTTGAGCCCATACTGTGCTGGTACCAGGTCGGTACAGGCATGTTTATGGGAGGGGCAGGAGGAGGAGTATACATCCTGCTGCACAGAAGTTAGTTGAATTTCCGTAGCATCCAAAAGACTGCAGAATTACCCACCATCCCCAACACCAGCGACAGGAGGAATGGGCTTACTGCTAAAACTGGTATTCAAACCCACAGACTCTTGATCCCAGTTCCAGTGTCTTCACTGCTTGGCCTTATGTCAGGTGAAACTGCATGCTGACTTGGGGTGGTAAACTAATAAGGCTGCACAAAAGTATACTAACTTATACCTGAGCCAGCGGTTGTGCACAAGTTTTCAGATAGAAAAGTGATCATCTGCTCAAAAATCAAAATGGATCCATGTGACATGTGGACTTTCTAAAATCTTTTTTTATTTAACCTCTTCAGATAATTATTAAGAAAAAAGTGTCTTTTTAAGGCAACAGCTTCTTCTAAAGACCATAGGCCTCAATTTTGCTGAGAGAGAGAGAGATGGTGCAGAAATGTATGGAGTGTATGACCACTGAATGTAGATCATACAAACTATCAGGTGCATGGGATTACATAATTATATGTATATATGTAAGTCTGTGACTGGGTGCGAGTCATGTTTCAGTATGTACAGTATAGCAATTAACATTCTCAAGCGGCTGCACAATCACAGCACTTCTGCTACTAATAATGATCTCCAACTTAATTGTTGGTCTTCCAGTCAGCAGGTTTACTGACATCCTCCCTGCAAACCTGATCATCATCAGAGTAAGTAAACATGGAGCTTAACGTCTACAAAAGCCATAAGGCTTATTAGGGACGGGGAGAAGGTGGGAAGGGGATATGGAGGTGGGGGAGATTATATACCTATCGCTACACTGTCACCACCAGAATGACTCCTGCATTAAGGTGGGCAGCGATGAGAGCCATTTTAATGCTTCATAATTGTGAGGGACAAAGTCACAAGACAGTGTCCACAGACTACAACTTGTGAAGAGAAAGGAGAGCCAAAGCAGATTTGAACTGAGGTCCTTCTGCTTACCAGGCTAACGCCTTACCGCTAGGCCAAACTGGTTCACGTCATCAGAATGAACAACTGAATATCTTTAGAAGACTACAATGTGGACGGTCACACCAAAGCATGCACATTTGTGTTCATTGCATTTCTTTCCTCTGGTTCACTTTCTACACATCATGTACTAGGCCAGCGTGGTGTAGACGAGGGAGGGAGGGGGTGAATGAGAGAGAGAGGGGGAAGAGACACAGGAGAAGGAAGAGTGAAGTAGTGGGAGTGGGCGAGGGAGATGCGAGGAAAGAGAATGAATAAGAGAAGGGGGAGGGGAGAGAGAGAGAGAGAGATTCACTCAAATCTTAAGGTTCTGGGCTCTTTTGTTTTCTGTTTTTTGTTGTTGTTGTCTGGGCTCTTTCTCTCTCTCTCTCTCTTTTTTTTTTTTTTTTTTTTTTAATAGCTACTTACAAAAAGACATGCGCTATCATTAATAAATGGACTGATTGCCTAACCATCATTTTACACACCTGCGCACTGCGTCCTCCACCGAGTGGTGAAAGCTGAGAGGCAAATGCCTGGTGCAGCGACAATGAGAATAATGTTGCTTAACGTCCACGGAGGCGAGTAGGCCTATTAGGGACGGGGACGAGTGGGGAAAGAAGAGTAAAAACTCGAGACAGGCGCCAACCCGAAAGACCAAGGCTGCCGTGGACCGCCGCCAGAACAACAAAATGTTAAGGCAGTGTCCACCCGGCATTGCGCAGCGACCCGGGCACCGCACTACGCAATATTGCTGTTCCAAATGCTAAGCAGAACAGTCACAATGTCCATAGCTCCGCCGTTGGGAAACAGCTGAAACAAAAGAAGTCCAGCTCTCAAGCTCAGTTCCACCTCCCTACTCTTGTCCCTTTGGACTAACTGGTGGGTCCAGCACCACCTCCTCTTCGTGTGAGTCCAGCTCACCTCCCTCCTCTTGGTCTCGCCTGGACTCTGAGCGACAATGTCTAGGATGTCTGCAGAAGTGGCCCTGGCCGACCGATCCATGTCCGAGTGGTCAGTGGTGTGTGCAGGATTACCGTAAGCTGCCGCCGACCTGCACGCTGATCGCTGCACGACCACTGCCTGCCCTGTCCGGCCAGTCCGCGCTGCGCTCCTTAATCCTTAGCGTGGCGTCGCGTCGTGCTGCTCGCTCAACTGATCATGATCGGTCAGCCCAGCCTGGGTTGGCTTGGTGCGACTGTGCGGGGGTGTTTTTGTGCTTGTATTAATTTTGTCCTTTTATTATTCAGATGTTTATTATTATTATTATTATTATTATTTATTTATTTATTTTGTTTATTTATTTATTAAAATATTATTGGCATTGTAAACATGTCAGTAGTGGGACAATAAATATTCTGATTCTGATTCAGTTTCACTGGAGGGGTATGAAGTTTTTATCGGAGTTTCAGTATGAAGTTTTTATCGGAGTTTCAGTTTTGTTTGTTGTGCGTACTTCTACTACTGCCTGTCACCGTGCGGCTGCTGTCCCTCTTCCCGGCTTTATCAGTCATCAGCACAATTAAATTTTCTGCCGGCCTCGGCATGGACGCGGCATTATGCCCGAGGGCGAAATCCTGGAACTATTCTGTCATTACTGAAAAACAAAATGCTATTCAGCAAAACACACACACACACACACACACACACACACACACACACACACACACACACACACACACGCACACACGCACGCACGCACGCACTGCCGCCTGGCTCTTTTTCAGCTCTGGTTCAGCAATCGGTTGATCAGTCATGGCAGCCAGACGTACTAGACACGACCGTTCTCACAAGTTGACTGAACGAAACGCAAGGGCTTGAGGTGGTTTTCTGAACAATTGTATACAGGTGCTGGTGCAAGCTGTCGCTGGCCTTTCGGAACCTGACTTTATCAAAACGAATCTGCTGGCGCTAGCGCAGAGCATGCATGCACTGAGCTTGGCTGATCTGATCTTAGTCTCGGAACGCCGTAAGTCTTTGACGGCTTGACGCGTCAAAGCTGCCACCCCTATTTCCGCGCAATAGGCCCGTCAGTGTGTTGCTCGTGGCTAATTAAGCAAGGTTGGATCGCACTGCAGCGAAATTGCGTTTAACAATTAATGAAAGCGGTCTTGGAAAATGCCTCGTTGGTAGCGCTCGCCTGGCACGAGATTAGAAGAGCTGCTACTTAGCAACGGCTGCTCTGAGACCCGTGCTCCGAAGAGTTGCGTCCCTTGCCGAGAGCCGTGTGACAGGGTAGCAGACGACAACAAGGGGTCAGGTGTAGCAGACGACACCTGTAGGAACAGAAGACAACAAATATCAGTTCATCATGATTCCACGCTCCAGAACTTCCTATGACTTCTATGGAGAGTAAGTTGCACGTTTCATTATGTCAGCTGTCCGAAGCAAGGTTGAGTCAGTCAGTCAAGTTTGGGCGACTCGGTGACATGATGTAGATTGTGTGTGCCCGGTTACCAAACATGAAAGTCTGGCTAGCCTGTTAGCAGATAATAATATATGGCAGCCGGAAAGACGAATTACTCAGTATGCTGCTTGTTTGTTATGCTTCAGTATTTCTTTTGAGTTTTTGTCTTCTCACCACTGTGACCGTGAAATCAACTTAGTAGACTCGGCCGAGGTTAGTGCGACTGATTTGCAACTATGCAATTTGGGTGCAGTCCAGCAGCGGTGGATTGGCCTGCATGCCACCATGCTCTGGAGGTGTGCTAAAACAAATAGCTAACCTTCTGTAGCAGGTCTGCTAAAACCAGTAGCTAAAGCTACCGAGTGAGCAGCCGAAGTCGGAAAGAAGAAAGAAAATCTCACAGTGATTGAACTCAGTGACGACGAGATAAAAGCTCGGTGTCAGTGCATGGCTGGTTTCACATATTGTGAGTTTTATAACCGTTGGGTGATAAAACCTGTTGGCTACTTCCACGGCACTCACTTCTCGTTCTCAGTCAGTGCCAGTGGTGTCTTGGGAACAAAATCAGTGAACCCGACGTAAAGTATGTGATTGGCATTCCCGTTCAGGTAGATGGATGAGATAACTGTTATTGATTGCAGTCGAATCGAGTTCCCCACCTATGTCAGACTGAGAAAAAGCTAGCGACTGACACTTGTTCCAGCTAAAGACATCGCCATATGTTTTGTCCGCTTTAAACAGCGGTCATAGTCTTCCGCTGCTTTGATCGCCTTGCGGTTCAGTCAGGACTTTTATTGTTTTCGGACGTTGAAGTGTTTATACGAGCGCGCAGACGTACGTACACACTACACAGGCTATATGCACACTAGCACACACACACACACACACACACACACACACACAAAAACGCACGCACCCCCCCCCCCCTCACACACACACACACACACACACACACACTACTGGATACTAATGGAAGCCCATGAAATGAATGATTCCAGCACTGAAGTACCAAAGTACGGTACGTGAATGTGTACATTCAATTAGTCATGCATGTGTTCTCGGCACTGAGGGTACAGTTCGCAAAATGATTAAGACGGGGAGTTTGAGGCCCCAACAAAACGCTATGAAAACAGACTCCGGCGTGACAGGCCACGGATCGAGTGAGTACTTTTCGATCAGCATGGGGCAGACTGATAGACCCTTCTCGCCAGTGTAGTCTGCAGAACGCCGATACCGATACCCGCTGGCAGTTTTTCAATGACAGTGTGTATACAGAACGGTGAACCCTCGGTCAACTCTCAAGCGTTTGCCACTTTCAAAACTTCCGAAGCGGTTCTGTGTCTAAACCCGATTTAGTGTTTGACCTACGGCTCAGGCCGGCTCACGAAACCGAGGAAGGGGCGAGTGAAGATTGCCCGGTAGGCCTATAGCGATTGGGGTTAGTCGTCCACATGTAGTAAGAACTGAGTACAGGAAATGTATAAGCCAACTTGTTTTTCTTTGAATTTCTCTCTTTTATATATTTATATAATCGCCTTAATGACTACTGACATTTTTAGGAATCGTTTTTCTCAACCTTTTGAGTGATTTCGAAGCACCGTACTGCAGCCACTGAATGGACAGCTATAACTATAATTATGTCTTCGACAAGGCACACTTTAACTGACCTTGAGTGTTAAGTCAAATTGCCGAGACAGCTTCAGAACCAGCCGGACACTAAGGGGCCAGACGGTGACCGCCGTAGTCCTGAGCGACAGTGTGATTACAGGGCCGGCTGAAAATATAAACCTGCCAGTGTTCTTGAACGTGTGAATTATCGCTCTTCCGAATTTAGAAAACGCTGCGTCAGTTTTACTTTAAAACCCCACAGTAGTACCGCAGTCCTGAACGTGACAACAGGGCCGGCTGAAACTGTAAATCTGCCAGTGTTCTTGAACATGTAAATTATCGCTCTTCCGAATTCAAAAAACGTTGCGTTCTACTTTTAAAACCCGGGTACTGCCGGCCACATTGGCCCCCGTAGTCTCCCCCCACCCCCACCCCCAACCCCCAACCCCGCTACCCCTACCCCAACCCATCCTCCACCCCCCAGCCACACACCGCGTCTCCACCTCCACCCGTGAATCTACTTACTGCAGCGCTTTAGTTTCACATCGAAATCAGAGCTCAGGAGCTGTGTCAGTGAAAGTCGAGGTGGCCGTCCTGGGCTCCCGTCCCTATTAAGCCTACGGTTTCTGTGGACGTAAAGCAACACTGAACTGAACTTCACATCGAAAATGTGGCCTGAGAATATGATTGTGAATTCCTACTGCAGTACTTGATCTGTGTTGTTGTTTCAGTGTGACACAGTCTTGCCGATTTGCCCCTCGCAGTTAAATGAAACATATAACAATGGCTGTCAACGCTGCCAATCTTAATGCAGTCGTCACTCTGGTGGTGACAGTGTAGCGTTAGGTATAGTTTCTCCTGCCCCCCACCTCCTGGGATCTCGGCGTTAAACACGTCCAACCAACCAACCAACCAACCAATGCCGTACTAGCTGCTGCATGTGACTATATTAAATTTGAATGTCTTTGAACAAAAACACAGTCAACAAATTCCTGCTTCAGCTATTATTATTATTAGTTGCTGTTGACATCTTACTGAATTTCACAGAAAAACTGTTTTTGTACAGTGTTAGTGAGCATTAACGTTCTGTCCCAAGTTGGATAATATTTAACGTTTCGATTTCACAAAGAGAATGCCCCGAAAAGAGTGCCAACGATTATTAACGTTATATTTTACATTTTAATTTCCCAGGGAGACTCAGCCCGAATACAATGCTAATGATCACCAGTGTTCTGCTTTGGCTGTCAGCAGTGATTAATCACTATACATGTCTAGAAAGTCTGGCACCAGCGCCACTAGTTGACCTCAATACAGGTCACTTGGTAGACCCAGGACCTACTTGTGTTTCTATGGTCTGGGAGTTAGATAAGATCTTTTGTTGGCGCTGTTAGTTCACACGTTACGGGACTGGTGTATTAGTCTTCGCGGAGATAAATTGTTGGACGGAATCAACAGTGTCGTTGTTGAAACAAGTAATTGTTTCTTCTGGGCCACATTATTATTATTATTATTATTATTCGCCACGGAATATTTAAGAAATTTTGTTTGAAAAGAAGTTTGCGAACTGAACTAGATAGAACTATTTCAGTACGTGTATACACGCACGCACGCACGCGCGCGCGCGCACACACACACACTCACACACACACACACACACACACACACACACACACACACACACACACACACACACACACACGCACGCGCACGCACGCACGCACGCACACACAATCTTTACGGGTCTCGCTAACTGATCGGCAGTGACAGGCAATATCAATATAAAATTATTATTTTTTAAACACACCCTAAGGCACTAAGTTCTGTGTGGTTTACCTAAAAATGCCTGAACCCAAACGAGAACCCGCATGCAGTATCAACAACAATGATCAGAAACTGAAATAGAAAATTACACTAGTGTGTTTTCTGGTCGACCGACCCATTTCTTTCTGCATACTGGATCCACACTACCATTTCAATCGTATGTTTTTTCTGGTCGACTGAGAAGTTTCTTTTGCGCAGCTATAATTATTGTCCTTCGATTTCAAACCCGACTTACTTTTGTCGCGATCTCTGAACCAAATATGTGGTATCACTTTACAGCCAAGTCTGACAAGTCAAGTTAAGAATTTATTTCAGCAACCCCAAGGCTCGCCAGGTGGAATGAGCGCTAGAGTTCTTTGTGCTGCATAAAATGGCAGTTAATCCTGCTTTAAACATGCCGGTCGCCGATTGCAAAAACTCGTCCTGTCGTTTGTCATTATGTCTCCTAGTTTCTGTGTACGTGGTGTTCAGTGTGTTGGTGGGATGAAAGTGAGAGAGAATTCAGAAAACGGATTAGCTGTTCGAAAGAAGCATGCTTATATTCTCTCTCTCTCTCTCTCTCTCTCTCTCTCTCTCTCTCTCTCTCTCTCTCTCTCTCTCTCTCTCTCTTTCTCTCTCTCTCTCTCTCTCTCTCTCTCTCTCTCTCTCTCTCTCTCTCTCTCTCTCTCTCTCTCTCTCTCTCTCTCTCTCTCTCACACACACACACACACACACACACACACACCGCACGCACGTACTCACACACTGATACACACCACACGCACGTTCTCTCTCTCTCTCTCTCTCTCTCTCTCTCTCTCTCTCCTCTCTCTCTCTCTCTCTCTCTCTCTCTCTCTCTCTCTCTCTCTCTCTCTCTCTCTCACACACACACACACACACACACACACAGAGAGATATATATATATAAAATCAGCGAGGACGCTCGTTATGATTGTAGGGGAGCGGGGTGGGGAGTAAGGGAAGCAGGTTGGAAGCATGAATAAAGAGTCGCAGGTCAGCGGTTGCTATAACATAACTTTTGTTTAC
>OY757543.1:12560281-12563651 GCA_963584105.1 Alviniconcha strummeri
AGAAGAGCTGGTGTTTCCGCCTCAGTAACCGAAGAAGTGTCTGTTGTGGTGGTATTGCTATCAAGCAGCCTCTAGATGCTGTAGCATGCGCCTGTGAAAGAGACTCGATCCGCTTGTTTTGATCCCGAGGTGACCTTAGCGAGGTGAAATCAGCTTATTGTGAGGAGTGTCGTATTGAAACCTGCTCCCTTGGGTTCTGGCTTTCGTCTGGGATAGGTCGAGCTGCACTTGTTAAGGAGCGTCCTGGTTAGCCACATTGTCACGTACGAGTGGCAGTGACCACTTGTCTATAATTCAGACCATTTCTGGACAGGAATACCATTCGCAGTAAATTGTTAATTTCCAATCAGACAGTACCAGTATGACGCAAAGTAAAGATATACATAGTACTAGTGAAAACATGACACCTAGCCAACCGGCGTCACCTACCTACCTACCGGTTCATGATATGTACACAATAAAGTACCTGTTTGATCCGCTATAGGATACAGCAACGTTTGGCACGCAATTCTTCAAGGCAGACATTCGAGCCTGTACTGCCAAAAACGCCGCAAGGCAAACAACCACGCACGCACGCACACACACGTATGCATGCACGCACGCGCGCACGCGCGCACGCTCACACACACACACACACACACACACACACACACACACACACACACACACACACGTCACACACACGAACATACACACACGCACGCGCACGCACGCACGCACGCACGCACGCACGCACGCACACAAACACACAAACACAAACACCGTGACACGCACGCACGCGGCACGCGCGTGAGCATGGATACTGATTTCAAATGTTCTTTTATAAGGCTTAAACTGTGAGATCGACCACTAATAGATCACTTCATAAAAAATCAGGATCCCATTCCTTTACATTCTCTGAATCGCCTATATTTTGTACGTGCTTATTGCGGACTGCGGAAGAGGATGTTATCCAGTTCCCTCGTGCGAAATAATTCCAGGCAATGGTACCTACAGTATTCATGACAACCCACACTTACCCCGTTCCAGATAACATGCGATATGACTGTTCAGGATACTAACATTTAGAATTTGACTGGCGAAGTTTGTTCTCCTGTGTTCGGCGTATTATTTGTGAGTTTTGTCTGAAAAGCTCAGTAGTTACTGCCGAATGATTGCATAAGAAGTAGCCACGATCATTATCTGTTTCTATGCCATCGGTCGTTAGGCCTTCTAAGAAGGTCGAAAGGTGAACATGGGCTCTTCAGCCTGCTTTGACTTTAACCCTTGGTATAGTACGTGCTGAGCACTCTAAGGCAAGTTGGACGAGGTCTTGTTGAAAAAGGACCTTCGGCTGGCAAATGATGTATATTATAGTTTGGATGATATGATAATACGATTTGTTCGGAAGTAGACTTGCTTGTCCATGTTCATTCTAAAGTCCCTTCAACTGGCAAATGCTGTGCATTATAGTTTGGATAATATAATAATAGGACGTGTTCGGAAGCTTACTTGTTTGTCCATCTTCATTCTAATGCCTTTATTACTGCTTGGAATAGATCCTAGAACCTTTTGAAGTCCTGCTGGTCGCGATCCGAACAAAAGTATGGAGAGAAAAAATCAGCATGATATACAAAAACAACACAGCCTGGTTTGTTAATCAGAAGAATACTTAATATTAAGTTATCACATAAAGAATACTTCAGGACAATTAATTTGATAAGATCCAAACGCATAAAAGGGTCAAGATTATTTATTTATTAGGACAAAAACACAGCCTACAAATTTTCGGGGTAATCCCCTTTATCAAGCCAGTACAAAACAAAAACAAAATTAATTTGATAGAAGCAAGTTATAAAAAGACACAGGCACGTTATAGTCTGCTGGGGGGCGGGGATAGCTCAGTGGTTAGAGCGCCGGACTCTTGATTGAATGGTCGCGGGTTCGAATCCCTGCTGGAACGGCGGGAGAATTTTCTTCTCCAGGGTCGACTTTCTGTGCTGACTCTTATTTCGGTATCCGTTCCACCCCCGTGTTACCACAGTAGCACGTAAAAAATCCCTGTCATTCTGCCAAAAATGCAGGTGGCAGGTTACAGCTAAACACGCATACACCTTACGTATGTGGCTTTTATTGAACCGTGCTTCGGCATTGGTCACAACTTGTCCCTAATATGTCAAATGACATCTGAGGACATTAAGCATCAACTCATCATCATATAGTCTGCTGAGTGAGTATATAATCAGGTACATATATTGGCCCACACGAAAATGTGGATAAGATAGAGAGAGTTCAAATTAGAGTTTGGGTACGATTTCATAATTACATCGTCGTTTAACAAACGACCAAAAAATGTCTCCAATATCAATGAACTACGCGCGCGTACGTACGCACGCACGCACGCACGCACGCACGCACGCACGCACGCACGCACGCACACACACACACACACACACACACACACACACACACACACACACACACACACACACACACATACACACACAGCGCTTTAAGGCCAAATTCATACACAGCTGTACCGGTTGTTCCTGCCGCAGCTGAACCGGCTCAAGAAGTTAATTGCAATCTCCGATCAAGCATGTTGCACCGTAAGCTCTCAGTGAACCACTTCATACCCCACTCATTACGGCAAACTTAACATCCATGGGATTTTTCTGGATGTAAAAGTTGGGCTGCCCACAAAGCCCTGAGATTTGGAGGCCTGTCGAGGGTACTGGGCGACTCTGTAAATGTTATGGAAAGCGAGAGGCTAATCCCGAGTGAACGTTGGATTTGTGGAGATTATCAATTTGATCCGTGCTTATTAACAGGGTCGATCATCTGCACCACTGGACATTCTATATCTGGGAAAGTGCGTGTAATCATTCTAAGATCTGGCAGACCGAGCACTCTTATAGAGCTATAACACGTATAGGACGTACCGCAAGTACTACCTACAGGAAATACCCAAGTCGACATGTAATTGTAATTTTTCATATCTCGTTCGTTTTGGGGGTTTTTTCGTTATTATTTTTTTCGTTTTTTTTCTCTCTTCCTGTCTACCCCTCAGTTGGCCTCAGTAACTGACTTGGATACGTGTGGCTTCATATTAATAGCATTGTATGGTATTGCCATTTATGGAATAAACAAAGTGTTACTGAGTTGAATTGAACTGATATTGTCATGCAATGTAAACACACAAAACACACACACACACACACACACACACACACACACACACACACACACACACACACACACACACACACACACACACACACGCGCGCGCGCGCGGCACACACACGCACACGCACGCACGCACGCACGCACGCACGCACACACTATCAGTTGCAGTAATCCTGGCTGCACACAACGGACACGAGAGCTGGAT
>OY757543.1:12563851-12608851 GCA_963584105.1 Alviniconcha strummeri
GTGTGTGCGTCCGTGCGTATGTGCGGGCGTACGTGTGTGTGTGTGTGTCAGTGTGTGTATCTGTGTTGGTTGTGTGCGTTCGTGCGCATGTGTGGGCGTACGTGTGTGTGTGTGTGTGGTGTGAGGCAGGGTAGTTCGTGGCGCTGTAGAAAATTTCATGATTATTAATAATGATTAACGGAAAGAAAAAGACATTGAATGAAGTATTGTAGTGTATCCAAACTATATTATTGATTCTGTGCGTGTGAAGGAAGTGATGAAAAATGCTCTGAATGAAGTGTATCTAATATTAATATTTTCAGTCATGTGTGTGCCTGATTGTTGAGCTGATTGTTGAGGAATTGTAGGTTTGTATAACGTTTACAGAGAGAGAGAGAGAGAGAGAGAGAGAGAGAGAGAGAGAGAGAGAGAGAGAGAGAGAGAGAGAGAAATGAAAATGTGCATTAGATAGGCCTACACTACAACGCTTCATTCAAGGTCTTTTTCGTCACTTCCAGCACACGCACAAGTGATCGTAGCAGGAGTACATACGCCTAACTGTAACTCAAATATTGTTGTGATGTCAGTTGTGCTGTGTCGGCCCCCCCTCTTCCCCCCACCCCTCTAATTAAATTCTCTCTCTCTCTCTCTCTCTCTCTCTCTCTCTCTCTCTCTCTCTCTCTCTCTCTCTCTCTCTCTCTCTCTCTCTCTCTCTCTCTCTCTCTCTATATATATATATATATAGAGAGAGAGAGAGAGAGAGAGAGAGAGAGAGAGAGAGAGAGAGAGAGAGAGAGAGAGAGAGATTGTATTGTCTAGAGTCAGTCAAAATAGTAACACCCCATCGTGTTCAACAGTTTCGGTTTTCTGAAAACCTGAATCAATGAACTGTGACTGAAGAATGCTAGGCATCACAAATAAATACCTAAACATTAATTTTTGTATTGTATGGTTTTATGATATCAGCTTTTGCGGTGCACTTTGAGCTGATGATGTGGGGCTTAATGTCCTCGGATGTCGGGTTGACATAATATCATTAGGGACAAACACTTTGAGCACGTAGATCCCTGAAGCTTTAGCGTGGTGTTCAGACTATGTATCAGCTTGTCAGGTTCATTCACTCAGCCGTCCTGAAATAGCGGCGAGATGAATGATTTAAAGCTACACCGTACTGATCCCAGACAGAAGTTCAGATGTAAACAAAAGGGAAAGAAGCTGACATAACATGAATTAGTGATCGAGACGAGGCAAACACGAGCTGGGTTGTATTAAGTTCCTCGACGTGTTTCGTTGCTCACCTCAAAAAGTTTATTAATAGTGAAGCAGTCTCCATTGTGGGGATGCGGGTCTGGCAGAGCAGAATATACATATGGCATTAGCGGTTAACTCAGCTGGGTATTACAATAATAATCACTATTATCAAAGCGCAAAGTCTAGTCCGTAGAGACTAAGTGCAAACACACCGCGCGCGCGCGCACACACACACACACACACACACACACACACACACACACACACACACACACACACACACACACACACACACACACACACACACACACACACACACACACACACACAGGCACCTGTACACACAAGCATACTGACTGTGCAAAGCTTAATTTGCACACAACTTAAAACGGGCAGCAAACAGAGGCCATAGACGGATGAAGACAGCAGCACGAAACGGAAAACATGGCTATAGTTACGGGTATTGCGACTGCATCGACTGCATCGTCTTCCTGAAAAGACACCCGAATTTACGGGGTAATACCTAAATTCGGACAATAGAACTGACAAAAAACACATCTGACTTGAACATTCAGGTGTTTTACTTGCGCCCAATAAAAGAGGTAAAGGCTGTGGACATTTATAATACTGCGAGTCGTTTTAAGGACCGGCGACACCCGCGTCGAGGTGACACACGTAGGACTGACCACGCCAATACGATAAAACAAAGCTGATTGCCAGCTGCTTCACATCTGTGTGGCGATATGCGGTGGACCTGAAGGCCACAGGTTCCATCCAAACCACCGGGCTGACCATTTGAGGCAGAACCATGCTCAAACGCAGAACTGAGAAGAAGACTGTCAACATTCTAAAACTGACGAGATCACAAACACACAAACGGTTTTTTGTTGTTGTTTTTAACCACTTATTTAATCACAAAATACAAAACGTGAGTGGTGTTTGTCTTGTCTGATTAAAAGTCTGATTAAAATAAGCGTTCTTTTTAACCTTTGCAAGGTTTGCGTGTTTTGAGTTAATACGTTGAAAGCAAAGGCTGTAACACAACAGGACTCTTAGCTCGGGTTTCACAATTTGGAGAAGTGGGACATCGCAGAATGGATGACTATCCCAGTCATCCATTCTGCGATGTCCCACTTCTCCAAATTGTGAAACCCGAGCGAAGAGTCCTGTTGTGTTACAGCCTTTGCTTTCAACTGGTACTCACAATTGGTGAAATGAAATGCACTTAAGCGTTATTAAAGCTTATAAATTCATGCTTTGGTTCCGATTTTCAGGCTGACCCAAGGTTTCACATCTTGCAGAAGTGGAAAGACACTGAAAGGACTGACTGTCGCCTCTGTCCCTCAGTAATGATGTGCATTTAAGCTTATTAATTCATGCTTTGGTAACGCGTTTTCAGGCTGACCCAAGGTTTAACTGCATCTTCACTGCAGAAGTAGAAAAACACTGAAAGGGATCACTATCGCCACTGTTCTTCAGTAATGGTGATGTACGTTTAAGCTTAATAATTCATGCCTTCACATCTTCAGTGATGGCGATGTGCATTTAAGCTTATTATTCATGCTTTCA
The DNA here is from genome assembly GCA_963584105.1 of Alviniconcha strummeri. Lineage (NCBI taxonomy): Eukaryota > Metazoa > Mollusca > Gastropoda > Provannidae > Alviniconcha > Alviniconcha strummeri. The sequence continues at coordinate 12,566,651 of OY757543.1, forward strand.
GTGGTAACGCGTTTTCAGGCCGACCCAAGGTTTCACATCTTCAGTGCAGAAGTAGAAAGACACTGAAAGGGATCACTATCGCCACTGTTCTTCAGTGATGGTGATGTGCATTTAAGCTTAATAATTCATGCTTTGGTAACCCGTTTCCAGGCTGACCCCAAGTTTCACATCTTGCAGAAGTGGAAAGACACTTAAGGGGATGACTATGGCCACTGTCCCTCAGTAACGGTGATGTGCACTTAAGCTCATTTATTAATTCATGCTTTGATAACTCCTTTTCAGGCTGACCCCGCCTTACAGAGCTGTGGCGACAACCCCTACACAAACATCGACCCCGTCAACAAACACTACTACTACCGCCTGTGGCGAAAGGAGCCCCCCAAGCCACAGAAACCCATGTGAGAGCGGGCGCGCACGCGCACACACCCCTCTCTCCCCCCCCCCCCCCCCCCCAACACACTGACATGGTGCACACACGCGCCACACTCAGTCGTATAGACGTCGCATGGGTTCATAGAATCAGAATATTTATCAGTAGTCGTCCGTGTTTACCAGGAAATTTGCTGTCTTACGGTGCATTACATTTTTATTTTTTTTAATAAACAGACTAATGCTTTCACACGGTAATAAAGATTAAAAGCGCGCGCGCGCGCGCGCGCACACACACACACACACACACACACACACACACACACACACACACACACACACACACACACACACACACACACACACCGACAGTTCGCACACAATACAGGCACTGACAAACATACACAATATATAAGTAAGAGTTTTGCCATGTTACTGTCATCCAGCGACTCATATTGCTTTGAGTCAAACACAAGGTGACAAATGCGTCGACTGACTCAGTGCATGCTGCAAACGTATTAAGAGTATGTTGGATTACTTTAACCTCCCAGCTATTGTATTATCCGCATTATACATTGTGTATAATTATTCAAGTTAGCCTTCAGCTGCACTCGAACGCGTCACAGGTTGCGTAACTGTGGTACCCGAGTAAGTGGAATATGCACCCAACTTGCTACCAGTACCATGCCGTGTTGGCACTGGATCCGATTAACTCATGGCAATGAATACGAATACCTCACAGCTCAGACTGGGAACTGATACAGATACTGACAGCATAAAATGGTGTGTTCTTTACGACTACAGACAACTCACATATTCATACGATAAAGCTGGCGACAGCATAAAATGATGTGTTCTTTACGACTACAGACAACTCACATATTCATACGATAAAGCTGGCGACAGCATAAAATGATGTGTTCTTTACGACTACAGACAACTCACATATTCATACGATAAAGCTGGCGACAGCATAAAATGATGTGTTCTTTACGACTACAGACAACTCACATATTCATACGATAAAGCTGGCGACAGCATAAAATGGTGTGTTCTTTACGACTACAGACAACTCACATATTCATACGATAAAGCTGGCGACAGCATAAAATGATGTATTCTTCACGGCTACAGATAACACTACTGATATACTTACAATACAGTTACTGACAGCCAAACACTATGTTGTTGTTTTGTATTTATTTTTTACAGCTACAGAGAACCGATATACATTTGTAATACAGTTACTGACAGCCTGAAATGATCGGTTCTTTACAGCTACATTCTTCTTCACTCTTCTTTTAAGTCAGTCAAGCTGGAAACCCACCTCTTCTCTTCACCATATTGATTTGTCGTTTTCTTTTTTTCTCATACCACAAATCCATCAGCAGAATTGCAAGTATTTCTCGTGTGTGTGTGTGGGGGGGGGGGGGGGTCGGCGTGCGTGCGTGTGACAAAATGTGTGTATCCTTAGGTCTTTGTAAGCGCCCTAGGCTCTTACGAGATTGAGCGCCGTAAATAATCTATTATTATTGTTATCAGAGATTTATGATACACTTACTGACGGCACAAAGTGATGTGTTCTTTACAGCTACAGAGAAGGTCGCCTGGGCAGCCCTTGGAGACACATCAAAGCGTGCATCAACAACGCAGGAAACCACCTAGTCTTTATTGACGGTGAGTCCACGTCATACCGCTGCAGACTCTGCCCGTTGCGAAGAACTTTGGTGTCGACAGTGCAGCGAAGGAGGGAAGTTGTAGTTGGACAAAATTAATGCTTGGCAAAATCTGTTCGATGATGGCCCGATGCCACTGTTAGTCAACGGAATACACCGCGACAGGTCTGACAAGAGTGTGAAATCATTTTGTACCAGCTGAGCAACAACTTATAAGAGGAGTTACTCTTCAATAGCAACGTGTCTAACCAAAGATGCACTTAAAGCTTTTTGGAATATCTTGGTCTCGGTGTGATTGATGAATAGATCAAATTCCAGTCTAAAAACGTTGAGGCTGCTATGACGAATCTCTCGGTCTCAGTGTGATTGATGAACAGATGAAGTTCCAGTCTAAAGATGTTGAGGCAGTTATGACACCCTTTCGTCAGATAACATTCTGGCAGTCACTGGGTTTCGGGGAATTGACTGGGGCCAAAGATCCTTTATCCCAAAGGGTTACACGTCTATTCCCCAGCCCAGCAGAGGGGGTAAACGCGGATAACAATAGTTACGAACTGAGCATCTTTTCATTTAAATGGCTTTGGGAGCGGCAGCATGAAAGACTGCAGAATGCACGTTTCTCTAATTGTACCTTATAACGTGCAATTTGTTAAACCAAAACACCCAAAAATCTAAACTGCATTTGTCTACGCGCCTCAAGCTTGGCACGTGTCGAAAGTTCAGTTTATAGAGTCGGACTTGATTCAAGTCTCGCAACTTTATTACCTCCCGTCTTCTTCCAGTGTTAATTTTTAAGCGTTATTGTCGTTTTTTCTCAGGAACCATCAAGTCGGAAGAGAACTACTTCTACCCCCCAGAGTCGATGTTCGAGCCCCCCAACTTCTCGATGTACATATCTCCCCGCTTGGCCCCCACGCCCCGGCGTCTGTCCGCCTCCGTGCCGGCCACCAAGCGTGGAATCACCAAGGACAGCCCCTTTAACGAGCGCGCCAAGCAGGGCTTCAAGTACTGGCCGCATGAACAGAAACCCATTGACTGTAAGTACATCAGTGTACGCTCTTTGTGTCCTGTTACAAGTCGGCTGTAAGTGCACTCTTATTAGTGTCACGTACGTCGACCCCAAACCTGTACACAATATATATATAGAGAGAGAGAGAGAGAGAGAGAGAGAGAGAGAGAGAGAGAGAGAGAGAGAGAGAGATTTACGAGGGTAATAAATAAGCATGTGCATCAGCCCTAGCCCAAACAAGGAAGAATTCTAATTATATACATGTACTTGTACACATTTTCTAAACTACAACACACCGGTACACACATGAAATAAACGAAATTTAGACACCAAACACGATGAGAGAAAGAGAGAGAGAGAATCCCTCCGAAAATGTCACCATTTCAAAGGGATAAATTGTACTGCAATATCTCCAGCGTATATTTTGATCAAAGCGTCGTGGCATAGACACAATTGTATAAGTGGGAAAAAAATGGGGTACACCCAATGCTTAAAGTTACTCCCAATGACGCTTCCAACTGTGGAAAATTAGAGAACACTTTGATGCAACATATTTACTTTACGCAACTGAATATTTGAATCTAGCAAGCGTTTTCGCCTTATGCACTCAAAGGATTTGGTTGTTTTGTGCATCAGCCATCAGATTATCACATGTTGGAAGATACTATAGCCCAGCATAGTGGTGGAATACAATGAAGACAGATGAATAGAACTCAATAGTACAAAATGATCTCAAGCCCACGCTGATGCTTTCTTGTGTGGATTCAAATTAATGAGCGTGGGTGTGGTCACTTCTTGACTGTGGCACATCTTGCTGTTGCACTGTCGTTGACAACTCTTTTCAGTCATGCCTTACTTCAGTTCTGTATTCTGTTTACACTGGCTGTCAAGGAATTCCCCAAACCCCCTCTTTTGATTCTGTTTTTTAATCAGATCCTTTGGTGTGCAGATTACTCACGTTATTGAATGGTGCCTTGGTATGCATTGTTTAGTTTTTTCCCCAAATTTCTCTTCTTGACTAGTGTTTTAGCTAATGAATCATGCTTGTGATCGAATGCTTACTCTTCTCCCAAGGTCTTTTGAAAATATGTGGTAATCAGTAATATATGCTTGTGGTTTTTAGAAACAGGATAATAATACATGTAACACCGGCTTGAAGTGTGTATTGCAGCATCAGGATTATGATATAAAGCCATATACTCTAACTTTAACCTAGTTTGTATTGGCCTGAAGTTCTCAGCTGAGAAAATATTTTGATTGACAATTAGTCATAGTATTGTTTTGTTTGCATGATAATGGTCAGCGACACTTTGGTACAGATGTTTTGTCTTTTCACCATTATAACCATGGATGTAAGCAACAATAACCATGGATGTAAGCAACACCTTGACCCAATTTCAGTAACTCATTTACTACTAACACTCACACTGATAGTTGTAGCTTGTGGGGAAACGGTGACTTTCTGGGAAAATATATTCACTAATTCAGCAGCCTCTGGTTCAGCTACTATACACATTTCTTGTCAAATGCAATTGGTTAGTGATTACTTACTCAAATTTTAATGTCCAGTCAACCTTGAAGGTCATTACTGAGCGAAACAAAATTAGTCTAATCACCAAGTAAACACTGAGATCACTGTTCATGGCATATGCCTTTTTAGCTGTAATGCCTCTGCAGCATACAGACATGCAGTCAGTACCAAGTATCCTATTTGAATAAGCTGTGAATGTGTCTGCAAGAGACATGTATTCATTAACAAAATAATATCCTTTTTGATTTCATGTACCCTTTTTTTGTGAACTGTTAGTTTTGGGGTACACTGCTTCCAAATGCAGCTTACCTACAGAATTACATCCAATCTCATTTCCTTATACTCCAGTTAAATTTTAATTAGCAGCAATCTGAAAAGAAATAGCTTTGTCCCATTCTTACAGTAAGGAATAACCATACCTCTGTTCAAAATGTTCAGGCTCTCAAAGAAATGAATTTTGGTGTTGGAGAAAAAGAGCACAAAAAAAGTGATTTTATTTTTTAATTGCATTTGAAAAGAAATTTCAACCGTTCAGAATGAAGGTTGTGGGTCTTTTCCTTCTGTTTTCTGACCTAACCACTCCTGACTGATGTACTCTTTTCTGTGGCTGTGCATTAACCCTAACAATTCTTCTCCAGACTCTGCTAAATATAGCTTTGGTGCCAGTAGACGTTGGCTTGGCTTGAGGGGCCCTGCCCTTCCCCCTTTCAGGGGGCGGTTTGTGGCATGAGCTCAACTGTTGGCAGGTACTACATCACCGTACAATGTGCACAATTATTCAACTAGTCTACCATGGTAGAACAAGCACTAACAGTGTTTGAATCTGGTACTTGCAGATTTCACCTTTCTCAAGTAAATTTCTCTTGTAAATTGGAACAGAAGTGGATTTTGTGACCCAGAGTCACCATGTTGAACAGACAGAAAATAATGTTTTGTAATGAGGCACACCAGTTAAAAGATGCTGCTGTTGTTGTATCTCTTTTGGCTTTGTTTCATTGCTAAAGTAACCATATCATCAGAATGCATTTTTGTGTTTTCATTCCATTGATTTCTCACTTGTATGATAAAGCTTTAACATGCTCAGCATAGTGCTTTTGTGCTTCCAGTAAATATTCTGATTTACTTACTATATCACAAAATTTTAAAAAATGTGCAGTACTTGTAGTGTATGGTAGCACTCTGTTCTTTAAAGATTTAGGCATGAGTTATTTTACTGTCTCCTCTGTTTCTTAGTCAAGTTATTTTAATGTCTACTCTATTTCTCAGTCTGAGTAAATTAGTGGAGGTATCCTGTTTAGCTCTATAAGGTAACTTACTTGGCAACCTTTGTCACTTTTACATGCACCCCACTCCCCCACTTTCTGCTCTAAGGAAACTTTGCCACCAGCATGCAAATAACACATCCACCTGACCTGTGTTTCAACTTGAAAGCTCAAGCTCCAAATTCATCTACACACAGTACTCAACTCTCCATCCATACCTACACTAACAGACTTCATGATGCCTCCAACACTGATCCTTTCCATTTTGTTGGACATTTAAACTGAAACCATTTTCTGCCTAACTTCAGTTATTTTAAGCCTGCTTTCACATCATTTATGGAAAGTTTTGACACTACCACAAGTGATGCATTTACCTGAAGGTAAACAATGGCTTGTATAAAAAAAATATTAAAAAATGAGGCTTTGTGATGCTGATAATCACAAATATGATTAAAATTTAAGCAATTATTTCCCGAAACATGACAAATAGCCACACACTGTGCAAAAACTGGTGAATGTTTTTGAAAAATTACACAACGCCTTTCTGTTCTAGATATAAATGCTTCAGCTGAATAAGAATCAGATAGGATGAAGTAAGTTTTCATGTGTGCGCTTCTACCTTCTGGCTTTCAGCCTGGCAAATTACAGCCAAAGCAGCGGAAAGCGGTAAGAAAAGGGAGGGTTCTAAAGTGAGTGTGTTTTAAATTTTCAGAACTGTTCTTTCCACAGTGGCTTCACGCTACCGTCAGAAGTCCAAGATGCTGACCATGGGGATCTCTTGCTCCAACTGATCGATACCCTCCAACACGTCATCGCCAAGGGTTGCTAGGCAACTTGGGAACCATGACAACACTGTTTAAACACCATCTTGGCAATGTTTTTCATTTTTCTACGGCAGTCAAACCGCATCAGTATTAAGTGTAAATTTCCAATTGAGAAAACAATGTCATTTGCTTGTTTACAAGGTGTTTGTTTTTTCCTCCAAATCCAAAACAAGTACTGAAAGCTTGTAATAGGTGAAGTGCTGAACACTGACACTAAGTGACATGAACAGAAGTTAATTTGAGCTTTTATGTTTTATCCATGCTGTGTAAGACTAAATCTGTAAATATATTTTTAAAAAATGTTGTTTATGTACATAAATTGTTGTGACTATAATCATCGCTTTAATTAGTTTAAACATAGTAATTCTAAACCATTAATAAAAGTTTGAAGTTTTAAACAACAGCTGCTGTATTTTCTGTTCAGACGCTTATTTCATGTGTATGTATTCATGTGTATGTACACACACACACACACACACACACACACACACACACACACACACACACAGTTTGTATGCAACCAAAGAGAACTGGACATACAATAATTTACACAAAGGACTCTACACATTATCTTAACCACAGTAAATCAATAATTCTAGTAACCTCAAATGGTTTGCATTCAAAATGGTAGAGTACCTCATAATTCTTTTTCAAGGTCACTGAAACCAGTATGAATGAACCAATCTTGAGAAAGGTTACTATCAAAAGCTCTTGCTTTAAAAGAACCCAAGAAAATGCCACTATTAGCAGTTTTGTCAAACCAAAAAAATGCATACATCCATATATTCATAGCCAGTAGGAAATTCTTACTTTATGACTAATATGGTTCTTGGAACTTCTCTGGATTATTAAACAAGACCTTGCCAAAAAGGACAACTTCCAGTTTTATTTTTCTGGCAGCAACCTTAAAATCAGCAAAGGTCAGCAAAACTTGTATGAAAGCATGCTGTGTTGTGCTGTATTAAGCATTCTTTTTAACCTTTCGTGCGTTTGGATTTAGACAAACCTGATCCAAACAATTAATTTACACACTTGTCACATTTCATACCAATCAAAAACTACATCAGTATCAATACATTTTATTCAAATACAAACACTTACACATGCTTCAAGCAAAAGAAAACAAAACACAGTCTGGTTCTTGATCTCACTACTTGACAGCAGCCACAAACATATGATACACTACATTTTGCATTTCTAATCTTGGATGCTGGCAATAAATACCCCAATGCCAGAATCACACCATTCCCAACGTTATTGTTTAATTTTAACAGGTTTCCTTCTTTCTTTGTTGTTGTTGCTTATTTGGCAAACATGTTTCTTCTTCTTCTTCTTCATACAATCCAAATCCAATGGAGTCTTGGATTTTCCACAACTCTACATACTATCCTACTTTTCTGCTGAAAGTGAAAGTTCATGCTGTGTCTGATTTACAGCTGCACATTCAGAGAACAGAACTGTTCAAGGAAAAACACTGAGTTGTCACTTGAGAACAACCTAACACCTAGTGACATCTATGGAGTCCCACAGCATGCCCCCCCCCCCCCCCCCCCCCCCCCCCTCCAGTCTCTATGTCTCCAAACCTGTCACAGGCTTATTCCTTCTGTAGTATAACATCTTTCATTCACAGCAAAGTAACATCCACACAATAAAACTGTACAGCTCCATGAAGACTCACGTAATTTTGTAAATAAGATGACAATGAAAATCAATGATGGCAACTGCAAAAATGGTTGATGGCTGAAAGCAAACAATGTAGATGAGGGATGAAGATGACAACTCAGAGTCAGAGTTCCACAAGAGTCCATCCTATTTTGTGGACGCCAGCGGGTTCTTCAACACAAGAATGACTGAGTCTCCTCTCAAGAACATTTTGGAAATGAAGCGATCCTTGTTGACAGGCTTGGACTTCTTCTTGCCTTTGCCGGTTTTGGGAACCTCTGTCCACATCTCCTTCACATTCTCCAGCACCATGTTGCAATGTCTGGGGAAAACAGGTAGAAGATTCATAATCAGTACCATTAACCATAGTAGTAGTACACAGTATCAAGAAGAAAAGGAAAAACAAAAACACTGAGCTGTCACTAATGTCAGTGCCAATGACTATGTAGATCTATATGGCAGTACTAGTATGTATTATTTATAAATCATAGGTTAAAGAAGCCACTAAAGTAAAAGACTAAAACTGGGAGATTATGCAAAGCCTATAGTATACTATACAGCACACTGAACTATACAAGCATAGTTAAACAGTGCTCCTAATAGAAATTTTAAGTGAGGGTCACACTTTTTACAGCAGATTTAGCCAACTCTAGGTCGCAGAATGGCCCTGCCCAGATCACAGATTCTCACAGTTCCACAGTGTGTTTTGCTTCCATCATGTAGCCAAATAATCAATTGTAATTACCGTTTCTGCGACAACTGCTTTTTTATTTTGCTTCCTTCACCAACTTTGTTTTTTTATCAAAATAGCCATGGAACAGCCTCTGTTTCATTTGAGGCTGTTCCGATAAAATGCAGCACATTAGTGAAGGAAGCAAGTAAAAAATAAAGTGTCACAAAAATGGTAATTATAATAAATCTTTTGTCTGCCTGGACAAAGAGTTTTATAAATGTGGAATTGCGACTGAGCAGTAGTAAAACTAAAAATGAGGGAGGCCATGTTTGCCTTTGCCAAAATTCAGTCACATTTACGCTACCCTATGCCTACTACAGTTGCACCAGTTGAATGTACACTAGCGACTAGTTGCGCTAGGATTTTTTTCAACTGCTTTAATACTTCTCTCTCATTCAATGATGATATTTTCATCAGACTTTGCTGCCAAGTGCTCAGTGCTCTGAGAAAAAAATTAAATGAGGGTCACAATGACCCCTCTGTGAAAAAATCTAAGGATCAAACAGCCTTAACTGGGGGTCACAACACTGAAGCAGCCTACATGAATATTCAGCAGCAACCATTTTTGTATCAGAACAACAACAAAGACATCACACCATAAATTCTCCATCATTACTATCTTCACATTTACAGTCATTTAGTACATGATTATGTGATACATAAAAATCTTTTTTCCCCAGTCCTTTCAATCTGTCAGTTTATAAGTGTTCTTTCTTTCAAATGTATAACAAACAAAAATCTGGCAAAGGTGGGAGATCACTCACTCCCCCCCCCCCCCCCCCCCTTTTAACTTGGCTGACTCTCATTTGCAACATTGTCCCACCCAGGTCTCACATTCTCACAGTGATTTTTTTCTTCCACCAGGTAGCCAGATAATCAACTGTAATTACAGTTTTTACAACAGTTACTTCTTTAATTTGCTTCCTTCACCAACTTTATTTTATTTTATTGGAACAGCCATGGAACAACTTCAGTTTCATTCAAGGTTGATCCAATGGAATACAGCACATCATTCATAAAACTATGTGCACTAATGAATGAAAGGAGGTAACTACAACCCACTTCCTTCCACGTGCCACAATCAGATCAAATTTTGCAGAATAAGTGATTTTTTTCATATTTTACAAATTTCTGCAACATCATAAGCAAGCGCTGACACAACATACTTGGGGAGGTTTTAGCAGAGGTGTTTGTTGACAAGGATAATGATTGTGATCTGGATTTTGCATATTCTTTATCATACTCATAATCAAGCAAGCAACTTAGCAAGTGTGCAAAACCTGTAGGCAAGACAGTGTGGAAATGACTGATACAGTGATAGTTATCACTATATATCAGACTTCTTTTCGATGCTGAAATACAGTAGTGGCACCTCAAAATATTCTCCTCTTTTTTTATATATATTTCATTGACCTCTGAAAGACACTTAGACAGTGAATGAATATTTGTTAAAAATCAAACACAGTGTTGCCTGTTAATTGTTTTATGTCTGCAAAATTTGGTGGCTCTACCTTTAAATGTCTAATACTGTAACAGAACTAGAAATGGAGATAATGAGCTCTAAACACAGCAGTTGTGGTTTTTGAGCAGCAAGGCTAAAAACACCCAGGCAGCAGAGGCTGCACAAGCTTTAAAGCCTCCATGGCTGAAAGGGTTAATGTGTTATAATGTTAACCAGTTAAACCTCCAAACACATTTCTACATTTAAATTTTAATCTTAATTAAAAAAAAAAAAAAAAAAGGTTTACATTCAGCTGGTGCCCTTGACGAAAATGTTTGTGTGGACCATGTCGTTAAATTTTACTTTATAATACTTTTAATAGTTTATACATTGCACATGCAGGTTCCATTCCAATACTGTCCCTGGGAAAAACAACACATTTAGTGTGATTTAGACTGCAGGCTCAGACTCAGGAGACTGTGCAGTATAATTTTGTGTAAACTGTTTCATTTTGCATCCCATCCACTGATCAGGGTAGGTTTATTGCCATTACTGGCTTCTGGCTTGGGCTGACAAATCAAAATCACAAATGACTGAGTGATCTGCAGTCATATTCCCTTCATTTTGGTAAAGGTGGAGGAGGTTGGTGTTGGCAGATAAAATACAAAATTATGAAGCATCAGAAAAGAAGCAAGTGTTCATACACTTTGCAGTCTGTTATGGAGTGTGCATCTTCTGTATTGGGCGCTTCAGCGAAGCTGGTTTGCTAGTCAATGTGCTTTGTAACCTTTCGCGCAAGAAGTCGCAGCACACTTCCGGGCCGATTTCTGAGTAGGCGTTGCTTCACGCTGTGTATAACAGTGAAAGTTGAACCTAGAATCGCGAAGCAGTACAAATGCCACTACTATTGCAGTTGCAAAATTACCATGGAAAGGGGATGGAGGGTGGAAAAAAAGTATTTTTGCATTGTTTTTTGGCTGACCAGAAGATCGCGAGTTTGTAGAAAAACTGTGTTTTGGGGCATCCTAATCCTATAGCACAAGCAGCAAGTTATTGCTTATTGCCAGACAAATTATGACTACGGGCCTCCCAAAATACCTTTGAAGTTGGCAATGTAAAATTTGCAAATTCACTGTCAGTGTCACTACCTTCCAGCTCCATTGTGAAGAAGGTACGCACCAGAAGTAAAAGCAGCCAAGGGACTTAAGCAATGCCAGGCAAAAGTCAAGGGAGTTAACAACCCCACCTGAATCGCCCAACTGAGCAACTTTGCTGGCTTGAGCACTGCACTGCCCAAATAGGCCCAGCGCCACCTGGCTAATGTAGGGGAGATCATTTGCAGCTGACGAGCTTTGTCAAAGCCCCAAATGTGCCCAGCGCCACCAAGCAGGGCGATCCGCAGCTAAGTCGCCCATTGTGTCCAACTAGTTCAACACTAAAGACTGACCCCTAATCTGGGTGTTTCCAAATTCCACCATTTAAATTTTAATCCACCAAACTATGATTAACTACAGGATCTTTAACTAGTTTAAGTTTCTTTTACATGTGTATGCTATTTTTTGCTTGTGTCTGCTGTCTAGACATTTCACTATACACATGAGGAGCCTTGGTTAATTGATACATAGTCTCAAATCTCATCCAAAGCACTGTGTTTTGTGTCTTATTACTATAATTTAGTATAAATCAATAAATCATTAAATGTGTTCATACAGTTCTATCTCATGCTTCAATGTAACAAAACAAAAATGTAATACATACATGTATGAAACTATTACATTAACAAAATAATTTCCCCACTTGGCGAATCTCATGGATGCTCCTAAAAGTAAAACTGTGAAAGTGAAACTTGCTAGCTATAAACTTATAGTAAAAAGGTTAAAAAAAAAAAGTGTAGATCACACTCACAGATAACATGGAAAGAAAGAAAAACTGCTTAAAAAATCAGTCAATCAAACAAACCTGTCGAAAGCTTTGACCCTGGCGAGAAGTTTCTTGTTGTTACGGCAGTTTATGAGGACTTGAGTGTTGTTTTTGACACTCTGTGTCAGAACTGACAATGGACCCGTGTTGAACTCTTCCTGCTCTCTTGCCTGCAGCTCTTCAGGCGTCATCTCGCTCTTCGGCTTTGCCATCAATGCCCTGCCAAAGCACAAATTCGCTGTGTAAATACTAAAATTTAAAGGGGGGGAAAAATAACAACGCTCACGAATGAAAACAAACGAAATGCGATTCTGAAAGTTAGTAACACCGGATTAAGAAACAAAGCACAATAAATTAAACTACATCCATATTACTCTTAATATTTGCATTAAATGACAGATGATTGTGTGTACAACCTGCAAAAATGTACATGAACTACTTACGCCATTGTGTTTGGTTTAGATGGAAGTGATAAGCCTACAATCTCACACTTGCTGAAACGACGCCGCAATTTCGTTTTTGGCGGAAACGGAAATGTTTGTATCTCTGTGACTGAAGAGTCAGCCTATCAAACTTCAACGCGTGTAGTATCAACCTGTATTGCAGCAAGGTTCAGGTCCAAAGGATTCACAGAATTTGTTGAGTATGTGTACTGCTTATGGTCCGTTTTCTTTCTCTTCGTTTTACTGATGTAAATTTATAAGGAGGATTTACTGTGTCCGTGAAAAAGAAAATGTAAACAAGCTGAAGGGAAATGTCGTCTGCTAATCCATGGTGCGTTGGGTTCCTTGCCCCCCTTTTCTTCCTTCTAGTTCGACTGAGACAAGTTCAAGTGTTAGTGCTATAGTAGATTTTGCTTTTCCCTTTCCCTGTCACACTCACACACGTATGTGTAAATTGTGCTTGGATTAAAATAACCATGCCTGTTAAATATCTCAACGGAATACAACAATGCGCGTCATTGTTCCTTTTCAGGAGACTCGAGAAAAACACAGCAGCGAGATATGAATCTGCTGGGTGTGTTGTGCTATTGTTTGCCTCTGGTGTTTGTCTGTGGTGTTGAGGCCGGTGAGAAGAAACTGCAAATAGGAATCAAGAAACGGGTCGATCCTGCGCAGTGCCCCACCAAGTCACGAAAAGGAGATGTCTTGCACATGCATTATACGGTATGATCTTGTTTATATGACGATCGAGTTGCTTTCTCAAAACACTTTTTGTAGCGAGGTAAAAATAATAACTTGAAATAAAACTTACAGAGTGTGTTTTACATCAAATTTAGAGAATGCACTCTTTTCTCAGCACACCCAAAGACAGCAAATTAATAATATTTTATTGTATTGTCTCTGCAGATATTCTTTAAATTTGTCATTGTACACATGCAGACTGCCCCACCGCCCCCACCCCCACCCCACCCCACCTATTTGTTTACATAAACAACAGACAAAAATGGTGTAACTGTAAGTAACTGGAACTACACAGTTCCTATAAGGAGGATTTATTGTGGGTCAGATCTGACCCATATTCTTACTATCTTAGATGGGTCTGAAATGACCCATGACCCACAACTGCGTAGCCCCAAATGAGACCTGTACTGCAAATGTTAATGGTAAAGAATTTTACAGACTGCAACTACTATTCTTTTACACCTTTGTGTTTCAGGGCAAGCTGGAGGATGGTACAGAGTTTGACAGTAGTTTGACACGAGATCAGCCTTTTGTCTTTACTCTTGGTGCTGGACAGGTTATCAAGGGCTGGGACCAAGGACTGTTGGGGTATAAACTATAATCACTTAATTAGTCAACCAGTTGGTTAACTGTTATAACCAGTTGTCATAGTTACAGCAAAGGCAGTTAGGCCTGATTTCATGGGCATGTTCTAGTCTGGAACCCTTGAGCGTGTGTAGATAAGCTCCCGCCTTTTTTCCCTGATCTGTGTCTTCTTTTTCCCTGGTTTGCCCCTCTGTCTCTTCCCTGCTCCCTGATACTCTGCACGGGACATCCTTCCCTCCCTAGCATTGTCTTAAGTAAGTAAACCTGGTGCTTAACGTCCATAGAAACCATAAGGCTTATTAGGGAGGGGGGGAAGGGGGCATGGAGGTGGGGGGAGAGGGAGATTATATACCTTTCGCTACACTGTCACCACCAGAATGATTCCTGCATTAAGATGGGCAGCAATTAATGAGAGCCATTTTAATGTTTCAGTAGGAAGTGATGGACAAAGTCACAAGACAGTGTCCACAAACCATAACCTTTGTGATGAGAAAGGAGAGCTGAAGTGGTATCGAACCGAGGTCCTTCTGCTTACCAGCCTAACACTTTACCACTAGGCCAAACCGGCTCACATCATTGTCTTCAGGGACACCCTGAATAAATACCTCAGTAACTCACTGTGTGTGATCCTTGTCTAGTAATGGAGTGAGAGGACATAACATTAACAAATCAGTCATTTCCCAGTCTGTCAACCAGTCAGTCAGTCCAGTCATTCAACACTTAATCAGAGTGGCAATTAAATTAGTTATGACCAAAACTGTATGGTACGCTGCTATGCTACTCATGCATTCAGATGCATGCCTTCACTGACAGATTAATACATCCAGTCAGCATACCTTTCCAAGGCACAGTCTGGATTTGGGTCATCATTTCTTGGCGTTGCACATAACTCACAAACGATTGCAAGTACCTGTAGTGTTTTATGATACAGTGGATACTGATGAACCTCGCAGGCAGAACTCACTGCTGTTTGTCTGGCTGTTTAATTACAGGATGTGTGAGGGAGAGAAGAGGAAACTGGTGATACCCTCTGACATGGGCTATGGTGACAAAGGTGCTCCACCAAAGATTCCAGGTAATATCACTCTTAATAATAATAATAATGAACACTTGTCAAACACCTCAGCTCCAGCTGAGCCCTAAGCTTTTGATTTATCCCACACTTAAAGGCTAATTTTCCAGCACCCTTCCTCCAAACTCTGCCATGGCTGGTTACACTACTGAAAGGGTGTTTCTTATCTCTGTGAGTCTGTCTACTGAAATTGTCCCTAGAAGTCTCATGCTGTCGGCATCCTTAGAAAAAAATTGAAGCATTAAAGTGCTAAGACTGTGGAAGCAACATAGTGTCAAACACACACATAAACATTTGGGCACATCCACTGTGGGTTCCATCTGAAAGGACAAGTTCTGTCTGAATTCAGACAATTTTGTTTTTATTTGTGTTGATGTAAGCACTGTGAGTGGCTGTTATAAGATTAACATGGCCTGATATAATTCAGGTTGTCTTTGTGGTTATAAACTTATTGCCATTTGACCACCAACAAAAAAGGGCGTGTTTCTGGAGGTGTATAATGTAACCTCTTATGGCAGTGGTTGGAAGAAGGATATTGTAAACTGATGTTTGGAGTTTGGATTTGTCATTGCATCATATCATTGATAGTTCAATACCTGCTGGTAACATCCCAAGGGACACATGGCTTTATCATAGATTCCTTGTGTGGTGAGTAATGGGAAGGAGTGTGTGACAATGTATGACAATATTGACAGCAGTAGGTCACAGTATAAAAACCGATACAGTACTCTGAAATCAGATTTTTTTTGTTTTTTTTTAAATGTGAAAGCTTGTGAAATCCTGTGCATTACAAAGGCTTTTAGAATTTTACTTTTTCAGATTATTTTATGCCATCACTTGTTTACATCTAACATCAGTTACATACATGTGTGAAATCACAAGTTTTTCTCTTGAGGACTGGGTGGTGGAGGGGCAGTGTGAGCGTGTGTATGGGCAGTGTGTGTGTATACATTGTGTGTACATGTGTGTTTGGGGGGGTGGGGGTGCATGGGCTTTTTGTTTACCCACAGATATGGATCTCTGATTATCTGATTAAATACTACAGCAAACCCTCTGACAAAAGGCCACCTAAAGAAGAGAAGAAGAAAAAAAAGAGGTGTTTTATTAAATTCCCCTCCCCCTCCCCCCGAGCTTAGTATGGGGATGGTTTCTCTCTCCTAAGGATTGTCTTTCTTCAACACTTCAGCTGTACTGACTGTGACGAACATTACTCTTACAGATAGCAAATTAACACTGGAAGCCTCTCAGTCCTCTGCACTGAAAAACACAGTACTGAATAAGCTTGTAATAATATATGCTTGATCTGTTTGTAGTGTACCACCTTTGCCTGTTATGTGTGCAGGAGGTGCTACGCTGGTGTTTGAAGTGGAGCTACTGAAGGTGGAGCGAAAGGAGGAATTGTAACTCAGGAGCGTCACAATGTCCAGTTTGTAGTTTTTTCTGATATGCATCATCATAGTTCATCTTTGAAGCACACCAAAGTAGAATAACCTACAAAGTGTGGATTCTTGGAAACTGTGAATGGCCATTTTGATTATTTTCATCAGCAGTTTTGCTCTGCTCCTCAGTATGCAATAATTGATGATTGTAACATTTATTACTGTTGTTTTCCTGGACCATGGAACTACTTTGTTTTGTTGTTGTTGATGTTTGGGTGTCTTGGGGTGGTGGGGTCTGGGGTAGTTTTTTTTTGTTTTTTGTGTGTGGCTTTTTCACACATACTTCTTTGCTTGAGAGATGAGATGCAGGGTGTTTTAAAGAGCTGTGGTTAGAGAGTACACATTGTGCATACATTCAGTAGATACTAAACTCTTACAGTTATGTAACAAGAGTGCACTGTTTTCATTTTGCAGGTTTCATATACTATACTAAGACACAAAATGAAATCAAAGGCGATTGCCATCATTCTGAAATAAGATCAAAACACGCAAACGTTTATCAAAAGAACCCCTTTGATTTTTTCTAATACGACTGTTCAAAACAGCGCAAATTTTTAGAACACATTACTTCTGCAAGACAGTGAACAAATGGTTCTTCATCTGTGTACAGAACTGGGTTCACAGGGAACATTGCTTGTAAGGGTTAAAAAAAAAGTGGAAGGAATGAACAAGTAAAAAAAAAACTTTAAAAAAAAACTTGCTTGTTTCATTTCCTCAATTGTTTTTGTACCTTAACTGTTTGCTGCCTAATGGAAGTACTCTTCTTTGTTATACTGTGAGAATCCCAGTAGTTGAGGCAACATTTCACAACTGGTGGTATGCATAAAAATAAAAAATAAAAAAAGGTCTGAAAAATTGCACTATCTTGTGACTGTCCTATTAAAAACATTGTGTTTAATCTTATATGTGTTTTGATATTATATTTTCATATAAGTTTTGTTCGTAACATGCTGTCAGGAGTGTATGGACAACATCTGCATTAACATAACATGTCCCCATGCCCCAAGACCAATGAGCTGGTGGACTGTTAATGCAGTTTCATTTGCATGCTGAACAGTTCTACACTGAGAAATGTTTCATCCTGAATCTTGTATTTATATATGCATCACTGTGTACTGTTGGGTATGGATTTTGGGTGATACATTTTGAACACCACATTCCTGTGTCATAAAATCTGTTAGTTTGAGTACATGAGCACATAATTATATATGTATTGTTTGTCTGAAGTGCAAGGGAAATGTCTCTTAAATTTTTCTCATCCACAGTAGCTAATGGAACAGATTGTCAAATGTGAAAGTGGTATAAAGGAGCGAAGACAGTATGGTGCAAATGGGTTAGAGTGTGTTGAGAATTTCCATCAAGATCTGAGCTTCAGTTGTTCTAAAATCTCTTGTAAAATTGTCCTCTGTTGTGATGTTTTATGTGTACCTGTGTTTTGACTTTTGTTTTTGCAAGTGCATTGTTCTCAGTCAGTTTTGTGCTAAATGGTTTTTGTGTTTGTTGTTCTTTTGTTGACTTTACACCCCCAAAAAACAAACATTTTCTTGTTGTCTGTATTGTTTGTAGCTTCATAATCTTTGGCTCTTTTTTTTCTTCTTTTTTTGGAAGCCTTTAGACAAACTTAAAAAGTTCAAAATGCAAGGCTTGTGTGTAAAAATAAAAATATTGACGACATCCTACCAGTTTTTTTACTCTGCATTGGCTAGCATGCAGTAACATTAACAGACTGCACTCAACACACACAAAAATTCAACAATCTTCATCAATTTCATCTTCGTCTCATCCCCACAGTATATGTCTGGTCTCCTTCAACCCACTCTCCAACCAAACATTACAATCTGCATCCAGCACCTCTACCTTTGTTACCTCTCATGGAAACACAAAAGCATTTTGTGAAAGATCGTTATCTGACACCAGTCCCGTCTGTGACAGATTATCTTACGCCAGCCCGTCAGTACAACAGTTTGTCTCAAGCTGCCACTGATTCTTTTCCTGTTTCAGAACCACCCTCAAAACGTACCTGTTCAACAGCTGTGTCTAAACCTGCTGTTGTTTTTACAGCCATGTCTGTGCCCTCCATCAGTAAGAGTGTGCATGCATGTGTGTGTTGGTGTTGTTGTAAAACATTCTTGGCTCCTTGTTTATGTGGAAGATGGGTGCTTTACAAATGTCCTTTATTATTATTAGAAGTAGTATGGCTTGGATTGTATTTCTATGCACTTGATTCTGTGCATAGTCTTAAACAGTAGGCTATTTAATTTTGTTAAAGGACATGCCTACAGTATCAGGTATTTCTGATTTCCTTAAAATGTATTTGGCATTATCCATAAAATGCTAACTACTATTTATTATAATTTCCAAAAAGCGGCCAAAAAACAAGTTGAAATCCTAAAAAATATTTTTGTCAGGTTTATCTGTATCTGTCAGCCATGTTTTCCATTTCCTTTTATGCTTTTTTCAGTATTCATTTCCTCCTTCTGCCATTTTTTTCTCTTCTTCTGAATTCTTATTCCAAAGAAACTCAAGCTGGAGACATAGGGTAGTTCTGAAGGATGTTGCCCTTTCCAATGTAGACCGTGTGATAATTCAAACATAAAGGAGGAGGAGAAAGTTATTATTTCTTCAGGAAGAGTCCATTAATTAAGCCCATGCTTTACTGTTCCTAAACCAATGTCAGAGTAGCATGAAATAAACTAAATGTTCTGGGTATGAAGTTGGTTTCTACTTTTGTTTTTTCAGCCAATCATTTGTACTGAACAGACATGTGAATTTGATAGCCAGTTGCTGCAAATAAAAAGTGGCTTCATGTGACCAAAGTACCATGCTGACCAAAGATCCAAAACCTAAAAATGATTACTCCTATTAGTTAATGTGAAAATGAATTGGAATACTTCAGTTTTAAAGCATGAATCCTTTTAGCATATGGCATATGGGGATGTTAGGACATTATTCAAAGTGATGCACATGGAAGGATAGCAGATACCCAGAGTCTTGGCTTTAAAATGTTGAACTTACAAGACATGCTTGGTACATGGAATTTACGAAGTACCAGTACTTTTCTTGAATGTCCACACTTTCTCAGTTCTGTGTATGTGAACATGAAAGAATGTGTTTGGGTGTATTTTGATCTTACTGTTTATCCAGTTGCCAGTGTCATTTTTCATCTGTTTATGGTGCTTGGTGGTCAGATGCATGTGCATTGCCACCATGATTATCCCCATGTACTTCACTGTTTGCTGGCATCTGCATATGAAATTCACTCCAGCAGGTCAAGTATTGTCTTTGGTGAATGAATAATTATGTGGATGTGTTTATGTGAGCTTGCTTGGTTAAAAAAGAAAAAAAAAGAATTCTTTATTTTGTGGTGTTCATTAAATGTTTCAGATCGACATTGTGGCTTTCAGTACTTTGGGGACAAGGATGTCTGACATTAAGGGGAACCAAACCAGAGGCATCACAATAGTAATTAAAAAAATACACATATATACACACACAGCAGTTTTTCCACGATATTTCTCATCCTGTTTGTTAAAAATCAGTGTTGGAAAGTCATGAAAACACAGCAGTGAGTGCTGCCATTTTCTGTCCAGCAGCCTCCATCAGCGAAGTCTCGAACAAAGGCGGCATATCACATGCGTGTTAATCTGCATCATGAGCCAACAAAGGTGGCATGTGTAGCAAAAGTGTTAAAATACATCATGAGCCAAACTGTTTCCACTCAGCATGAGCATGCTGTGGGAGGTGATATTCAAAGCTAAAAAGTTGCTTCTTTTGCGTAATATTGATAGAACAGCCAAGTGAAGCATGCTGATGAAAATAGTTACACATTTTCAGACCCACTTGCGTCTTCAGTTCAGTTCCCCCTACATATGAGGATGAGCAAAGAGTCTGGGCATCACACACCTCGCCCTGCAGGCTTTGTGCAAGAGTAGTGATACCTGAACGTCATGTGCAAGAGTAGTTATACCTGAATGATGATAATGTCAGCGTATAGTGCTGACAAAGCTATAAATTACTGAAACAGGTTTGTACAATGTAGTTCAGAGTTGAATTGAGTATTCCCGTTTTTTCACGTTACCTTATGGTTTCAATTTTAGTCAGTCTACATCAGATTTAGAGTACCTCTGAAAATGGACCCACCTTGGCAAAAACACAAGCATGCATGCACACACGCACAGAGTACACACACACACACACACACACACACTCAGATTTGGACAAGAAGACACTGAACCAATTGGTGACAATATACAAACAAGCCAGCAACAATTATGTACATGTGATGTTCTTTATTGTGCTTGACCATACAAATCATAAATCTCACATTAAAAAAAAATTAAGACATGGGGTGAAAACCAAGCTTGATCAATGTGCATCATGCATGATGCACAGTCATTGCAGAAAAATCGTAACCACAAGTAATGAAGAAAAAAAAGAAGATTCTTCTAAGTTTACTGCGACACAATCTGTATGTTGTTATAAACACGTGATTTTAAAAATGCAAAAGTTGTTTACAAATGGTTTTGACCTTCAGAAGATATCCAGACAAACATTAACTGAAATTTTGAACCACTGCCATTACCTTGACCTTGAACACAGCAATCCAATATTTTCACTGACATATCAGCTCACAATCTACCATCAAGCTAAGTTTTACTGCAAAAGAACTGGTTCAGAGGATATAGTTGAAAGAGTCATATTTTGATTATATATGTTATATGCCCTTACTGTGACCTTGACCACTGCCATAACCTTGACCTTCAACACAGCAATCCATATTTTTACTGACACCTCAGCTTACAATCTACCATCAAACTAAGTTTAACTGCAAAAGGATCGCTTCAGAGGATACAGTTAAAACAGTCATATTTTGATTATAATTATATATGTATTATATGCCCTCACTGTGACCTTGACCTTGAACATAGCATCCCAACATCTGTCCATGACACTCTGGCCCATGATGATGCATCACCACACCAAGTTTGGTTACAAAATGTAGACTGATTCAGGCTATATCTTCTGAACAAACCCAGACAGACATGGTGTGTACACCACCAACTTAGTAGGCATATAAAAACAATTAGCTGATTTAAAATCAAACAAATCCACATGCACAATTTTCACTTTCAAATGTAGTTCTGAACTACCATTAGTTAAAGTGTTAAAGTTGCCTTGTTAGTCTGCATTGACTGAGCAATATTCTTCTTGTACTGCTGGACCACTCCCCCTGTGGTTGGTATTGGATCACTGAAATTTTCTCCCTTTTTTTTTTTTTTTTTTTTTTTTAAACCATTGGAGGAAAACCCAGACAAGGAATCAATTGACTAAAATGTGTGCACCAATTGTAGGGATACAATGGTATCATTACACTGCTGACTATTTTAATGCCAATTTCAGGTAATCATCCTTACTAATAAAAACATTGGACACGGAGTCTTTGAACAAGTCCTTTCTCTTTCAATTATCTAAACACACCTAAAACTCAAATGTAGTTAAAGAAGCAACAGGACACTACTGCCAACTGTTCCAATAAACTAAAAAGACTGCTGGTTAAAAAAATCATTGTGACACTGCCACAGATAGAGGCAATCACTGGTATTTTTGTGTAAATTAAAAGTCACCTGTTCAGAATTAAACAGATTATCTGTAAGGTCAGGATACTAAAAGTAAAGACCACAAAGCTCAAACTTCTTTCTCAAAGAAAATGATACCTTGCAAAGTTCATGTAGGGTTTACAATAACTAACAACAGTACTCAACAAAATGCAAAAGAAGAAAACAGTATACCACAAGGCTGTACATGGATTTGGCCAGTTGACCCTTTCACCATTCCTATGTATTCTCTATTGCCACGTCCAGTTCAGTTTAACCCTTCCATGGCTAATCCCAAAACAACAATCCCTTAGTCACACAAAATGTAGGGAGCACATCAACAAGGGTTCAACTTGCTCTCTAAATGCCTCATTTAAAACTGCTCTTATCTGACAGGAAACTCCATTCTGACAAATAAGCTATCTGATGATCTCTCTTATTCAAATAACACTTTTGGGGCGTTTCTATTTTTACGTTACTGTGTGTGTAGCATCACATAAATTTCTGTAAAATGTGTCGGGGGAAATGGCCTAAGCTAGTACATTTCAGCTGGTGAATTGCACCAAGACTCTCATGGGGATGCTGCCCTTGACTACCAATGCAACCTTCAGCACCAAAAATCAACTTTTTACTCTCATCAAATACACCCTTGAACATTTCTTATGACAGTGGAATGTGTTGACTAAATGGAAACAACATGAATCAACCCAAAATACAGCAGATGATTTGATCTTAACTGCACTGTACACTGTAAAACATCAGCAGATATAAACAGCACAGCAGATGTTTGAAACATACAACTGAAGAGAAAGAAAAGGGGAAGAAAAAACACACACACACACACAAACAAGTTGCTGTAAGTTTCTGAGAAAAAACAACAACTAGAAACCCAAAGGCCTGGAATCTGGCACAAAATATTTCACTCCAGGTCTGTTAACTGCAATGCTCAAATCCAGCTGCTTTCTTCTCTCTCCAGAATTTGGCTGAATAAACTCTGAGGCAATGGAACAGCAGCTAAAGGGTCTCCCTTGGGTGTTGAAGGTTACTAAATGGCATCCAGACTACAAGAAACTGGTAGCCTTGAAAGGGTTAATGACAACAGAACTGTCAACAAAAGGTTTGTTTGTCATGCTGCTTTGATGACACAGGCAGAGACTGATGAGTACACACCTGTTTTTTGTTCAAGTATATGGAGGTTAAACCAAGCATAAAGACAGATTTCAATACATGTTCACACATGTGCATGAATGCACAAATACAGTGCCCCCACCCCCATTCAGGCTGCTACACTTCCATAAAATGTACATAAATCTGTGAAGTCAATTCACTTTTACTCTTCTGGTATTCAAGTACCAAGGCACATACCAAACATAACCTTCCTGCACAGCTGTCAACACATTTCTTCCTAAACCTCAAAACGTGAACCTTTCTAAGGAAAAACTGTTGCTGTCCCATTCATCACCTCTCCGTCCAGTCCAAACAAGGCCCAGTCAAACCAGACCTCACAGGAACTGGATGTACAAAGATACCAATTTATGTCTGGGTTTATGGATTAAAACCATGATAAATTTCAATCCCACTTTCATACATGTGCATGAATGCACAAATACAGTGCCCCCCCCCCCCCCCCCCCCCCCCCCCCCATATTCAGGCTCCTGCACTTGTTACTCATGTGGTATTCAAGTACCAAGGTACATAATATCAACCAACATGCGTTTTAATACCAGCACATTACTTTCTAACCATAACTTTTCTGAACTGGATGTGAAAAGATAACAACTTTCACTTATTTATTGTTTGAAGTTGTTTTCTTGGGGGGCGGGGGAGGGGGGGGGGTAAACATCTTGTGGAACTGATAAACTGTGCCATGTGATCCCATCTGAGAACCAAAATGCATAGACATTTGCTTAGTTTTCCAGTTACACATATATCCTGGCAAAAGTAAGCAAAAACAACAACAAAAATCTTTCTAAAACTATGGCTGTAACTGTGATGAAAGAAATCAACCACAGAGAAGACAAAAAAACAAAACATGCAAAACACGTTACGATTTTTCTGCAATGAACATGTGTTAGCAGACACATACAGATCTCTTGCATCATGCCATGATGCTTTGTATATATGTGCTTGCGAAGACACGTATTGGTAATTCCATGCAAAAGGTCATGTCTGAACAAAGTACAATATTTCATAATAGAGAGGTAAACTACAATAGGCTACATTGTTATTCCAAAGTCTTCACTGCTCAGTCCCACAATCAAGTCCACTTTAAAACGTGCCTGTCTTGTGGAGTCTCTTTACTCACAAGAACACACACACTGTATAAAGAGAACTATGTCTCTCTCTGTCTCTCATTCACAGTTATACACACATACGCATACACATACTTAGTACACAATGAACACACACGCCTACCCACATGCACATGCACACACACACACACACACAAGCGCACACATTTCTGTCATGCTAAAACATCCACCCCCATGAACATACTGTATAAAGATTATATTTGCAGGTTTAACCCTATGCATTGAATCGGGACAGAATAGAAGATATGTACAGAAGCTACCTGCTTCATGTTAAAAACACACCAGGCTGTCTCCACGAAAAACACATTGCTAGTCTGGCATTCTTGGAAAAGTTGCAGACTTTTTAGTATGCTCCTCTGCCAAAAAGAAGCCAGCAGCTCATTGGCCAAGTTCTTAGCAAAACCATGTCAAAACTTCATCACCAAAAGTGAAAATCAAGAAACAATCAAAAATGAGCTCAGCCCACCAGATTGTCTGAACACTAGCAACAGGGTTGGTGAGGTATATGCTACACCTGTAGTGCCTGAATCTGTTACTTGTGTTCATCTTCATCTGAAAAATCATGTGTCTGCCCATAGTTCTCGTGCAGATGAGATACTAATTCATTTATCAATCAATGAAAAGTTAATGCTCTGAGTCTGAGGTAGTAAGTGATACCATGGTAAGATCTAAAGGTAGTAATACCATGGTAAGATCTACTAAATAATTGTAAGCTTAAAACTCGGTGTCAACAACCACCAAACAAAAATGTTGGGAAGGAGAGTTGGTAGCGCAGAACAAGAGCTCTCAAAAGACAAAAGCTGAGCATGATCCACCATCGTCACCACATGGATGGGTGACCACTGCGTACTTGGATTTGTGCATGTCCCAAGATTTCTCCAGAGCTGAAATCTGTGCAGCTCTACAAAGGTCCTCTGAATGAGACTATGAACTGAGGTCCCCCATGTGTCTATGCATGCAAAATGATCACACACACACACACACACACACACACACACACACACACACACACACACACACATTAAACATCCCATAGTCCATGTCAGAGTTTGGTGGATTATGGAAACACTCAACCCAGCACCCACCAAAGTTGAAGATGAACACTACTTGGGAGAAAGAGACGAAGAAAAAGAGCGATTGCTCGATCAAGTCATATCCATACTGAGAGAAAAAAAACGAGAAAAAACAAACATGTGTCAAGGTCACTCAAATCAGTATGAACGCATAAATTTGACTTCTCTATCATCGTGCAGAGGTTCAAAGATCTCCCTTAAGCATCATCCAGGAATACCATGGCTTTAAGGCTTCTGACGGAGGCTAAAACTGCTACAGTTATCTGCCTCACACATAACTCAAAATTACTTAAAGCATTATGTCCATGATATGTCCATACCATAACCATACAAACTTCAAACTTGAATGGCTTACACAACTTTCAGTTTCATCTTCCAGACATCCCTGTCACCTCAGAGTTTGATCAAGGTCAATGAGACTGGTGTGAAAATGTAAAGCCCAAAGGAGGTTTTCATCATGAAGTTGCAAATATATGACTTAAACGGTCTCCTAGAAAAACAATGTCAATTGTCAGGGTATTTTGCTGAATTGGGAAACAAGTCAATCAATTCTCTCCCTCAGACAATTCACAAATGTTGTTTGGTGCACGATATTTTCCATGCATGCAATAGCACAAAGTCTGAACTTGATCTGTTAAGACCTACTTGCAGAAACTGACTTAACAGCTTTGCCTTCCAGACACCACTGTGACCTAGAAATAAGGTCAATGACACCAAACTAGGAAGACACAGTTTTAAAGAACTCACTTATGTATTCTCTGAGAAAAAGCCAGCATCAAAGTTGTTGCCATGACTACACAGTCTCACCAACAATGATCAATTCAGAGTCACATGATTTTTCATGCAAGTCAAAAAGTGAAGTTTGGTATCTCACCTTTCATTATACAGTACTTAACTGTGTATAACAGGTTTTGTCACAAGTGACTTGAGTGTACTGCATCACTTTTGGTGATAAAACTTTGAACTGATACAACTGATGCAAACTGAACTGGGGGGCATGAAAGAAGCATGAGAAAATAAATAGCCCATACATGCATGTACTCAACAAACAAAAATACAAACAGAAAAAGACAACTCAAAGGCAACTTGAATTCAAGCTCTTGCTGCAAGAATTTAAAGTATAATCAAGTGATAATATTTTAATCAGATCAGATTAGTAATCTGTGGCGGTAGAGATGCCAACATGTTTTTTAAATGGAACCAGACCAAAGTCAAAACCAAGCCATGAACAACGCAACAAACGAATTCCACCCTACTGACCTTTTTCCTTATCAGGGCAAGTATTTATATAGCAAGAGAGCAACAAGAGGAAGTGTAGTTGATTGATCACAACAAAGACCTGGGACTCAGGCATCATGGGTTGAATGCCCCATTTGGGCACTACCCCCCACCTCCACCCAATCTTAGGGTGGTTGACTCAATGCGTAGTCCTTTGGATGAAAAAACAACAACTAACAAACAAAACAAAGAGGCCTTGCTGGGACCATGGGCAGCAGGTGGGTGCACATTGAAGAATCTGTACCCTCAGAATACCAGGGCAGAGAGATTCAACCAATGTAAAGGACTGCCAAAGGCAGGGGTAGCAGGACTGCTGCAGCTGCATCTGGAAAAGTGACCTGAAATTTCCCATGGGAAAAGGTTCTCAACTGCTCTGCTACCCCCACCCCCCTCCACCCCCATAAACAAGGCTCTTGCTTCTTTACCTTCTTTGAAGTTTAATCATCAACTTTAAATGTAATGTACTCCCAAATTCAAAATGCTCCAGATCACAAACTGCCACCATGTAAATACAGAATGAAGGTACGCATTTACTTTAAAAAAATAAAAAATAAATACAATCTGATAAACATGTGGGTTGCTGTAATGTTAGACAAGAAAAGGGCTGTCTTTTGTCTTCAGCCCAAAACAGTAGCAACCATGACTGCAGAAAGGCCAGGTATACCTTGTTTCCCCATCAAGCAATACAATCAATCAGAAGAGAGAGCAAACTCAAAGTCCAACTCCAAGTCACTCTGTTCCTTCATCTAAACTTCATGTGGGAAAACCTGGGGCATCTAAATTCTAAATTTAGATCTGGACATGGCCAAGAGCGAGAACATGTAGGATTTCAACTGCAAATACACAGGGAAAAGGTGGGAACATATTCAAGTCTTGTCATCTTCACTAGGTATGGACATCAGATTCACTGCCAGTGCAGGTGTACCAGCTATCCACCCACCCACATCTTTATTGGGTGTGTGTGTGTGTGTGTACGTGTGTGTGAGACCTATATGTATACCATAAATTCTTGTAGCAGCAGCTTGAATTCCAGCTGTACACCTTCCTTTTCGGTTGAGCACATCAAGAAAAACCAGCAACTTCCTCCAGTTTTCTTTTCATTTTTCTCCTCCTTGTAAGCCAGTTTCAAGAATTATCACTTTTTCTAGTTAAATCTTCTTTGCACAATATGAACAAGCATGAAATTGCAATGCCAATGGCATTATATCGTCCAAAATCTAAAATCCCTAATACAATGAAAAAGTAGGATTTCCATGCTTTCCCAACCTCAGCACAATCTGGTTTCAGTTTCAAAAGAATCTCCTCAGAGATAAACTGTCACTGTATTAACGTGTCACCAAACTTTTGAGTATCAAGTGCTGTTAGCCAATCAGGACATGCAGACAAGACACACTTTTGGCCTCACTTATGATGCTCCTAGGAGTCCTACAACTTAGAATCATTTTGATTTCTGTTACAGATGAATGAATTATGTGGTTTGATAAAACCACTTCAATCACAATGCTGACTGTCGGAGCTCTGTCAGTTTTGCACTGGCTATGATAACCTTATTTTCTTCCTCTTTTCTGTCTATCTATCTATCTATATATATATTTATTTATTTTACATACATTTTTTTAATATACTTTTTCTGGAAGCTTGTTGACATAATGCTGTTTAACAAATGTTAAGATAACAGCAAGTGGTCACTATCACCCAATGCTATCTAGAACAACTCTGGGTAGGCATGTGCACCTGAGACTTATAAATGGATCTTCCCTGTCAAAGTAGCCTCTTGATCACTGTACATGACTGTAACAGTACACAGCTGTGATGTTTGTGGTCTAACCAACAACACAGAATTCTGAACTCTGTCTCTGCCAAAGCAAGTGCTGGTAGGGCAAATAAAACTCCTTAATGTCAGCCAGCAAATCTTTCAAACACGTGGGTGCTACCTCATTTTTGTCGGACCATGCATCAGTGGGTGGAGCTTTCTCCTGGTGACACACTAATTTTTCATGTCTGTTTATAGATTTGTGAGAGGTCTGCCATTCAGTGGGAAGCACTCCCTGCTGGTGACACGTTAACTGACAGTTATGCACCCATGCCTGTTACAGAAATAAGTACCCAGAACTAAATGTTCTCACCTACTATTATGACTGGCACAAAATTAAACACTGCTTACGCAATAAAGGAAATAAGCATGACAGCAATATGCCCTTGGTTTCTGAGATATACAATTCACTGTTTCACATCCATCATCATACTGAAAGCAGTACGGAAGGCAGAGACAGATTCTTTTTTTTTAAGTCCTGCGAAATTGCATCAAAAAGGGAGATGGGGGAAGGGGGGGGTCAGGAAAAGAAATTGCAGACCTATCAGTCATTCCAGTATATAAAAAAAAAGTATAGACTTTTCACCATTTTAATACAAGATACAAATTGACGGTTTTCTTCTTTAATTATACCTTTCACCACTGCAAAGAGTTCAACTGCTAAATCAACATGCTAAGTGTTCCCCTAAAACCTACACACACACTTTTTCTCAGCAAAACAGGAATTCCTACTGAAAAAAAAAAAAAAAAGAGAGAGAGAGAGGGAAGAACCAAAAACACAAGTTCTTGCAGTCACAGGGAAGAGCCTATAAAATGTTGCATGCACAATTATAAAACAGTGTCCTCTGTGTCACCATAGCCTCAATACATCCGCAGTATACAAACTAGATACTTACGCTCCTGTACTTTGTGGGTCACGTTAAAGTGAAGGGTTTAATGATAAGTATACACGAAGATCTGACAGAATGCAGCTTTTTGCTTTAGCAGTACAACTCTGTAAAAATGACGCAAATTCTTGATCAGGACAGCCAAGGAATTGCTCAAAAGCATCTGGACTCTTTTGCTCCGAGTAAAGAGGGAACACTGCAGCTGAAATTTCCATGGTTGCATTATGTCCTTGTTCGTGAGCTGAAGCTGAAGCCAGCCACCCAAACATTTACCCACACTCAGGATCAGCCATCACAGCTGAAGCCTAGGAGGAGGGGAGAGGGAGTGGAAGTCTGGAGCAATGAGGGATGGTTGAAAGTAGATGAGAGATGGTTGAAGGTAGGGAGGAGGGGGTGGGCTTGTTGCTGGACTTACAGGACACTGGGTGGAAGTTCTGGGAACAGGGGAAGCAGGAGTCGAGAGGGTGGGTGGGGTGTGGTGGGGTGGGGTGGGGTGGGGTAGGGAGGGGTGGTGGGGTTCAGGTGGGCGGGAAAGTAAGCACCACCTGTCCATCAAGAGCTGTTGTCAAGGCGACGAAAGGAAGTACCCAGGTGGCGCACAGGTTTCACCATTTTCTCTCTGGCCTCACGTCGCCCATCCTCCTTGTGATCAAAGTCACAGCCATGCAATTCGGGGAGTCGATGCAATGAACAGAACACTCGACCTGAAATGGAAATGGTCTGCTTAACCTGACAACACAGACAGGGTCCATGATAGGTTTTGGGAAACACAATTCAAGGACTTCTAAAGGACCCTCAGGAGCAATTTTAGTTATTTTAAAGGACCTTACAGGAACAGATGCTACATAACATCCATTGGTGACACGCTACATCATTTTCTGGTCTTAATGACTGTGCTGAAAAGTGGATCACATCCTTCAGAATTGCACAATCTCAATTCTCAAGCTGCCCAGTTTGGGGGGACTTTCCGGTACTGTTTTGACTGATTTTCAAAGCCTTACAAAGGAGCCTGACATAAAAAAAAAATCAAATCCTGAGGACTGTATGAACCTAGACAGAATCCTATTACTGTGTTGCCTTCTTCCTTATCTGTTATTTACCAAACCCAACCAATATAGGTGGGAACTTTTAAAAGTAGATCAGTGTCATGCAGCAAAATTCAAAATGTTCAGTTCATGGTCCATGAAAGATAGCCCTGTAAAAAAAAACAATACCTACATACAGGTACAGTCAATGGAAAATCAAATGAAATTTGGGGACTCCTTTACCTTGAGGGTCTAGGTTATTAACTGTCACTGAAACGTCTTCACTTACCACATCGACAGCGACCAATTTCTCGTTGAGCTAGCTCCAGCTTGCAGCTACATTTGAAACACCGCTTCTTGTTTTTCTGTTTCACAGGACTTGGGGAAAGAGCATCTTCCTTCTCCACTTCATCATGTGACCTGCACAACAACACAACAGCCATGTCACAGAGTCTTCCCCTTCATAACTACATAACTCTCTGCTTCAGAATGTCACATGACATCCTTGTTAAAGTGACTTCCATGTGCCCATAAGCCGTAAGGCACCCATATCACTTTTGGTCTGAATTTCAGCTGTTCTTGTATTTTTGTGTGGAGCAAAGATCTGAAAATGAACATTCCTGGCTTGTTCAACTCAGGACTACTCTTCAAAGTGAAACTGCATCCACAGCACACATATTCATGGATGCACACATACACACTCGCAGAAGCACAAGCTGTATACGTATGCCATTATCTTTTTCGATTTTTGCCAACAGTGGAAAACGGAACAAAACCCTGAAAAATCAATTTCTGCAAGAAAACAAACCTGGTGGTTACGCAAGAAAGCAGATATACAAATTCAGTTAATTGTCATGCAGCGACTATGGCTGGCACTCAATTTTCAGCTTCATAACATTACTGTTGTGTAATGAAGCGAACATTATGCTGAAATTTTGTGCCTTTCATTAAATCATTCTGTCAAATCACACACACACTCATGACACACATACACACACAAAAAAAAACAAAAAAAACATGAACAAGGCGGAAACTAGTGTCAATGTCCACTAGAGTAGCATAATACATTCAGCTCATAAACTTAAGGCACTTGACTTTCACATAAAATTACCATATGAATTATACGATTTTTATGCAGAGTGAAAAAAAAGCACACAAAAAAAAGCACTCAACACAGGAACCCATGAACATATTTCTCTTGTCCATGCATGGGGTCCACCTAGGCCTTGGCAGACTAGTGATAAATGTCCTTTGGCTGGTCTCACACTTTGCTCTGCGAAAAGAATGGTCTGAATAGCTCTCGTGCTAGACATTAATGTTGTTGGAGAACAGATGATCATTCTTCATATTTTGAACAACACAGTTTTATAACCTCGCTGAAAAAAGCTCAACACTGAAAAGAACTCATTATCAACAGCTACCACCACTCTTTAAGATGATTTAGGTTTTCACTAGTGTGGCTGTTAAACATAAAGCAGGGTTCTGCTGTATTCCTGGCAATAAACTACCCTTAAGACAATAGCAGGATGTGCACAAACAACTTCACCTGCTGGTAATCTGTCCAGCAAACTGACCTGATGGGCTACACTGATACAATTGTTTACAACCATAATGAAGCAATTCAGCATAAAATACCGTCACTGTCTATTTTTAGTATTAAGTTGCTATCCAAGCAAAACTGTATAATCAGAAGAACACAACAACATTTCCATACACATGTTCTGCACACTATTAA
The DNA here is from genome assembly GCA_963584105.1 of Alviniconcha strummeri. NCBI lineage: Eukaryota > Metazoa > Mollusca > Gastropoda > Provannidae > Alviniconcha > Alviniconcha strummeri. The sequence goes on from OY757543.1 coordinate 12,599,075, forward strand.
AGAAGAAAAAAACACTCTTCCAACTTTTCGCGCATTTTGAACAGTCTAGAAGTCTTTCGGCCACAAACAAAAATGAGCAATTTTTCGCTCTTGGCAGATCTACAGATACAAATCCACTAATATTCCACACACAGTTTTAATCCCCTGCCACAGCTGAATCTGAGTTGAATACCTGCACAGAGTACCTTCTTCTCCCACCATCCCCCCCCCCCCCCCCTTTTTTTTTTTTTTAAATCAGAGAAACCAGGGCAGGGCTGACAGACACCACCACGTTTTAAAAACTGGCTACTTTGCTTTCAAACATACTGCCTTCTACTTCAGCTTGTTTTCTGCTTTCATACAGAATTTTATGCAAGTTTTACATCAAACACTAAGGACTTCAAAACAGATTGCCGTGTCTCTCCCATACAAAGTTCTTGGGCAAGTTTAATACAGTCCCAAAGACTTCAAAACAGACTTTACATCTGAGCATTCAACTCAGAGTTCTCATGCCAGTTTCAGAGATAATGCACTAAAGACTTTGAAACAGACTGTTGTACTTCCAAGCATTCAAGTCAAAGAGTTCTCATGTAAGTTTCAGAGATAAAGCACTAAAGACTTCAACACAGACCATTGTATTTCCAAGCATCCTTCTATAGTTAAACCTCTGAAGACTTCAAAACTGATTCCTGTACATTCAAGAATCCTACTTTCACTCTTTTGCTGATACAAAGTTCTTGGGGGAGGTTCTCCCAGGCTGGGCCTCTGCTTGAGTGGTTCTTCTCTGTAACTTCTTTTTTTCTTTCTTTTTAAGTCTGAAAAGAAACCTGAAAATCACACACAAAATGCAACAGCACTGAAATAAACCAATGAAAAAAAAAAAAAAATGCATGAGAGAAAAGAGGCTTGCAAAGCTTGGTGCACAAAAGAATTCCCTGCAAGTTAAAGAATAATGTATATTTTGCATGTATAGCAAAACTGGCTATGTCAAGCAATCTCTTTAAATACAGAGCACCTGCTAGGACAAGCCACATGTCTTTTAACGTCATTCTCCTGTCCCCATTTTTAGTGAAAACAGTTGGCCAAAATTCAACTTAGTACAAGAAATGTATGCACTTACTTTCATAAGAGCTTCAAACAGGCTTTCAGTATTTTAAGCATTGCACACAGTAACTTCAAAACATATACAAAAACACAGAGGAACCACCCTAAAAAAAATCAAGCACCCATTCACTGAAATATAAAGCCATTAAAGGGAAAGGTTCTGTGCAGGGAGAAAGTGATCTTAAACAGGGGTGGTCTCTCATCAGGGTGGTCCTTCAGCACAGGTTCCACCATACAATCACTTAATTAAAGTGAATGAAAGTGACAGAAGAAGCAGGACAAACACCAGAGCCATGAACTAACCAGATACCGCATACACTGGTTACACTAGTGGCTACAGCTCTGCTCATGCGTTACGGTGTTGGCGCTCTACTGCAAAAGGTTGGAACGGAAAGCTTGGGTGAAATCCACAACCAGATTACTGGTCATGTCTCGCTGTATGCTGGATGGTTGACTCAACGACCTGAGCAAACAAAAGTTCTGCACATGAAGGGCACAAGATCAAATGTGTGGATCAACTCAAGGTAAGTAACTTGCTGTAGCAACATCTTTACAACATGACAATGGCTTGCACAGGTCTGAAAAATAAGACTGAGCACAGTAAAACTGCAACCCTCACATATAATGTAACAAGAGTTGTTTTCAGAAAATGTGTCACTTGGGGTCCACATCCAACCAGGAATCTGAACCAGCATCTTACCTTATAGTTATACCAAGGGGCACCTGTACCTCCATTTCAATCTATTTGAGGGTAGTCACCAGTCCTTCACTGAGGGTATGGATCATTCTTAATGAGCAAGATCATGACAGGTCATGAGATGGAAAGTAAGGCTTGGGTGTGCAAAAACTGCCAAGATTTTGTCATCTGCACCACAGCCTTGCTTTCGACTCAACCTTAGTTGGTGGTTACCTTAGTAACCTTACCTCATAACTATTCCTTGGGAATGGTTCCTGGCCTGCCAAAAGAACTGAAATGGAATTTAAATTTGACCATGACTGTTCAGTGTCATAATGCTCACATAACGCTGAATGTACATGACACAATGTGCCCTGTGATTTCTTGGCTGAAGAGCATCTTGTTACTTTTGCAATGTTGCTGAAGCTTATTCACTGTACCACAGGCTGTCAAATATATACGAGTCTGCCAGTTTCCATGCTTCCCATGCACCTGGACATGTTCTTTCAGTTTCAGTCTACTCACTATTTGGTTGGCTTTGCTTCAACAAAAGTGTTGCAAAATGAAAAATATGTGTCTGCCATTTTCATCCCTAATGCAATTTGGGAACCAATGCCCCACTTATGGTAGTTGGTACACAGTCTGAGAAAACAACCCACATACAATATAGTAGCAATAACAGAACACAAACAACATCAGACAAGGAAAACCAGCAGAGTGTTTTCAGTATTTCCTGTGGACCAACACAGTGTGATCATCAGTTATATAAGCTTTGTGGGGAGGCAGGTCTTGTCTCATAATCGGTGTCAGCACTGTTTGACTAACAGTACTCCACTGCACTTATCCAACTGCCCACTACAAGACACATAAAGACAAACAATTGTTAACTTGAACCAAATAATAGCCATTCACAAACATGCAGCACAGACATTCAGAGTTTATACCTTTTGGTCCCCTGAGGTGTTGCTTCGCTCTGACTCTGAGCCGCTAGTGCCGATGCATCATCTTTACCCGACTTTATGTCGGTGCCTGAGGAGCCCAGCTGAGGTGAGGGGGCATCAGCGCCAGCCAAACGTTCATTAGCACACGGCTCCCCACCAACACAGGGTGTGGGCCCGCACGAGGCTGCAGTATGTTCAGGCCTTTGAGGCGATGCCCCACTTGGCCGATCAACAGTCTGAGAGGCAGAGGTGACACAGTCCTCCTTCCCATTCACCCCTACCACAGCACCCTCTGTCTTGGACGCTGCCATCTCCTCCATACCACACGATGCTGGCGACTGCCGACTGTTGCCGGCCTCATTCCCAGGAGATGGGGTGCGATCTTCCGTGGCCGAGCTGGTCGCACACGAGGTGGGAAGCGTTTTGGGGTCCTTTTGGTCATCAGCGCAGGTGGGTTGCTTTGCAAGGTTGTCAGCTGAGGATCGGGAGGGGCAGTGTTTGGAGTTTGAGTCCATCTTGCCCGACCGCCCTGCCTTGGTCTGAGAGCAAGAAACCTGAGCACCCCTCAAATCTGCCACACACAAAAGAAAATACACAAATTATCCCATCTATCAGGCCCTGACAACCGTATCACACTCTACAGCTCATTCACTGACAGTGACACTTGAAATCAATCTCATTGTTCTTTAAAGTTGCACTATCTTTACCGGCTTACACCAGTCTCATATTTCTTCTTTGCTTTACCTAATATCAATCTTATATTTATTCTTTGCTTGCAAGCATTAAAAAAAACAAAAACAAAAACTTGTATCATGTATGTGATGAAATTGCTGGCATTTATAATTATAATGCCAAACTGGTTATGTGTTTGGAAAACTGACATCAAACAGTATGTGACAAAAGCCTGATGTAATGCAATGCCAATAACAGCATCTGGACCACCAAACGATCTTCTTTAAATTTGCTTGAATAAGGACTGATTGCAGGCATAATTTGACATTAAAACCAAATCCACTAAGATAATTGACCTGAAACTCTCTCTCTCTCTCTCTCTCTCTCTCTCTGATTTTACAACCATGACCTTGAAAATGGTTCAAGACCCCCAAAACTGAGATGAACACGTAAAACAACAGAGACTGTCATCATGCAGTTTCAAAGCACTCACTCAAACATCCTCAAAAATAAAAAACAAAAAACAACACAAAAATCACCAAAAGTAAGTGTTTTTTTTTTTATCAAAGCGGGAATTACATAATTCATCTCAATCCAAAACACCCCAATAAAGTTACTTAAAGAGAGACATATCATATGTTTATGACAAAAAATAACAATCATCTCAAGTTTTAACTCAACTGGATAAGAACATGAGAAGAAACATAGCTCAGTTACAGTTTCATCAAGTGCTACAAGTACTACTGTGACCCTAGAATCAGACTTAGGTCACCAAAACTGGAATGAAAATTTACAGCTCAGTGAAGGTTACCACCATACAAAGTTCATAAGAGCTCACTTAAAAGTGTCTAACAAAGAACCAAAATTAAAAGTTGCTGCAGTGTGGAATTTCATCCATTTTCTCCCTTGTTAAAACAAAAGGCAATGTTGTGAAAAGCATGCTGTCAAATAACCATGCACAATTTAAACCAAACTGACCTGGAACTTATTAAGCATATGACTTTTACTAGACAACCAGTAGTGTTACGCTTCCAATACATCTGTGACACTGAAGTAAGTTCAAGAACATAACACTTTTTATTAACAGGTACCTACAGGTCTATGGTGCCATTGGAGCTTATAATCTCGGAAATTTAAAGACCTCACTTATACATGCCAATGTTATGGCACTTGTCAAGTATGGAAATTTCATTTACCATCTGTCTGCAAAAATACTATTTTATATGCCTGACCTAGTTTACATACATGCACTTAACACATTAACAGTCATACAAAACTTGAACAAACCTCATCAAGTAACTGCATAAGTAGCTTATACTGAAGAAAGCAGACCAGTGTTTTAAAAACTATTTGGTGCCACTGTGAACATATGGCTTGAGAAAAATAATTATGATAATCCCCAACTTCACAAAATTAATACATAATTCCCACTGCAGCTTCTGTTGCCTTACCCAGGTATGGCCACCCAAATTGAAATGTTGTAGGTTTAAAAAAACTAAAAAAAACTAAATGATCAAGGCCACAAAAACTAATATTAATGGGTAAAGCTCAATAAGCTCAACAATAAAGCTTTGAAGATTGCCTCCATAAATTTACCACACTGGTAAGGTTTCAGAAACTGACAACCAGCTAGCCAAACTGACAGCCAAGTATTACTAAATTAGTGCTGACCATTGCATAGATAATCTCTCCCTCTCTCTCCTCGTTTTTGTTTTTTGTTTTTTTATTGTTGTTGCTTTTGTTTTGTTTTGTTTAGCTTTATAAAATGTGAACCAAGAAGACAAGATTTTGTTCTGACTAAATGGTTGTTAGAAACAAAAAAACTCAGTACTGATAAGAGGCTTTATGTCTTTAATTCTGGATGAAGGCAAAGATTACATCATACAAAATGTGTACATGGATGCTCATTGTCTTACCAGGCCCATCAAGAGTTTCTGCTGATCCTTCAATTTTTTCTGTGAAAGAAATAAAATGAACTTAAAGAGACATAAAAGTGACACAGTCACTGCTACTTTTGTGCAATCTGGAAAAGTATGATTTCTGCCTAAAATAAATAAATCACTCTTAGAAAGAAAAACAAAACAAAAACAAAACAGACTTTTTGATGCAAATTGATACTGTTCAAGGGCAAAGTGTGAAGTTAAAACTTCAAGGTGTAGCTCAGGGCCAGTGCAAATAATTTAACTCATTCTATGTTCATGAACTAGGGATCCCAATCCTAGAACTGATGACTACTGCAAATGCTTTCGGCAAAATCCACCAAACAGCCCTCTGTACAAAACTACCAGTCAGCTGAATCAGTATTGATTCATGATTATTGAGTGACTGAGTCTCCATACAAACTGGCTTTATGTAATTATAATATGGACAGGGAGGTTGCCAGGTCCTAAGGTTGGGAATAAAACAATTAAAATTATAGTTTAACACCACAGCTCTCAGGCATTTCCATGTTATGGTGTTTGTTGTGACATCCACATATATGCAGTATGAAATGCTGAATATTCAATAAGTGCAATTTTCAGATTAACTTTTTCAGTCAACTCCGAGGTTGCACTGAAGTGGCAATGACTGTAAGCATACATATACTCTCAGCTGGAAATGCTCCAGATCTTAAAACTATCAATTATCATCTAACTTCTCAGTCTCATGTAGACTAGTAATGCTACACATTAAGCTGAACATATTTTCTCAAAAGTTACAATATCTGAAAATGTGTGCACTAATATTATGACAAATTAATGGGTGAACAAACACTAGCACTAACAGTACTTCTGGCTACTATTGTAAAGTATTTGTATGTTTTCAACACACGCAAACAATTGTTATGCCTCATCTAAAGTTTTACTGAAAGGTGGACATGGGATTCTAATGTGCACACTGATCTTTGTGCACATGAAGACAGACAAGCACTGATGAGTCTGTTCAACGTCATGAGTTCATTCAGAAGGTGTGTGTATACATGTGCATGTGTGTGTGTTGCTTTATTGGTGCAGTTGGGTGTATACCTCTAACTATGGTAGTTGATAAGTTGTTGTCATTTGCTTATGTTTGCATGCTTAGTGCTTTCTGAGACACCTTCCTTTTTCTGTAAACCTTGGTGAATAAAAAATCTGAAGGCATAAAGAATCTGAAGAAGAGCTAAAACAGTGACTTCACTCTATCCCAGCCTTGAATTAAACTCATGCTAGCTGCCTTTACTTGATGACCAGTTCAAAACACTAACAGAGTATCATGGTTCCTAACTGCAGTTGTAAACCTTTCAATCCAAAATTCAAAAACTCTCATGAACCTTTTTCTTTCTTTCAAAATTCAAAGACCAAATTGACTTCAATTCACCACATGTGTATGCCCTTCACTTCACAAGTAAAAGTATTGCCGTTTCATATTATAATAATATACACCTGATAATAAACAGCCAAAGCATAAACTTATGAAGCTATCTAGTTTCTCACTAGTTATTCTCAAACGAGTCAAAGACAGTCAGAAAACACTGGCTTGTCACTTTGACAGTTCAAGTCCAAATTCACAAGTACTGGTTTTCAAACTAAAGGCAGTAAAGGCCTCAGCTGAATTATTTATTTTTCATACTATATTATCGTATATAATATACTTTCAGTTTCAAGGCCTTGAAAATGCAAAGTTCTTCCAGGATAGTCACTAAGTTAAGACCCCTTTTCCCCATCTAAAAAAAAAAAAGCTTTCTGAACTGAAGACAGTCATTCCATAAAAGGTGATACACTGTAGCATTAAACATTATTTATTATAGTTTATACATGCATACACACAACAAACATTATTTAAACAACTGTTTTAAAATATCCAACGATTTATTTGTCAGTTGTGATAATCAGTCAAACTGTATGGACCTGATGTTGAAAGAAATGTGTGCACCATGATGATATTGACACAATGATAGTACATACCTAGATAACACTTGGAACACAACCCAAGAGTCTTAGCAGACCTGCACAATTAAAAGAGGACTGGTTACATAATTTTTACACATTACACTAATACTGTTATTAAAGTATATTACTATTAGTGCTATATAAGACTTGTAAAAAGCAGACCAGCACACAAAAATTTTAAAGACTCAAAGAGACAAATTACATCTTTATTGAGTCTTTAACAGTACAGCTGCATAATGCTACACTAACAGTAATACCGTAGCAGACTGCAGTATATATTATATATATATATATAGCAGCCCGCACACTCTAAAGGCAAAGCAAATTACAGTTGCAACCTCAAATTACAAATTCATAATATCACACAGCTCTCTATACAGTCCTTCTATAATCTGGCTATCAGCAACTTATAATTAACACACCGAGTACTCCTTTACTTACACACAATGCAACACAAAAAAGGTGTACTGTCAACCATGCCAGGTCACCTCAGGACAGTCAAGCTCAGGTCATGAGCAAATGCACAGTTCAAAACTCTTCTCGTGTATTTAAACCCTTTGTCAAGTCAATCAGGGGTCACACTGACAGTGACACTGACCAATTTGTGTCATGGTAATAAAAATATTTGTGTCACAGACCTGTGCTAAATATGCACATGGTAGTAACACTAACAAGCACAGTCCATCACTCCATGTAACTGTAAATAACTGAAAGAGTACTTACGATCTAGAACTGTAGAAGTGTTGGATTTGCTTCTATTGCTTCACTTCTCAGTCTCCCCCAGTCCCCATGAATGTAAAATTGTTTGTCTCTTTGCCATCTTTTGGCTGCCACCAAACTATGATTAGAAAACTGATTGATCAGTCACCAACAGAAGTATTTTACATCAACAATAAAAATTTAAAAAAGTTCAAAGCACATTTTTTAATACTTCACTTGCTCATTTATTAAACAATGGTCTAAATGACATGTCACATGAGGAGCCCTGTGACTGCTGACTGGCATGTAATTTTACTGATGCATAATAAATGCTTGAAGAAACCATCACAAAAGGGAGTGCAGTAACAGTAGCAGTAGTACGGTTCTAACTGCACCCAAAATGCACCTGATGTTGGAGAAATAAATATTATATATTTCACTATTTGCACAAAATTGTTCAGTTAGTGTGACCCCTTATGATAAATTTAACAAATATCAAAAGTCTTATGACTGTAAAAAATACCATTCTTTACAATTATATATATATATATGATTATAACTTATATAGTGGGGTTGTGTGTGTGTGTGTGTGTGTGTGTGTGTGTGTGTGTGTGTGTGTGTGTGTGTGTGTGTGTGTGCGTGTGTGTGTGTTTGGGGGGCTATGCTACATTTAACATATATATATATTATTTTTCTATTGTTACAGGCTTTTAACTGTGAAAAAAAAAGGTCACAACAGTGTGTGTGTGTGTGTGTGTGTGTGTGTGTGTGTGTGTGTGTGTGTGTGTGTGTGTGCAGCTAAGGGCTACCTTTTAGCAAAAACTGTCAACTGGATCCATGAGGCCCCTGCTATCTAGAGCTGTTAGTGTTACTGCTGTACATTTTATTATAACTAGTTTAGTGTAAGATCTCTTTCTGAGCTCCTCCATTGGGTGTTGAGTATACCTGTCAACACATTTCACAAGAATACATGTACTAATGTATTCATGACACATAAGCTTAGAAAGGAAAGGCAACCCTAGTTATGAAGGGTTTCCTCACAATATGACAATATACATACATCTTGTTTTGCTTAATTGCTGCCATTTTAATATTTGCTTCAATTGGTAATGATTACTAATGTTATACTGTTAATCAACTTCTCTCTCTCTCTCTCTCTCTCTCTCTCTCTCTCTCTCTCTCTCTCTGAAAAGAACACCAAAACAAGTAACAAGTATCATGCACAATGAACGTTTGTACAGTTGCTACACATAATGAATTACATGGTTGACAACGTGTTCAATGTCAAGTATAAAATGGGCCCCAAAATATATCCAATATTTACTGTAGCACTTTGTACCCTGAACAAATCCAGTTGAAAACGGCAACCCTCGCTTGAGTCCAGTTAATACAATTTAGCACACAGTGAAGTATGCACTATTGACCCTCCCCCGTCGAGCTCAGTGTTTCTCACTGACATTGTCAACTCAAAGTGGTCGTCAAGCAAGAGTTGTGGTTTCTGTGCTAATGATACCTTTTACCCGTTTTAACCGATGATGTAACAGGCACAAATGCTAGCTGGGTAAACCCTTGGCGGAATCACTGAAAACCTTTCGTGCTTCGGCTCGGGACGAAAACGATTTTTTTTTTTTTTTTTTACTTGCGTGACGTGATCCAACAAGCAACGTCCGACATAATCCCTTCTACTGGAATTCTCAACACATTTCACATAGTAACCACGAAGATTATATCGAAAACGAACAAAATTCATGCTAACCAACACCAGCAACAGCCGTATGAAACGTCAGCAGACTCTTTT
>OY757543.1:12613851-12615494 GCA_963584105.1 Alviniconcha strummeri
GTCAGACCTATCTCCGGGGTCACACAAGCAAACACCTGGATGTACGTACTTATTACACACACGTGCGCATGGAACCGATATAAAATCAACGGCACATTCACTCGCAAAACCTTTAGCCTGCGAAGGATAGTTCTCTGATTGTGCCCAGTATAGTTTTCAAAGAAAGTTATAAAAAATAAAAATAAATTTAAAAAAAAGGGGGGGGGGAGGAACAAAGTTATTTCATTTCACACGCCTGTGTCGATATCACTGCAAGCCAATCTAAGTTTGGTCAACCGTGCCAGATTTGCAACCAAGCACAGGAACGGACGTGACACGATAGACATGTAGACACGGCAAAACGAAAGGCGAGAACAACACCGGAAGTGCAAAACCTCTTGACAACGCTCCTGACAACCAGTGCACTCCAAGATGGCGGCGGCTAGCATGGGAGCGTTCGGAACCTACAAACTGCAGTACCACCGCTTCATGCAGGAGCGCGAGGAACGGGACAGGCAGCAAGCGCAAGGACCGAACAACGAGACAGTGTGGGTGACGAAGCGCTACGACCCGCAGGATCTTCGAGTTTTGGCGCCTGTCCCCAGGTACAAGCTGGTGGTGTCCAAACTACCCATTCCTGCTGAACAACACTGGGTTCCCGTGACAGACCCGCCGCTGCGGAGCTTTGAGCGCGACCGCGAGCGCATCATGTATGCCTCCTTCCCAAGCACGCGCAGCGAAGACTGGTCGACGCTGAGGCAGATGCTGCCGTCACGGGGCAGCGCCCATAAAGTGAAACCCCCCTCGTGGGGGACAGCCCCAGGTTTTCCCCCCTACCTCTGCGACAGAGCTCCCACACGACTGCCCAAAGTCAACAGTCCAATGACGAGGTATTTATTTTTATTTATTTTTTGAGTCTGGATTCTTATTCTGCTGTTCAGAGTGGCCACAATAGTTTCATTTGTCTACCATTTTGCATATCCAGGTGAGTGTGTTTTTATGGCATATATTTTGAGGTGACCACTTAATGATTTGTGTGTAACATTCATGACTGAGGTTAGCTCATTGAGAGTATGGTGTTATTTCACAGAGTGAGCTTAGCAAAATTTACATTGCTGCAAGGCAAGAGGCTGTCAGTGTGTGTGTGTGTGTGTGTGTGTGTGTGTGTGTGTGTGTGTGTGTGTGTGTGTGTGTGCATGAGAGAGTAGTTAACTTGTCATGTGTGTGTGTGTGTGTGTGTGTGTGTGTGTGAGAGAGAGAGAGAGAGAGAGAGAGAGAGAGAGAGAGAGAGAGAGAGAGAACTCAGAACTTTATTGAGAGAGAAACAGAGAGCAGATCAAGTTTTGTGTCCAAAAATAAACCTCTGTGTGTGTGTGTGTGTGTGTGTGTGTGTGTGTGTGTGTGTGTGTGTGTGTGTTTGCCACTATGTTGGTCTGCATGTGTGCTCTTGCATGATGTGTTGTTAACCTATTTGAAATATTTGTTGCATGTTTCAGGTATGTTGATGAGATGCATGCAACCAATCGGCTCTTCAAACTCCACTGACACTACTTGTTAAGACTACACAGACTGACCACTGGTACAGCTGCATCACTATCAGCCTGCATTGGTGTCGCTTTGGGGAAAGGGTTGAGGAGAAGGGGGAAGGGGGCAGTATGACACCT